>OZ010790.1:505793823-505968823 GCA_963932465.1 Maratus speciosus
TGTTAAAATGGTAAGGGGAGACAAGGATTACCTTGTTGTTAAAAAATTGACAATGTTTGTTATTATACTACAATAATACAAAATTGTAAAAAAAAGGGAGGGGTTAAATATACTGCATTTTTATATAATATACGTATTTCTAACATATTAGTCAATTTTTCAAATTAATATATCGAACCGCCCTCTTTAGATAAAGTCGAGCATATTATAAGGGGCGGAAAATATTCAACAATTTGTGCGGCACGATACAAGAGCAGATCGAAATTTTAAAATTGCATCATAATGTTCAAGATTTTGAAACAACACACTATAATACGCAAGAACAATAGCATAATTTTAGAAATATTAAAAACTAGTAGATGCGTGGGCCCTTTAAAAAATACCCTAAAACGGGAGAAAACTCTAAAAATTAAATTAAAAATCGGGAAAATTTTAAAAATCTCTGCACGAATTACGAAAACTTTATTGAGAATAGAAAAAAAAAATTACTGTATTCGGTTAGAGGATCGAAACCCATTTTCTTTTACTAACGTGGTAAAATCGCAACAAATCACGGAGAAACACTAAAATATAAAAACTAGCAGATGACAAAAATCACAATTTGGGCTAAAAGATTTAAACTGCATTTCTTCTACGAATGTCGAAAAATCTTTGCGAAACGCGAAAAAACTTTTAAAATCGCATACAAAATTCACGAAATTTTCGAAAAATTCTGTACGAAATCCGAATAAACTTTATTGAAAAGAGGACAGAATTTATTACATCATGTCAAAAAATTGCCGCAGATCACACAGAAACGTCAAAATGGAAATAAAATTGTAAAAACTTCAACAGTTACGAACGACAAAATCTACTGTATTTGGATAAAAGTTTGAATTCCTATCACGAATAAAAATAATCGCCATGAAAAGTGAAAAAAAGTTAAAAATCGCGATAAAAAGAGCACTAAAAAGCGCTAAAAAAAAACATAAATCGCACAGGAGAAAAATTACTATATTATGCTAAAAGTTGGAAACCGAATTTCTTCTCTAAATGAAAAAAAAAAAAAAAAAAAAAAAAAAAACGCTGAAAATCGTATTAAAAATCGCTAAAATTGAAAAATAGCTGAGGAAAACATGCACTATAATAAGCTAACAGTTTAAAACAAAATTCATATTAGACAAAAGTTTTATATAGAATTCCTTTTAAAAATGTCAAAAAAACACCGTGGAACCGGAAAAATCCCATTAAAAATCGAGGAGGCGAAAATTTACTATAGGTTAAAAGTTTAAAACCGAATTCCGTTTCCAAATGTCAAAAAATCGCACAGAATTCCTTTTACGACTATCAAAAATCGCTGTGGGATTCGGAAAAACGCTGAAAATCTCATTGAAAGTCTCATTAAAAATAGCTGAATATTCAAAAATCGCTATGATCAAAATTTACTATAATGGGGTAAAACATTGTGATCGGGAATTTTTCATAAATGACACAAAATCGCTAAAATTAAAGAAAAAATGCGGGTGCCAAAATTTAATATATTAGACTAAAATTTTGAAACTGAATTCCGTTTAGAATGTCACAAAAATCGTCACGTAATTCCAAAAATCGCATTAAAAATCAGTAAAATTCAAAAATCGTGGAGGACAAAATTTACTATATCCGGATAAACATTGAAAATCACATTAAAAATCGTATTAAAAATTGCTAAATATTCAAAAATCGCTGGGGTCAAAATTTACTAAAATGGGGATAACATTGTAATCAGAATTCGTTCATGATTAACAAAAAATCCACGCTGAGCGCAAAAAAATCTCTAAAAATCACATTCAATATCGCATTAAAAATCACTAAAATTTGAAAATCGTAAAGGATAAAATGGCCATATGGTTCGAAAACGAATTCCTTTTACCAATGTCAAAATATTGCCGCGGAACGCAAAAAATTGCTGCAAATCGCATTAAAAACCCCTAACATTCAAAAATCGCGAAGACAAAATTTATTATATTAGGATAAAATCTTGAAAACAAATTCCTTTTCCGAATATCAAAAAAATTGCCATGAGAATCGAAAGGAATCAAAAAATCAAATTGAAAATTGCATTAAAAATTGCTAAATACTCAAAAATCGCAGGGTACAAAATTTACTATAATTGCGTAAAATAATGCAATCGGATTTCTTTTATGAATGGCAAAAAATTGACACGAAACGCAAAAAGTTGCGTTCAAACTCTCTAAAAGTCAAAAATCGTAGAGGACAAAATTTTCTTAGGCTAAAAATTTGAAATCGAATTCCTTTTAACAATGCTTATAAAACGCCGTAAAATGGGAATGCCGAAAATTGCCATGGGAATCGAAAAAACTCCAAAAATCACATTGAAAATAGCATTAAAAATCGCTAAATATTCAAAAATCGCAGGGAACAAATTTACTATTATTGCATAAAACTATGTAATCGGATTTCTTTTTTGAATGGCGAAAAATCGACGCAAAGCGCTAAAAGTCGCATTCAAAATCTCTGAAATTCAAAAATCGTAGAGTACAAAATTTTCTATAGTAGGCTAAAATTTTAAAACAAAATTCATATTAGGCTAAAAGTTTAAAACTGAATCCTATTTCCAAATGTCAAAAAATCGAACAGAATTCCTTTTACGAGTGTCAAAAAATCACTGAGGTCAAAATTCAGTTAAACGCATAACACAGTTGAAAATTCCCCTTCATCAATTTCCATCATAAAGCGAAAATGTACAGTCGTGGAAGAAAAAAAGTAAACACTCCTTATAAGTCCGCCAGCCAGCAACAGATTTTGATGACCAAGTTCCTCTCGGCCGATAATCTGCAAAATGCTTCAGAGAGATGTATCATGAAGCTCCGTGAACGTCAGCTGCGATTCCGTGGGTGGGTTGAGCAGCGGTAGCCTCCCAAACACGTAAAAAAAAAAAAAAAAAAAAAAAAAAAAAAAAAAAAAAAGTCCTTACGGCCAGTGCCGGGAGGAAGAGGTAGCTTTCAAATACCTTATTTTAAAAAAGCCAACTTATATTATTCAAACACACGAAGCTCAATTTAGTGGAAACCGAATATAGGAGATTCAATACTAATTTTTATCAATACTAAATCATTATGAATGAGAATTTCAGGAAATTAGTCAGCTTTATCCAAGCTACTTTTATTTAAAGTAACTTATATTTGGCTCAGATGTTGATGTATACTATCCACATGCTTTCTCACATGGAAATAGGCGAATACGTGTGTTATCGCGTGACAAATACAAGATCGTTTCAAAATGTTAGCCATACTAGAAATTCAAAGTGCTATAATTCAACCATTTTTTAAGATATAAACAAAAGAACAAATTTTTAGAAACAAAATCTGATCCGGAATCTTTGTATCAAGGCCAAACACATAAAAAAAAATCTTTTTCATTTTCCAATTTTTTAATACCTCATTTTAAATTTTAAATTTAATTTTTTTTAAATGGCAATCCTTTTGAAACAAGATGGCGAATGAAGCTGGCCAACGAACTCGGTCGAAACATTGGTATGTACTATGTACAGACCAAGTAACATCCAAATCGGTTCATAAATACGCTTCTTATCGCGTGACAAAAATCAGGTCGTTTTAAAATGTCAGCCACAATAGAAATTCAAAACGCTATAACTCAGCCATTTTTTTAGATATAGACGAAACAAAAACTGCTCCGGGATCTTTGTATTAAGGTCAAACACATACAAAAAAATCTTTTTCATTTTCAAATATTTTGGTATCTCATTTTAAATTTTAAATTTTTTTAATTTTTTTAAATGGCCGCCATTTTGAAACAAGATGGCGGATGAAGCTGGCCAACGAACTCGGTCGAGATATTTGTATGTACTATGTACACACCAAAGTACATCCAAATCCGTTCATAAATACGCCTGTTATCACGTGACAAATATCAGGCCGTTTCAAAATGTCAGCCACGCTAGAAATTCAAAATGCTATAACTCAGCCATTTTTAGAGATATAGACGAAACAAAAACTGCTCCCGAATCTTTGTATCAAGGTCAAATACATAAGAAAAAAATATTTTTTCAATTTTCAGTTTTTTTGGTACCACATTTCAAATTTAAATTTTTCTTAAAAATTTAAAAATTTAAATGGCTGCCATTTTTAAACAAGATGGCGGATGAAGCTGGCCAACGAACTCGGTCGAGACATTGGTATGTACTATGTACAAACGAAGTTACATCCAAATCGGTTCATAAATACGCCTTTTATCGCGTGACAAAATTCAGGACGTTTCAAAATGTCAGCCACGCTAGAAATTCAAAATGCTATAACTCAGCCATTTTTTAAGATATAGACGAAACAATAACTGCTCCGGAATCTTTGTATAAAGATAAAATACATAAGAAAAAAATATTTTTCCATTTTCAATTCTTTGGTACCACATTTCAAATTTAAAATTTTTAAGAAAATTTTAAATGGCCGCCATTTTGAAACAAAATGGCGGATGAAGCTGGCCAACGAACTCGGTCGAGACATTGGTATGTACTATGTACATACCGAATTACAGCCAAATCGGTTCATAAATTCGAGAGTTACAGTATGACAAAGGTCAGATATATATATATATATATATATATATATATGGATATATATATGTATATATATATATATATATATCAACTTTTGAACGGAGGATGGTTTCGGGGTCTGGGGGGTCATGATCGATGAAAATATACCAAAATTTTTTGAAATCGCTTTCCTCCGAACGGCTGCAATAGGTAGCTTTTTGTAATGAAAGCTACCTAAAATGTAGTCATTTCCTCCCGGTTAAAAATTTGTCAAATTATAGCTAACCCAATTTCTTGAAGAAAAAAAAAAGTCAGCTGATTATAAAGTGGTGGGTAATACGTCAGCTGGTCACACGAACATGAAAAAAATATACAGGGTGCAAAGGAAAGTCCCTTTAACCTGAAAATACTTGCGAACGGAGAGAGCTACAGCTATGGAAGTGAGGTAACGGTATAGTAAAGTGACTACGCCCGATTTAATGCAAACGACGGCAGCGCCCCCTATTGGCGAAATTTGGAAGATAGCCATTGCAAATCGAAAACGAAAAAAGATAGAGCAAAATTTCCAGTTAGAAAGTTTTAGAACTAATTAGTACGAAACGACATTTGGTTTACATGGATAAGATAAATCTTCGCCCGTATACCCAAAAATGTCCGAAATCGATGCACTCTATTTTGTCCAAACGTTTGAATGGAATAGCCAGAAGTATGAAGAAATACGCACAATTTATGGTATAAATACGTACTTATCTCAATACATTTTGATAACATCACACAAAAAACAAAAAAGACAAACTGTCTCACAGTGATAAAAAGTTAATATTCAGTATGTTCGAAAAGTTCGCCATTGCTCACGATACACGTTTGTATTCATGAGAGTAATTCTATATGCCACATTTCTCAGCATGCAACGTCTTTTACTAGCCTCTTCAATACGACGACATAGATTTAACCCTTTCAAGGACGGTGGCTAGACGGTCTAGCCACCTAATTTTAATTCCAAAACTGACAACTGGCAGCAAGAATATTTTAATAAAATTTTGCTTTTGTAATGAAAGTGAAAATTAGCGGGTTTTTATTTTCTAAGACATTCGTTTGAATATTCTGGTGTCAGTAAATTACTTCAACAGTTTACGAACAGAATTCTTCTGCCCCTGAAAGAATTAATCTAAAATTTTAAATGCATTCGAAATTAATTTTTTACAGACATTTCAGCACAGTACAACGTCACAATCTGAAGTTGTGCACTGCTACATTTATGGAATGTGAATATGCAAAGTAGAATCGTCGCTCATTGATTTCAGACATTTTTGGGTATACAGGCGACGATTTATCTTATCCGTGTGAACCAAATGTCGTTTCGTTCTAATTAATTGATGCTCTAAAACTTTCTTTTGTAAATTTTGCTTATTTCTTTTCTTTACGATTTTCAATAGCTATCTTCCAAATTTCGCCACTAGGGGGGCGCTGCAGTCGTTTGCATTAAATCGGGCGTAGTCACTTTACTATACCGTTACCTCACTTCCATAGCCGTAGCTCTCTCCGTTCGCAAGTATTTTCAGGTTAAAGGGACTTGGGGACTTTCCTTTGCACCCTGTGCATTTTTTCCATGTTCGTGTGACCAGCTGACGTATTACCCACCACTTTACAATCAGCTGATTTTTTTTTCTTCAAGATATTGGGTTAGCTATAATTTGACAAATTTTCAACCGGGAGGAAATGACTTTTTTTTTTTTTTTTTTTTTTTTCTTTTTACGAGTTTGGGAGGCTACCGCTGCTCAACCCACCCACGGAACCGCAGCTGACGTTCACGGAGCTTCATGATACAACTCTCTGAAGCGTTTTACAAATTATCGGCCGAGAGGAAATAACTGACGAAATTTGCACCTGGCTCGGGGACTATTACTAACTCTGCAAAAAATAGTCGTAGAAGAAAGTTACTAGTACCAAACGATTGGAAATAAGGTCTGCTTTTAAATGATGCATAAAAAATTTGCTTAGGCCATCTACATATTAAAACGAACCATAACTTTGTTGTTTTTTTTTCAATAGCAGTACACAATTCTGACAGCATAAATGAACTCTACACCCTTCAATTAGCCTAAAGACAAATTTTTATGCAATTCGTACGATAAGTTTCCGAGAAATTATTTTAAAACGAGCGAATTTTAGGGGCTGTATCCAAATTGAAGTTCAGTACTCGATTGTTGATCGACAGACCCCCCTTCTTGATCACGGCATCTTAAGCGTTACTGAAGCAGTCATTGAAGACTGTTAGATTACAGGATAGCATAAGAAATTTCAAAATATCTACTTATTTCTATCATAGACGTCCCTTTAAACCATCACTTTACCGTTTTTTAAGCATAATTTGAAAACTACTTGGAAAAAAAATGTAAAATTTCGGATTTTCATAAAGTAGGACTTAATAAATTTAAATCCATCAAAAAAATGTAGGTTGCAATTCATATTTTTTTCGAATATTAATTTCATAATTCATAATTCATATCAGAAAATTATAAAAATTGCAAATTCAACGTATTTATGTTTCGGTATTTTAGTATTATTGCTACACAAAAAAAAATTAGCACATTAGGAATATAATTTCAGAAGATATTAATGAAAATATGAAAATGCAATTTAAGATTAGAAGCACTAAATTTTGAATGTTTATAATTCAAAAACTTATCATTCAAATGACTTGAAATTTGGTGACAAGGCATAGTTTGAACCGAAGATTTGAAATATCTCGTTAAAATTGGTATTGCCATTGAAGAAATTGAAGTTTGGGCTCGTTTTAATATGTAGATGGCTCCCTAAGCAAATTTTATATACATCATTTAAAAGTAGACTTTATTTCCAATCGTTCGGTACCAGTAACTTTCGTCTACGATAATTTGATGAGGAGTTAGTAGGGGGTGATTACTTTTTTTTTCCACGACTGTATTTTGGAGGTGTTGTGCAGCCCTGTATCGGATCATTAGATACACTAAGTAATATAAAACATTTTTAAATAATTAAACGCGTACCACAAATGAAAAGGACTTCCAGCAATTATTGTTCATATAGTATTGTAACTGAATTATTTTGTATACTATATATGAACGATGAATGCTATTCAGCAGTAAGCATCTTATCTAGAGTAAGCATCTTGCAGTGAACCTCACAGATATATATTAATTGCGATATATTTGAAATAGTGTAACATGAATAAAATACACAGCCAACGATTTTTTCGCAGATACCGTAATGTAACAGAATTCTTTTAAGTGTAACTGAATGAACTCTATACATACCGTATTCTGTAGTAAGCATCTTGTCGTGCCCTTCAGATACATATATGAATTTAAATGTGTTTGAAATTGTGAAGCGTCATTAAAACCACTGCAAGTTATTTTTCCTCGTAGGCTGTAATGTAAAGAAGTTTTTTGAATGTCCCTATAAAAGAATTATAAATGCTACCCACTTCATTTTCAATACAAACATTCATAAGTAAATCTCAATAACATATATCAATTTCATGGCAATTCGACTATATTTAGGCGAATTAGAGCACGGATAGACAGACAAATCCAATTCATAAACATTTTTCAATTATGTTGGAAAGTGTTAAAAAAAAAAGCATAAACTATATATTTTTTCAAGCTGGTTTGATTCAAGGAGCTCAAAGTATCAGAAGTAAATACACCATTTGAAAAATGAAAGTTGGTTCAATTTTTAATAGATAGACGAACCCCAAACTCTAATGTACGCGTAATATTTAACCTTTTGGAATCTGGCGTCTCTTACACAAATTTTATTCGGTCGGCACCATTTTTTTAAAAGAAGTTTCCTTCAGGTACACAATTTCAAAAATACTCTGATTAAATAAGCTAAATTTTATTTTCCTTTATTACTGGTACCAAAAACAAATTTTGCAAGATGATGAATTTTGCAAGAAAGATGATGTCGCCGCAGCGGCGGACAACGGAGTGCAAAGGGTTAATAGTAGATGTTATTACAAATCGGTTTATTTATCAACATAATTTATTTACGATAATTCTCAGTAGAATTAGTGTAAAATATTCATTCATCTTGAAAATATCTACAGTAATATCTCTTACATAATACTTTCATTAACTCATCAGCGATAGATTTTAATATGAGTATCAAAGGCTAATATCTTCAAAAATGGTGTCCTGCTTTTGTAAAGTTGTGTGTCGCTGTGATAATCAGTTGAACTTTTCGTGATATATAGCAACTTCAGATAAACTCTTAAAAACTTTAAATTCAGCTCTTAAAAACTTTAATCTTGCTCTAGTACGTTGTGGGTAACCGATAAACCCTCACTATATATCATCGTACTTATATATATAGCTCACAGTAATTAATCTCAAATCTAGCTTAAAACTATATTTATATCGTTCAGAAGGTTTAGTATGAACGTGGTTCTTATAGATCAATATATCAGTTCAACGGTCCTCCTCCGAGTTATGGGCAGTGAGCAGGAGTGCTGGACATATAAATTCATTACTGCAGCTATTGTTTTGGCCTTTAGTTATATATTATAGTAAATTTATCTTTAAATTTAGATTATTTTATCTTTAAATATTTTTGGTAATTTTTACCTCATATTTCTAGAAGGGCCAGCTGCTGACTGCAAATAGCTCATGTAATTTTTTTTTTTAATTGTATTGTATTCTATTAAGTGTCTTAAATATTAGAAGGTTTTGCAGGTAATAAAACTTTTCCCTGCCCTGGGCTCGGGGTTCAAACCTAACCATAAGCCAAAAGTGGGTTCCCAGGGTGGGTGCTTACCTTACCTTACCTTACCTAGAATTAGTGTGGTCTTTGTGGTATGAAACAGTATGTATTTTTAAATGTAAATTGTTTGAAAACTGTATCTCAATTTACTGGGGATTTTTATGGTTTTTAAAAATAATTTTCTTTCATGAATATTTTTAAATCTTCGCGCAACCCAGTTATGGAAGATTCAACTGTTTGCGCTTAAAAAAAAAAAAAAAAAAAAAAAAAAAAAAATGTAAATAATTCCACATTTGTTTGTTTTCGTTTAGTATTCCATAACTAAATTGTCAAACAAAATTAAAACTTCACAAATAAACAAATAAATAATTAAAACACAAATTTAACACAAATGGAATCTAACTAAAATTAAGGTCTAAAATAATGAAAATAACAAAAGTTGCTACAAATAATGAAATGTTTAGTGATTGGCCGCTGGCATACGCTAATATCGGGTGTCCCATAAATGATGAATGGATTTTAAAATTCAATAACTTGCAAACGGTGACAGATATTAAAAAAATTCTTGAAGGAGTGTTATATATGATGTCAGGAGTTTTATACACTGATTCTTGATTTTAGTTCCAATTTCAAACAATAGATGGCGCTGAGAGTAATAGGGTGCTCAGTCCAGACCCGATTTTTGGTACTTCGGGATCCATTCAATGCATTTTAATCTCCTTTTTTTCGCATGGAAGAAGGGAATGGCCGAAAAATTGAGCCTGGATTTAGCGGTTATTGCTTACAGCGCCATCTATCGAAGCTATTTGTAACTACAACTGAGAATCACAGCATAAAAACTCCTGACATTTTACATAGCACTCCTGAAAGAATTTTTTAAATATCTGTCACCGTTTGCAAGTTATTGAATTTTAAAATCCATCAGTCATTTTTGGGACACCCGGTATATTGTAGAAGTACAAAAAATGCTTTTGGGTGTAATTGGGTGGGTATTTTAAGAACATATGCTAAGTGTAAAATATCTTATTACGCTCTTTTATTTAATTCAACCTGGTTTTTGTACGCAAAGATGGAATTTTGCATTCGATTTTCAACCCACTTCCTGACAGGCTAGAATTCTAAAAAATTATACGTTTACAGGTACTATGACGATACAGCATTTTAATATTTTAAAAACTCAACTACAATTTAATTCATTAATAGACCAGGAGCCGGCAGCACAGACAACCACCTCATCGAGTTGGAGGCTGAAATTCCAGAATTAGCTAAAACTCGATTCCCATATTAAAACCCAGTCGGTCTGCCCAATCATATCTTGGTGGAAAACACCTAAAAACCCGATTTTAGCTGTCGACTCGTTGGTTTACCATTGCGTTTTCCTGCACCCAAAGGTATTAAAATATGGCTCACTGGGAGCCGGAAAACACAATGGTCTACGAGTCACCCGGTAAAATCGGATTTTTAGGTGTTTTCGACCAAGATATGACTTGGCAGACCGATTGCGTTTTAATATGGGAATCGAGTTTTAGCTAATTCTGGAATTTCAGCCTCCGATCGATGAGGTGGTTGTCTATGCTGCCGGCTGCCAGTCTATAATTCTAAGGCGTTTCCTCATTAACCCTCCACAGGCAGGGCTTATTTTGCGCCGGAGCTCAACTCCGGTACTTCATTGTTTTTAGTGTTATTTAAAACTGGTTGGATGTGCCGATCCAAAACTTTCTTCTATCTCATGTCAATATTTCATTATAATTAGTTTTATTAGTATTTTTATTAGAATTAAGCTTAACTTCACACACTTCTGGATGATACAATATTGAAAATTGCACAAAAATCGCTATTACAGCGCCCCGTTCCGGCGGGATTTTTCCAAATTCAGGGAGGACCTTCTTGCCATGGCCAAAATCATACACAAACTAGTTGGATGTGCCAATCCCAAAACTTTCTTCTATCTCATACATTTTAATATTTCTAAAACTAGTTACTCATGTTAATACTTCAATATTATTAATTCATTACTATACCAACTTTGATTTTCATCTTATATTTCTGCTTCAGTCAATTAAATGAACTAAAAACGAGTTAATCTATATTATGATATTTGTTAAAATTAATAGTTTTTCCTTATTCAGTTGTTATCAGATGTTTGCGAATAGCCGACTTAGCAGGAGGTGAGTTCTCGCCTTTGCACGAGCCGCCGATGGACAATAGAACTACGAAAAATCAAGAAAAGTATACAAAAATCGCTATCACAGAGACCCTTTACCGCGCGATATTTCCAAATTCAAGGAGGACCTGTTGGCCAAAGCCAAAAACATGCACAAAAAATTTGTTTCAATTGTATGCATAATTTTATACACTTTTCGATTGTACAATAAAGAAAATGGTACAGACATCGTAATTATAGTGCCCCCTTCTAGCGGAATTTTTCCAAACTCAGGGAGGACCTTCATGCCATGACCAAAAAGAAACACAAAAAATTTGGCTCAATTCTATGCATAACCTCATACACTTTTCGATGGTACAGTATTCAAAATGGCACAAAAATCGCTATTACAGCGCCCCCTACCGGCGAATTTTTTCCAAATTAAGGAAGGACCTGCTTGCCATAGCCAAGAACTTAAAATAAAAATTTGGTTCAATTCTATGCATCAGTCCATACACTTTTCGATGGTACAATATGCAAAATCGCTATTACAGCGACCCCTAGTGGCGAATTTTTCCAAATTCAGGGAGGACCTGCTTGTCATAGCCATAAACCTAAAATAAAAATTTGGTTCAATTCTATGCATAACTTCATACACTTTTAGATGGTACACTATTCAAAATCGCACAAAAATCGCTATTACAGCGCCCCCTACCGGCGAATTTTTTCCAAATTCAGGAAGGATTTGCTTGCTATAGCCAAAAACTTAAAATAAAAATTTGGTTCGATTCTATGCATAACTTCATACACTTTTTGATGGTACAATGGCGACAGACACACGGACAGACAGACATTTTCTATAAACATGTTTTTGGGGATCTCTGACCCCTAAAACATGTAAATCCGTCGAAAACCGAAAGTCGAAAAAAATTTCGATTACAATACTATCTTCTATTGAAGATAGAAGAAAGTAAAAATTTGGTTCAATTCTATGATTAACTTCATACACTTTTCGATGGTACAATATTCAAAATGCAAAAAAATTGCACAAAAATCGTTATTACAGCGCCCCCTACCAGCGGAATTTTTCCAAATTCAGGGAGGACCTTCTTGCCATGGCCACAAACATACATAAGAAGTTTGGTTCAATTCTATGCATAACTTCATACACTTTCCAATGGTACAATATTCAAAATGCACAAAAATTGCTATTACAGCGCCCCCTACCGGCAGATTTTTTCCAAATTAATGGAGGACCTGCTTGCCATTGCCAAAAACTTAAAAAAAAAATTGGTTCAATTCTATGCATAACTTCATACAATTTTTGATGGTACAATGGCGACACACGCACATTCGGACAGACGGACACACGGGCAGACAGACATTTTGTATAAGCATGTTTTTGGGATCTCTGACCCCTAAAACTTGTAAATCCGTCGAAAATAGGAAGTCGAAAAAAATTTCGATTACAATACTTTCTTCTATTGAAGATAGAAGAAAGTAAAAATCCCTGCCGGCTCGGTCTACAGGCGGAGGTGGATTTCGAAGTTAAGTACTATAATTTCACCAACTGGAAATAAATCAAGATTAGAGATAAACACAGTTTAACAATTTTATCTGGCCGTTTTTGACGAGCTTTTAATTTCATTTTTCTGTAAGAGCTGGTTTTATCAGAATCATGTTAGGGCGGTATTTAAGATTAGAACCTCAAAATGTTAAAATATGCCAATATTTCCCCAGTCGGGTTTTTATCGTGTTTCAATACGCTTTTTCAAACTCACATGACGTTATACATATCCATCTGCTGACGTCCGTTATATTTCCAATATGACGCTATATTCACTTTTTTTTTTTTTAATTCGTCTAACTATTTATTTCATTTTCATTTTTCACATGGAAATCACGTGACACAAACAATATTAAAATCACGTGGCTTTTATCGTGCGGAATTCTGAAAATTTCCCGCTCCCGATTTTAATATTTTTTCTCAGTTCATTTATTTAACAAGAAAGAAAAAATCACGCGTCAAGCATAGATTATGAAACATTTTCCACCACATTCAGAATCATGATGCAAAACTGCATCGTTTTATAAGTTAAAATATTATGTCTAAATCAACCATATGGAAACGGATAACATATTTGAAAACACAATTTCAGATGTCCCCGTCTACAATCGGGAAATTATCCGAATTCTTTGATCAGCCCTGTATATATTGTATTGCCCTATTGTATAGTAATCATCTTCTAGTGCAATTCAGTGATTTATATCAATTCAGTGATTTATATCAATAGAAAAGTAACTCTTGTGCTAAGAATTTTATTGTGCTTTTAATTGTTGGCAACTGCTATAATGAAAAATGTTTAAATTTTCCTTTCATTTTTCTGTAAAAGCTGGTTCTATCAGAATCCTGTTAATGCGGTATTCAAAATTTTTAACCCTCCCCAATTTCTTCTCCCTTGGGCCAATTTTGCTCATTTGCAATCCCCGCCGAGATATAAGCCATCTCAATATGTTTGGCGAGTTTGAAGACGGTCCGTGCATATAATTATGGCTTTTTTCGTGCGGACAAAATTTAGTACATACATACACAATATACATCTATATATATTAATAAAAAAACGTAATTTGAAGAACAAATTAAAAAAACAAAATTTATTTCCTACATTGTTTAAGCCCGAGAAGGGACAGATATTAAGATATTTCATTCAATTAGTTTTACATTTAATGTTAAATTTCTGTAACAAATTAGTTAAGCCAATTGAAGATTTAAAAAAAAAAAAAAAAAAAAAAAAAAAAAAAAAAAAAAATCATACAATATGATACTTAAAACACCCTAAAAAATTAGATTCCGTTCAAATGAAATCGAAATAAATCTTAGACTTCTTCCATTTTTAATTGAAAATATTTGTATTGCAGATTTTGCATTATGTTTATGACAATTGTGCATAAAATGATAAGATGCATGCAAAATACAAAACTTAAAAAAAAAAAAAGTCTAAGATTTATTTCGATTTCATTTGAACGGAATCTAATTTTTTAGAGTGTTTTAAGTATCATATTGTATGAATTTTATTTTTATTCAATTCCTACTATTAGCTCACACTCTCCCTATATTTATTTATATATTTATCTTGTTCAAATTTTCAATCGTTAATAAAATATTCATTATTCATCCTATCAAGTTGAAATAATTTTTTTAAACTTGTACTGGATAACAATTGATGTTAATACAGTTTTTTCAAATATTAATTAATTAATTAAATTTTAATTAATTAATTTTAGTTTTGCATGGGAAACAAAATGGCGGCCATTGATTGTTGAAGACCAATTAAAGTATTTTCAATAAGGGGTTACCATAGGACACCCAACCAGGACGCCAACCGCTAGGTTTATGGCCTATATGTCCTGGCGGGGAAACCCCTCCACCATCCAGTTCCTCCCAGCCGGGAAATGGGCCTATCAGCGACAATTATTACAAAAGAAAATGCTTACAAAAGCATAAATCCATATGCAAAACTGCATAGCAACTCGCTATGTCTCAAACAGGAGTACAGAAATGCATGTTTATAGGTAACTATGCAACTAAAACACAAACATGTAACTATCCAGGTAACACTACAACTGCACTGCAAAACACAGGACTAACAACACGCAAATAACAAAATAAAAAGCAATATTACAAAATGTAAATTTGTAGTAACTCTACAACTAGGTAAGCATTAGTCCCATAATATAGTAGAGTCCAATATATAGCAGTCATAGATAAAGTTCTAAAAGTGTTACTAGATACACCATATATAGTCTTTCTTGACCACACCTGAAGCTTATCTTATAATTTATATCATACAAGATCATTGCACAGTCGTATGATTCATATTCCTACTACAGCCAATGTTCAGTACTTTAGTGGACACATCTGTACAGTTAGTCCAATGTCCAATCAAGCTGTAAATGTTAAACTGCGTAGAATCACATTGAAAAAAAAACAAAAAAAAACGGCAATTTAATTGATAAATACTAAAATCTGTATCTTATAAAAGAATATAGAGCATTAAGTGAGTTATAGTTATCACACAGCTTACGATAGTTTTCTTTGCTGAATAACACTCTTCTCACATTGTAGCGCACACTCTGAGAATTATCAAAAAAGAAGAAGTATGGGACAAATGGGCAGCGTCCGAAAAGATAATGTAAAACATTTCCTTTCTTTCCACAATCACATTTTGAGTTACTTCTTTTGCCTATTTTACACAAATATTCTGGGAAGCTTCCATGTCCCGATATATAGTATTGGATAACTTGACTTACACATAGATACTTTTCATCAACCTTACTTATAACACTATATGTATCTGGACCTTTAGCACTCTTGCTCCATTCTTCTTGCCAACTCTTCTTTATACCTTCCTTACACAGTCTCCTAACCAATGAGATTGGAAATGGTACCTCCAAAGTCAAATCTGACATCTCTGGATCTATTGCCTCCTTCGCAAGTTTATCCGCCCTCTCATTCCCTTCGTTGCCAACATGTGCTCTTGTCCATCCTATTGTTACAGTTTTGTTCAAGTTAGAATTCATGATCTTGTATATGTCTCTTATTATGTCATTACCTGGAAAGTTCCATTGCAGTGCCAATGTAGAAGCCTTGTTGTCTGTATAAATAATTGCTTTATTATAATTTGAGTTTATCAGCCAAGCTATTGCCTGCTTGATTGCCACAAGCTCTGCCTGATATATACTGTTCAATTTATGCAATGATATTTTCTTATCATATATAAAATTTCCTTTAACGCAAACTGTGAACGCTGCTCCCACGCCATTTATCATCTTGGAGCCATCAGTGTATATCAGCGGACTTATAGAATTATGATAATACGTATCTTTTTTCTCTGTTATCTGCAGGTTTTTTAAATCAGTATAATTCGGATAGTCACTTGTCACTAAATTTCTCATTACATTATTTCTGTGTATTCTTATGTCACCGGAATCAATGGTAGCTTCGCCTTTCAACACTCTGTGCTTTTTAACCATATATTCTATTGTAATATGAATGGGGGAAACTCCTGCCAAAACGCATAATGCCTCTGTTGAAACTGTTCTGTAAGCTGAAATTATTGTAAAAAGACCTAATCTTTGACTTGAGCTTAATTTTCTCTTTGCATGGTAGTTCAAGTCTTGAAACCAAACCTCAGCTCCGTACATAATCTGTTTTTCTATTACACTTTTATACCAAATTTTTCTATACATAGCGTGCAGTCCTTTTTCCCTTTTTGCGGTTTTCTTAACATTTGAGGTAAAGTTTCTCACTTTTTCTCTTGTCTTTTCCATGTGTGCTATCCAATTCATCTTGCTATCTAATGTAAGTCCTAGATATACCATCTCATCTTTAACTGGAATTGTCACATTACCAATCTTAAATATCGGATGTCTATTTTCCAAAAGGTATCTACCAAATAACATCGCTACACATTTTTCACTACTTATAGTAAGCTCTAATTCCGTACAAATTTCTTCAAACCAATTAATTTGTTTATTCATATTGTCTTCGAGTTCTCTTCTCGTATCTGCACCAGCTAGGACGACAAAATCATCAGCATATGATATAATGTGGCCATATCTTTGTCTGTACTTCTTTAATAGGTAATCGGCTACTATCAACCATAATAACGGGCCCAGGCAGCTTCCCTGGGGACATCCCCTGTACAACACGAACCATTTTAATCCATCTGTAAATGTAAAAGCAATCTTCCTTCTACTAATATAGTTTTTTAGTATGTTTTTTAAGTACTTCGAAATAGGTAATCCATCAATCAATCTGGCCAATATATTCCAACTCACAGCATCAAATGCCGCCTGTATATCTATTGAGGCAATGGAGTAATATTTAAAAACTTTAAGGTTTCTCTTTATCTTCGCTCTCAAATATTCCAGGGCCGTTATGGTACTTTTCTTTTCACGAAACCCATGCTGTGCCTTATCCCAAAAATTTCTTGCTTCCAATTTAGGCATCACTCTGATTTTAATCAATCTTTCTAACAATTTTCCCATTATACACAGAAGAGTAATTGGTCGATATGCCCTAGCAGTCTTCCCGTCTTTATTCCTCTTTCTGAAGAAAATAACTTTACCTGATTTCCAACTCTCGGGAAAATGTCCATATTTTAAGCATGTTCCAAATAATTTCTTGATATAATTTATACAAGTCTTACAGATGTTTTTAATAATTAATGCGTCTAATGCATCTACACCGGGTGCTTTATTATTACTCTGCTTACTAATTATATATTTTAATTCTCTTGATGAAACATCTTTAAAATCTTCCAGCTCCTCTCTGTCTGCTACAAAATCATGCACATTCCCAGGGATCCTGTCTACACCAAAATGCTCTTCCATTAAAAGCTTGGCCACGTCATCATAAGAGTCAAACGGCTCAGAATTATCCAGTCTTGTGAAAATAAAGTCACTCTGTTTGGTCGTCTTGCCCGCAATATATTTATAAAGGTTTCCATATGAATTATTTGTGCTGTTGCAAAATTTTCCCCAAGAATCTCTCTTTGCTTTTTTGACCTTTTTGCTATAAGCTCTTCTATGATTCCTATAATTTTCTCTTATATTCTCGTCATCTGGATTTTTGACACACCTCTTATATAATGCTGCGACTTTATTCCTATCAGTCCTTAGCTCATCAGAATACCACCTTATTGTGGATTTGTAAGAAAGACTTCCCATTCTAAAACAATTCTTTGTTACACATTCAATATCTGTCATAAAGTTGTTTACATGTTCATCGAGATCTTGCGCATTTCTTACTATCAAAAGGTTTTGTAGCCAAGAATGTTCCTTATCCTTTATGATTCCATTGAATTTTTTAAAGCTTTTATTTTTAGTCTTATATCGATTATTCATTTTCTTAATTGCAGTGTATCCAAGATTAAATCTAATATATCTATGATCACTATATGAAAAGACTCGGTCATCCACGTACCAGTTATTTATTTTATCACAAATATCTAATCCTCCCAAAGTCAAGTCAGGTCTTCCGGTTAAATTACCTTGAACAAAAGTACTGGGTGCATCTGTATCATTCATTATGATTAGATCTTTCTCTATCAAATGTTCCAGAAGGACTTCTGTTCTATCACTTTGTCTGGTATACCCCAATTCCAGAAGAGGAACATTAAAATCACCAGCTAATAATACTTTGTCGAAACTTTGAAAATGTGTCCCCAAGTCCACAAAGTCTTTATCAATATTTCCACTTGGAGATGAATACTGTGATCCTAGATAGATTACATCACCACTCACATTCAAAGAGATTATAACTGCATTTTTTAACACCAAGTTACTGATTACCGCATAATCCCTGTTAGTGAAAATAATAGCTGAGTTTAAAGAATCGGAGAAAAATATAGGCCAGTCAGGCGGGATGCCCGAAGCCACCCCATCTGACACATAAGGATCCTGACAGAGTATTATATCAATGTTATTATTTAAAGCATAGATAGTTAAAGCATCGTTGGCATCATTACAATGATTTAAGTTAATTTGAAGAATATTAAGACCACCAACAGGAACATTGCCGGACACAGCGCCCTTAGCTATGATTAGGCAACACACTATTTCTATAACTCTGGAAAACTGGGCATTCTACGCTGTCGGCCCTATGACCGCAATCTCCAGTAGCATCATTATAATAACAATTTGCACAACACAACTTAGTCGATTTACAATCCTTTAACAGATGCCCCTCAGCACACTTGACACATTGTATACCGTCCTTGCAATTATTTGCCATATGGCCAAACTTTTGACACTTAAAACACCGCGTGATGGAAATAAATTCCACCACACGGTATCTCTCGTAATCCAAACAGATTCTCCTAAGTCTCAACAATATTTGTTTACTATCTTGATCCACGTCTAACAACCAATTAACCTTTCCTTGTCTAGTATCTATCTTACGTATTATACGCACCTCAGTATCAACCTTCCTTAATAGTCCTTCCAAGAGATTTCTTGTTGCCACATCCAATGTAGTCGACTCCAACTTTTCACAGATACCGCCATACGTATCTTCTACACCTGCACTTTGTAGCAGTTTCTCCACCTCCTCCTTTATCATTTCCTCCTTTACAGTAGGATCAACACTCAAGATTAGAATTCTGTCTCTTTTTCTTACAGGGACATTCACCTTCGCTAGTTCCTTTATATCCTCTGATTCTGTAAAGGTATTTTTTATTGTCTCAACTTCTTTTTTATTCTTATATTTCAAAATCACTTGATTCGACTTAGTCATTATCACATCATTAGGAGTCGGGAGATCCTGCCTTCCCCTACATAAGTCCTTTACCTTCTCCTTTATTTGTATCAAATCATGTTGTTCACCAGTAGGTGTCAGTATCACAGTAAAGTCATCTCTTCTTTTAGTCATCGGCTCTTTTATTTTAGGCTGTACTTCTTCCATTGAACTTACAGACGCTCTGGATATTTTCTGGGCCAAATCCTCCATCATTTTCCCATATTCCGTCTTATCCTCAAGTCTAGTATTCAGTGCTCTATTTTCTTCACTAATTTCTGTGCATTGTTTCAGAAGGAAATCCATAGCTTTCTTAATAGTAGCCACCAGGGGCGCAGTCACCTTGTCAGTCTTCGACCGTTTGTATTCCATAAGATCATAAATTTTTGCATGGATATCTATAACAATTGACGTAAATTTATGTCCTTCTACCTCCTTTATCCATCTATCCACGTCGCCATCAGCCATGATGCAAAAAATGAAAACCGCCGGATAATACAATCACTCGCCGGTTAAATGGATCAGACCTACTAGTGGACCCACTCTGCACTCCAACCCAACAACACTACACAAAGACTCCAAAAGCAACCCAAGAATTCAAAAAATCAACAATAACTGAGCCACAATGACCCTCTATCACAACTGGAACTTCGAGACGTCGGAGCACAAGAGGATGATTACACACAACACAAACTTTCAGTATATATAAGAGCTGACCTAGTGTCAGACACAACTCTATTGAACCAAATCCACAGTGATCCAACCACAGGTAATAATAACTATAAATAAAACTCCAATAGAACCGCCGGATAAACTGATCACCTCGCCGGTTAATTGAATCAGTCTACAAGTGAATCACTTATAGTGAAGTACTTGAATCAGCCCACCTTAGACACGTGACAAAAGCCCCTAGTAACAACAGCAAACAAATAGACTACCAATAGGGAAACATTAAAACTATCCCAAGAGACACAGCGAAAGCAATTACACGTCACAGTAAACCAAAACGTAACCAAGGCTACCAGCATAGACACAGAGTTTAACTAAATACAAAAATATACACCTCAACAAACAAAAGCACTCTACAAATATCAAAATACAGTCAATCAAAGATAACAAGAAGCCGCAGCTCGCAACCTAGATAGCAACTCATAAAAAACAATAAATTACAGCAGCAGGCACAAGAACACTCAACTCAGCAAAAAATCAACATGGCTACCAAAATAGATTTGAAAAGGAAACATGCAACGTCCACCAAAAATTTGAAAATGGATTACTACTTAAATACTGCAAGTAAAATAAAATAAAGTTAGCGAAAAGAAGCTCTAGGTAAGTATACACATTATGAACTAGTATAATTGAATAAATATACCATATATAAGGAGATATTAGTAAAATAAAGCTATTGCATTAGAAATGAAATGTCATCGACATGCGAGACAGAGTGAAAAAATTTCAAAGTCCAATAATTCAAAAAAATAGTTAATAGAAATGAATAAATTGATATAACAAATACTTCAAATAACTAAGAGAATAGGATTATGCGTTTAAATCAGAACTGGAGTATATAATTACCACTAAAATGAACTTTACAACAGGAGTTCGAAAAAGCGCACACAACATCAATGGCGTCAGGGTTACCATCAGGGGTTACCATAGGGGTGACCCTGTTCTGTCGCCAAATACCGCCAAGTTTGTCGCCAACTTGGCGATATATCGCCAAATTTGGCGGCCAAAAGTGACGCCAACTTGGCGATATCTCTAATATTTCGCCAAATTCCCATAGATTTCCATTGTAAACCTACTTGCTTATTGAAAATCTACAAATTGAGATATGTTATTGCAACAAAAACTAATATTAGCTTAAGGGATTATATTAAATTTTTCTTTCATGACCTAAGTAGGAATTGACTTTAAAAACAAAATTTTTATATTACTTGTTTTTTAATCTTCAATTGGCTTAACTAATTTCTTACAAAAATTTAACATTAAATGTAAAACTAATTGAATGAAATATCTTAATATCTGTCCCTTCTCGGTCTTAAACAATGTAGGAAATTTTTTTTTTATTTTTATTTGTTCTTCAAATTACGTTTTTGTTTAATATGTCAAGTTTTTTAATAACTACTGCACTCAGACGAACGCATTTCAAAATTAATGGAGAGTATCATCATCAGGCGTTGATGTATGCGGTATTGCATCACAATGTGGGATGCAGTTTACCAATGTGTAATTCAAAATGTTTCACTACTGTAGTAATGCATGTTGCGGTAGTTTGGACAAAAACTTCCAATCTGAACGTAAAAAATCTATAATCAAAACATAAAAAATTAACTTAATTTAAATTTAGATACCCTATTTCCCACTCAGGAACGCTATGAATGTAAATGTAAATTGTGTTGAATCCTTACTGCTAATATTTAACATTATTATAGCTGTGATACAGTAAAAAATAAAAAATAAAAGTTTTACTTAAATTTTTAAACACTATTCTCTCCCAAGAGGTGATGTAAACACATCAGAAAATTATTACCTAAGTTTAACTTGGGGTATAAATAGTTCTCATCTCGGAAAAAAAAAATACATTTTAAAATTTAAGTTATGTAATTCCCCACTAAGTTCGCTACCTTGCGTAAAAATAGCTATCCATTAGAAACTTTTTACTAAAATATAAACTTGACCAAAGCAAAAACTTATTCTGAAAATATCCTTTTTATTTCCACTATGACGCCACATTCACCTTTTTAATTTTTGAAAAAAAAAACTAGTTCAATTTAATATTTCACGTGAAAATCTTTCAACTAAAAAGAAATAAATTATTATTACGGCTTTTGAAATTTTTGCAACAATGAATTAAAAAAGTTACATTTTCTGTGAAAAATGTCCGTTGATTTTCAATGAAAAAAGCGAAAATTGGAATTATTAAGAAAAATATTTGAATAATGTAAAAATAAATTGGCCCATGTTTCTCTCTGGGTTATAATTTACCCATGTGCAAAGGCATTTTACCCTTCGTTTTGACCCTGATGTCAGGCAATCGTTTTTACACTTTAAATTTATAATATTAGTAAAATTAGTAATGAATAAAAAATGAGTGGCATCAGGGACAAAAAGGTGGGAAGAAAAAATGAAAAAGTTGTGATCTCCATAGGCTTTTCCATGTTAAATTAACATTGAGAAGTGACACTGGAAACAAATAAGTATTGCGCTGCCGCTCAATACTTAAATAAACATTTTAGGTGGGGGTGGTTTTGGATTCCTGGGGTCATAGAATGAAAAGTTATGAAGGAAATTTTTCAAAAGTCGGACCATGGTAACGACTGCAATAGGTACTATTTCTTACGAAATCTACCTAAAAAATTGGTTGAAATTCATCGGAGCTCATAAGTATCGCGTTTTGAAGCCTAACGGAACAGCGCTTCTGAAAAAACGAAGCTTAAATTATCTTTCTTCATACTTCTGTCTAGCGCTCGGAAATGTAGACTGTATGGTTTTCTGTCCCAAAAATTTCCAAATGGAGACGAGAAATGCCAGAATCAGTATTAATCTCAACTGTATCTATTGTCAGTCTCAGGTTTTCGTGTTTGTAAAATATTCTTACTGATCAATTTTTCGGCTGCACGCGGTGTTTAATTTTCGCGGAAGCTCACTGGAGCGCAATTCCAGAACTTCTTAGCGAATATTTTAATATTAGCCCCCACTGGCGCTTGTAAATACTGCACTTCGGAGCTAGCCGGAACAGCCGCTGCGTGTTGTGTTTTGCTAGTTGATACAAAGAAATCCTTGGCGAGTAGGATTTTCTGAAAATTCCGTGCTCCCGATTTTAATATTTTTTCTCAGTTCATTTATTAAACAAGAAAGAAAAAATCATGCGTCAAGCATAGATTATGAAACATTTTCCAACACATTCAGAATCATGGTACAAAACTGCACCGTTTAATAAGTTAAAATATTATGTCTAAATCAACCCTATGGAAACGCATAACACATTTGAAAACATAATTTCAGATGTCCCCGCCTACAATCGGGAAATTATCCGAATTCTTTGATCAGCCCTGTATATATTGTATTGCCTTATTGTAGTAATCATCTTATAGTGAAATTCAGTGATTTATATCAATTTCAATACATTTGAAATAGCGTAATGTCATTAAAATACACTGCAAACGATTTTTCTCCATTGAGTATAATGTAACGGAATTCTTTTGAGTTCCCCTGTAAATGAACTCTTAATCTCACATACTGTAAAAGCACTTATTTTCGCAAGCCGTAATTTGAGGATAATTTGAGCCGAAAATGAGGATATCGGTGATTTCGCGAGCTGAAAATTTCGCGAATTTTATATGAACAGAACCGAAAGTTGAAAAATCCTGAAACTACCTAATAGAACCCCTTTTGTTTAAATTTCTGGAGGAAAAAGAATCTGTGGACCTGCGAATATCACGACTAAAACCGATTCACGCTTCTTGGCTTGTGCGAACATTTAACGGTGTTAAAGCCAAATATGAGATAATTTTGATGACTTCAAAGAAGCTGGTATAAATATTGTAAGTGAATGAGCTGCATTCTATTAGTTGTATTATTGTTTTCATTCAAGAAATAGTTGCATAGTATTCAATAAATAGTTGTAAGTATTCAAGAAATTTTTGTACTTATTTCTTATTTAAGTAACTGTAATCATTAAATTGTGGATAAGTGAATATTTTCTGATTTTTTTTTATTATTATTTGAGGCGAAGAAAAATATTTCACGAGGCTTATATTTTCGCGATTACGACGGGCTCGCGAAAATCGCGAAAATTAAAGTCTCGCGAAAATAAGTGCTTTTACAGTACTTCATATACAATGCCAAACATGCCTTGTTGACCCTAAGTAAGGTTTATCAATTGCATGAAAATCCGAGTATATTCACGGGAGTTAGAGCGTGGACAGACGGACAGACAAACCGAATGCATAAACACTTTTCAACTTTGTTGGAAAGTGTTAAAAACGTCTTTTGCTGAAAAAGGAATTGCTTTAAATTTTGCAAATAATGTATTAAGTATAAGTACGAGGGTAGAATGGATGGGGGGATGTACTACGGATGTTATTACTGAAGAATGTTAGAGTTCCGAAACTGTTTTCTTTAGAAATTAAGCCCTGATCACAGGTGATAAATTGCCCAATATTTTCTGTGACTCGTACAATCGTATGCGAGTTGAAACAACAGTGGATTAAGTGATGTGCCAAGAATTGCTCGCCAAAATAGGCCAAATTACTGTGAAACTGCAACTATGAAACATTTCAAAGGTTTAAAAGTAAAAAATAAAT
Source organism: Maratus speciosus (assembly GCA_963932465.1). Taxonomy (NCBI): domain Eukaryota; kingdom Metazoa; phylum Arthropoda; class Arachnida; order Araneae; family Salticidae; genus Maratus; species Maratus speciosus. The sequence continues at coordinate 505,818,852 of OZ010790.1, forward strand.
TATAAATAAAAAAAATTAAGAGTGCGATATTTTTAGAAAGTATGCTTTTATCAATTAATACTTGAATATTAATTAATTTATAATTATAGGTTGAGAAATCAATTTAGAAATCCTAAAGAGATAATTTAAGTAATGTTTCATTTTTTCTTTTCTATTGCTCTATCTCCTGAAAGAAACATAGCAAAAATTAAGTATTTTTTAAATAAATTCACTTGCTTGCGTTTTCCATATCAAGTGTAACGTTCTTTAAGCAATTTACGCTCATACACAGTAATCCTTACGAATTCTTTTGTGTTTCCCTATATACGATCTATGACATTTATACACACCACATTTTATGAAAAATTTAATTAAACTTAAAAACACATATCATATCTAAAAATGATACATCTCCAACATAGTTGAAAGTGTTTATGACTTCGATTTGTCTGTTCGTCTGTCGGGCTTTAACTCTCGTAAATATACTCGGGTTGACCTGAAATTTTTATATGTTATTGAAGTTTACTATAGCACGATCCCTATTCAAAATGAAGTTTGTAGCATGTATTATATAGTTCATTTACAGGGACAGTCAAAAGTATCCCGTTACATGAAGGTCAATGGGAAAAAAATCATTTCAAATGCATTTTAATGATGTTACACCCTTTTAAACATAAATGAATCTGATATGCATTTATGAAGTACACTAAAATATGCATTCTGTAGAATATGCGATGCAAATTATTCATTTACAGGGCCACGTAAAAGAATTCCGTTACGTAATGGTATAGGGGGAAAATAGTTTACGGTGTATTTTAAACTATTTCATATATAATGAAATTAATATACGTTGCTAAGGTTTACTAGAAATTACTTCCTGTATAATATGAGTGTACAGCAATTACAGGAGCACACAAAAGATTTCAGATACTATACTGTATCCGAAGTACTGTATATTAGCGGTGATTGCAGGATGTGCATTTTTAGATATGATATGTGTTTTTATGTTTAATTAAATTTTTCATAAAATGTGGTGTGTATAAATGTCATTGATAGTATATAGGGAAACACAAAAGAACTCTTAAGGGTTACTGTGTATGAGCGTAAATTGCTTAAAGGTGGTTTTTAAATGAGTTATGCATTTTTACGCTAAACTACATTTAATATACTAAGAGATGTTTGTTGAATGTAGATAAAATGATATACATGATATATTTAATCCGGATAACCCTGATCTAATTGCCTGGCTTTAATAAAAGCAACTTTCTTGAACTGTTATAGGTCCAAACCGAACATTTTGAGGCAATTTTCTGACAGATCGTTTGCTGTTACAGGAAATCGAGAATTCTATTTCATTTCTTAGTATCTCAAAAATAATACCTGCAAATTTCGCTCATTTAAAAATAGAAATGTGTCAGAAAGTGTCACTAATTTGGGTTTGAGAACAACCGTAAATGAGAAGGAAATGTTTTATCACCCTTTGGATACATTTCGACATGACTTACGAATGTTCCATATCACTTGATAAGTTTGCAGTGTTTACTCTCTTTTATTGTTTGCTTTGTTCTCAAGCCTTTCAAAATCTTGATATGAAGTGTTTTTTATATCCTTTTCCTTTTCTTTCCTTCGTTTCGATTTCTCTCACATCTAATCGCAGTGTTAAATCACAAAAATGAATGTCTTCTGACGGGGAAATTTGGGTATGAAAATCGCATATTCATAACTTTAAAATTTTACGAGTTGTGTACAAATGTCAGGATTTCTGATTGTTTGGAGAATTGAAAGTATTGGATTCGTGAAAAACTTAGAAATCCGGTTTTAGAAGGTTCTGAACACGATTTGACTGTTTTAGGAAATGTCTATCCATGAGTCTGTCTGTGTGTATGTCTGTCTGTGCGTATATCTATTTGTGCGTATGTTTGTCTGTATGTGATACAAATTTTGTGGACGCGCTGTCTCAAGAACTATTTTGAGGAATATCATCAAACTTCACATTTTGTTTGATCGTGACATAAATAGATGTTGATTAGGTTTTTATGTAAATCGCCCAACCAGTCACGCTGGTATGCTGCATTTTTTACGATTTCCGGATAAGCTATATCTCAAGAACTAATGCCCGGAATTTCACCAAATATCCTATTCTGCTACATCTTCACATAATTAGATCCTTATTAGGTTTGGTTGTATACCGTCCAACAGGTGTTGCTATTATGCTTTGTTTTTTCATGATTTTCGAAATAGCTATATCTCAAGTACGAACCCATGGTCATTTAATTTTGTTTGCAGACGATTTCATTTTTGTAGAAGAAAGCTTTGTGATGGCCGCAACATAATAGTTAGCGAAAGATTTCTCTTAAAATACTTATCATTTCAAGAACTAATGCACGAAATTTCACCAAGCATCATATTCTGCTACACCTTGCCATAATTAGATCCTTATTAGGATGGTTGCATACCGCCCAACAGGTGTCGCTACTATTCTTTATTTTTCACGATTTTCGCAATAGCTATATCTCACGTACGAACCCATGGTCATTTAATTTTGATTGCAGACGATTTTATTTATGTAGAGCGAAGTTTGGTAATGGCCACAACATAGCATTTTTAAAATGGGCGCACGATTTCTCTTAAACTACTTAACATTTCAGGAACTAATGCACGGAATTTCACCAAATCATCATATTCTGCTACACCTTGGCATAATTAGATCCTTATTAGGTTTTGTTATATTCCATTATTACCATACACTGTTAAAAAATATGTAGCTTTTGCTGCATAGTCACTCCACCGCTCTTATAGAAAACGGTTACTCGACTATATTATGGAGCATCCTCATTGGTCAGAATAGAGATATTCTATAAAAGCGGTGGAGTGACTATGCAGCAAAAGCTGCAGATTTTTAACAGTGTAGTTTTGTATTCCAGGTTAGATATTCCATGCAATCTTCGCGGCTTTATAAATTATATCTATATCTTAACCTTTTCACGGTCAAAGCACTTCTATTCATAAGACGCTGTAGTGATTGAATGACACCAGAATTTACAAAGAAATTTATTTTAAAATTAAAAAAAAGCTTTCCTTTGCGTACTTAAAATCACCCGACCCGGCCGCTTTTTCAGGAAGGCTCACGTTTTCAGCACCAGCCTTGGCGAATTGGTGAAAGCGAGAATATTCAAACAGCTCTAACGCCAATCGTCGTCTTGTGTTTTGTTTTGAACCGAAATGGCGGAAGACGAACTAGCATATTTTAGAATAACAGTCCTTCCTAAACTAAAGAAATATTTTCAATTATGTGTTCTAGATGAAAATAAATCTTCTTCGAAAGAAATTGTATTACGAATTCTTATCCTCTGTTTTATCAAAGTCCTATTACTTTTGATGATATAGATTTAAATTTTGATTATTTGATCCTCTCAAAAATCTAAATTTTCATTCAATTGAGCATTATTAATTCCATACCTGTTAAACAAAAACTCATTACCTTCATAAATCTAGATATTTGATTACATATAAAGATGGATTTATGGGGATGATGAATTAATGCAGTTTCAGTGCATTTTGATGTATATAAACACAGGTTTTAAAAAATACCTGTGGCAGAAAATTACTATATTTTCTGCGATGAACTTATATAATTAATTTAATACCAAATAATTCTTCAGAAGCAGCCCCCAAAGTCGAGTGAAAATACACCAAATTAAGAAAGAAAACAAAACCATTCACACCCCAAACAGGATGTTTAGAAATTGTGAGATGAAATTCTTAAGGGGAAGTGGGGGAGAAGGAATATCGAATGACTATCTTTTGTTACTTCAAAGTAACAAATAAAATCACTAGATAAATTTTTTAACTGTGTATGATAGTGAGGGGCTGTAGATTTAAATAGTTAAATTTATCAATTAACAAATAGAAAAAACAAAGCAAAAAATTAAAAATTTGGAATATTTAGGGGGATTTAAATTTTATTAAAATAATAAATTTTATATTTATTTTTTTTTTTGGGGGGGGGGGGGATGAAACAAAAACAAACTTTTCTTTTTTTCGGGGAGGGGGGGCAGAATTGGAATAATTGGTCTTTTACTTATAGTTACTTCAAAGTAATAAATATGACAGAAAAATTTAAAAAAATGGTAAAGATTTTAAAAAAATAATGAAAGCGTGTGCACAAAGGGTTAATCCTGATTTTTTTTCTTTCATTTCTTTCTTTTTCTTTTTTTATGGTAAATTGTTTGTTTGTTATTTAAAAATCAACAGATAGAGCGAAACAGCTAACTTTATGCACTGTTATGGATAAGCGAAGGGATAGTTAACATTTCAAACACAATCTTTTAACTAATCTTTTCTGCAAGGCAACAATGAATTTTAAATGGTCAAAAAATAGTGTGCTGGAGGAGAGAAGGGGGGGGGGGAGAAGAGAAAATTCGAAATGGGAGGTTGCCTCAGACGACTGATCATTATTTTATTGCCACTTCAACTTAATAAATATTATGTAAGTGTCTGTACACATATTATATTAATATGTGTGCAGAATGACGAAAAATGGAGTGTGTGTGTGTGTGGGGGGGGGGGGGGTATTTCATTCGAGAGAAGAATTTAGATGATTTATTCAAATATGACGAATTACTATTTTAAAATAACAAATAAAAGAACTAAGGCGAAATAATATTTAAAAATATGGCAAAAATTGTAAAATAAAAACCTGAAGAATTTTATAGATTTTTAATTTTGTGCACTAGGGGCAGATCAATGTTTTTTTTTTTCATAAAAACTCAAATAATGATAAAGATTTAACAGCATTAAAATGTAATAGTAATTGATTTAATTGCATGCATCAACTTAGCAATTATTTTAGCTGATTGATTTAATTGCAGGATACAGCTAAATAACTTATGATTTATCGTTCAATCTAATTATAATCGAATGGATTTTAGTTTCAACTTCCTATTAACTTCTAATCGCAATTAAATTAAAAACAATTAATTTTTAATGAATATTTCAGTGAAAGTATATTTTATTAATGCAATCAACACGTCACACAAATATGTCGCTTAATAATAAAAGAAAAACTAAATTAATTCAGTAGTAATGCTGATAAAACTAAGTTCAATTGTGTCATAAAAACTTCACGTCTGTTTTTATTTTGCCTAAAAAATAAAATACGTTCTCAATTTCTTCGAACATATAGCGAATTAATGAAACAAATGAATATTATTGAACTGAAAAAAATAGCTTGTGTTTGAATTATATATATTGTGAAATTAAAAGTTATTTTAATCCGAAAAAGCTCTTTGTTTTAAGCAAGGTTTTAATTGTAAACCACGGTGAAATAACATTTCATCTAGCTTTTTACATTTGCGGAAAAACAAATTAAAAAAAAGGCACATCTCTTCCTCTCAGCAAAGGAATGGGGTTGCTGTTCGCTACCCGTATAACGTCACGAACAAGAAAGTGTGCGTAGCGTTGAATTCATCCCCGCGCCAAACCGTTACTCTGGCGATAAGGTGCTCAAAACGTGAGCCTTTTCGAAAAAGCGACCGGTCCACCAACCATTAGGTTTCTGGAAATAATGCTCCGGCGGAAATGTTCCCCACCACCGTCCCGCTAAACCACATCCTCCAGAGCAAGCCCGGATCAACGGGTGTTTCTATTAATAAATCAAGTAATTAAAAAAAAAATCAATTCCTACTTAGGTTGAATAATAAGTATTTTATTAACGATTGAAAATTTGAATAAGAGAACTAAAATTAATTAATTAAATTTAATTAATGAATTAATATTTGAAAAATTTGTATTCACACCAAGTGTCATCTACTAAAAGTTCAAAAAAATGTATTTGAACTTGAGTGGATGAATAATATGTATTTTATTAACGATTGAAAAATTTGAATAAAACTAATTAATTAAATTTAATTAATGAATTAATATTTGAAAAACTGTATTAACACCAAGTGTCATCTACTACAAGTTTTAAAAAAATATATTTCAACTTGAGTGGATGAATAATAAGTATTTTATTAACGATTGAAAATTTGAATAAGAAATTTTTTTTTCTCCCGTATAAAACTAAAATTAATTAAATTTAATTAATGAATTAATATTTGAAAAAAACTGTATTAACATCAAGTGTCATCCACTACAAGTTCAAAAAAATGTATTTGAACTTGAGTGGATGAATAATAAGTATCTTATTAACAATTGAAAATTTAAACAAGATATATATAGGGAGAGTGTGAACTAATAGTAGGAATTGAATAAAACATACGAACTGGCGAACAATCCTATTCAAAACTATACGGGTAAATATCTGAAAACTGGACAATTTCATTCCAAAATTTTTATTTTTTTAATTAATGTACCAACTACCGCATACAATTATATACTACGATGCATGTTTTGTCATTTAAATGCTGTAGTGTTTTTAGATCAAGGATGTATATTTTATGCGTAGGATGAACTTTTATGGAAGAAAGTGTCTTTCAACATCATCTCAGTCCCCATTCTTTTTTATTTTATTTTTTATTAGAAATTTGTCTATATACAATTAACTTTGCTTCAAATGAAATGAGAAGAACTGGCTCTAATTAATAATAGTTAAAAAATTTAAATGTAGACATTATTAAGTGTTACTAAGTTCGTGGAAGTTCCATAGTGATATAACACTGCAAATTTTTTATTCTATTTTTTTAATTTTATTCAAATATATGCCAAAACTCAAATAACTTTTTTTTTATTTCAGTTTTTGTTGTTGCACAATAAATTAACCATTTTTGGATTATATTTTCAACAGAATATTTTTGTACTAGACATTTTTTGGAAGGGGCTGAAATGATGTATCGGGGACTGGAATGATACATCAGGGACTCAAATGATGAGTCATGATTTACACGTACACTTTATTGAATAAAACATTGCTTAAATACTTTTAACATAGGAATGTTAATCCATTTTGGCATTAATAATGTCCTGCATCAAATCGTCAATTTGTTTATAATCGGGTACAGTGTAATGCCTTGAAGATATAGGATATGGCGCAACATTCAGTTTGCAGAGGATGCCTGTCACATTCACATTTTTCCTGTCAGCTCGATTTGGCCAGTATAAATGTTTGCGACTCTTTGACATAAATGTGACTGTGAGTATGTGTCCGCTCACTTGTTCTACCAGACCTGGATACCAAAGATTATTATATATGTCAGTTATCCAATCACCAACTACCAAAGTGCCAGGTTCAACCAAATCCATTGATTCTTTTTTCTTTGTCAGCAACAGCTAGTAATTTGCATTAAGAAAATTTTAAAATTTAATGTGATGCATATTATGCATAACTATTTAAAAAATAAAATTAAATTACAGACATTTTTTACAAGCATTTTTACATAAAGGATACACGTTTCATTAGTAGGGTAAATTAGGCCTATATCTTTCAGGACAGTATGGTATGAGTATATTGAACTTGTGTCCCAGATGAAGCAGCTCAATTCTCTTGTTATTAATGATGATGGTGAATTTGCTGACCATGTAATTTGATGTGTTTTCATGATCCCAGGGATGCTGCTTGGCAGTTTACTTTTCACTTCCTCAATTGCAGAACTAGGGATGGCAATAAGTTTAACTCCAGGAAAAGCCTCTTGTAAATTATGCACAAATGCATCGATTGTTTCAAGATCCTTACCATGACGCACTAAGGCATCAGCAGTTCTCTTCAAGATACCTCCAACACCATCCAAATTGTCTTGTAACTGCTTCAGTTCTGAGTATTGATTATACATGTTAAATACATGTCTCATGAAATATGGAAGTGACTTCTTCAATAGTTCTAAAATATCTGAAATACTGGCCTCCATCCTCTATTTCTCAGTCAATCTAACATTTTTAGCTTTCTCTTTCACCATTCGTTCTTCAGTTCTACTTTTCCACTGGAACAACCTCTTTCTGCTCTTTTGCTATTCTTAAAACATTGAATTCTTTGTTTTTGCAAACTGTACATTTGCGATACATGTAGTCCTTAAATTAAGTGTTGCAGCACATAGAGTGCACAATTCACTGCTGGTTCTAATATCCAGAACTTTCAGCTGATGAAGTTTATTCACTAGTAAGTCCACATTAGCATGTGTAATGCATGCACATGTATCACGATCAGATAATCTAGGTTCAACAATCCAAAATGGACGAAATCTGTAGAAAGAAGAGTTGGACAGTTTGATTTCATGAGATTCTGTATACTTTTGATTCAAGTTCTTTAGTGTGTGAAGTAAAAGTATTTTTTGTACTTTCACTTTGTTCTTAGTTTTGCGATCCTTCTTGCCTGGGCGCATTCTACTGTTAACATCCTCTTCAAGGAAACGCCGCACTGAACTTGCAACTTCGGTTGAAATGGCATTTGATTTTTTCTTTCGTACATGATGTCGAACTTTGGAAGCTCGCTATTACGTTGTTCCTTATAGCTTAAAAATGATTTAGCCTTTCCGAGCAATCTATATTTCTTTAAAATATGTCCCGAAAGAAGCTTTCTGGCAACATCTGCCTCTCTTTCTGATCAGCAAGTTCCTACCCATTTTCTTTTAGATGAATTACTAAAGCTACAACAAATAACAAACGGGTTTTTTTTTTCGCAGCTTTTGATATATTTCTCCTTTTCCCCACAATAGCTTTAACGTTTGAATTGACAAACACGTCAAAGCACGTGGTTGTGTTTGTGCCGAATGATTTGGGTTACATTTTCGGCGTCACCCCCCCCCCCCCCCCAGACACCATACTTCATCTCTATTATTTCTCTTTACTCTATGGCAGTGGTTCCCAACCTTTTACTGGCCACGCCCCACCGAAGCATCTGTAAAATCGTAATTGCCCCCTCCTTTTTCCTCACACACAAATTCTGTAATAGCTATCTCTTATCATTTTAAAATGAAGTCTATTCACCTGGAGGAAGCCTAAAAGAGCTTTAACAATAACTATTCATTTCGCATTTTTTTAATTTATCGAATGATCAATTTTTTGTCATAAATGTATCTTCACATAATTCTATAAATGAGACGATATATCTTCACTTTTATCTCAAGAGAGTTTTCTTGTGTCTTTCCAACTTATCTAAATATTTAAATTAACAAAACTGTTATATGGTCCGCATTTTTATGTTCACAAAATGTTGGAGAGACTCACATTTAGCATTAAAATTGATAAGAAGGAACGTACCATTTTTCTTATCAATAACAAGATACGCAAAAAGGATTAAGATTTATAAAGTTTATAGTATCATGTTTAGATATTCCAAATATTTTGTAGGTTTAAATAGGTTTAAGACAGTCAAAATTAGATATACTTTTAAACCTTTAACGGTCGCATTAAATTACGGTTTAAAAATTCAAATTGCTTATTGGCACCACTTTTTTTAAAAAGAAATAATCACCTTATTTAATAACAGGTAAAATGATACTACAATAAAGCCAATTACAATATTTTATAAAACTGGTGTGAATAAAATAATCTGAATAAAAGTAACAGTCCGTGAATATCACGGGAGCGAGAATTAAGGGGTTAAGTAGTTTGACGTACAAAAGTTTCTTCATGTTGCATACAACCGAGCAAATAGATATACAAAACTCATTTCATAAATAATCGAAAAAATGGAGAAAAAAATGTAAATTAGATTTTTAACCAGAAAAATTATAAGAAATTTTAAATATTAAAAAGGATTTTAAAATATTTTTAAAGTTTGATCATGTAATTATTCTGGTGTTAATTTTATTTTAACTTTTTCATTCCGAACTTTTTGAAAATTCAACCAAAAAAAAAACTATTCTTCTTATTATTTTTTTTAATTTTGAATTAGTAACTTTTATTTTTAATCTAAAAGATTACTTTTCCAAAAAACCTCACAGTGAATGTTTGGATTGCAAAGTTGAAATTGCCCCCTAAATTGTAAAATTGCCTGCCCCTCGGTAAGGCGTACGCCCCATGTTGGGAATCACTGCCCTATGGGAATGAGCAGACAGATTTTTGAGGAGATGAAAACTGTGTTGTAATATCGTAATGTACAGTCGTGGGGAAAAAAAAAAGTAAACACTCCTACTAACTCCTCAACAAATTATTGTAGAAGAAAGTTACTGGTATCGAACGATTGGAAATAAAGTCTACTTTTAAATGATGTATATAAAATTTGCTTAGGGGGCCATCAACCTATTAAAACGAACCATAACTTTGTTTTTTTTTTTCAATAGCAGTACACAATTCTGACAGTATAAATGGACTCTACATCCTTCAATTAGCCTAAAAACAAATTTTTATGCAATTCGTACCATAAGTTTCCGAGAAATTAATTATTTTAAAACGAGCGTATTTTAAGGGCTGTATCCAAATTGAAGTTCGGTACTCGATTGTTAACCGAGAGAGCCCCCTTCTTGATCAAGGCAACTTAAGCACCACCCAAGAAGTCAATGAAGCCGGTTAGATTACAGGACAGCAGAAGAAATTTCACAATATCTACTCACTTCTGTCCTAGACGGTCCCTTAAACCATCATTTTGCCGTTTTTTAAGCATAATTTGAAAACTACTTGGAAGAAAAATGTAAAATTTTGGATTTCCATAAAGCAGGACTTAACAAATCTAAATCCATCAAAAAAATTGTAGATTGCAATTCATAATTTTTTCTTATGAATATTAATTTCATAATTCATATCATAAAATTGTAAAAATTGCAAATTCAGCGTATTTATGTTTGGGTATATTAGAATTATTGCTAGACAAAAAATTAGCACATTAGGAGCATAATTTCAGGAGATATAAATAAAAATATGAAAATGTAATTTAACATTAGATGCACTAAATTCTGAATGTTTAGAATTCAAAAACTTATTAATCAAATGACTTGAAATTTGGTGTTTAGGCACAGTTTGAACCGAAGATTTGAAATATCTTGTTAAAATTGGGTATTGCCATTGAAGAAAATTAAGTTTGGGCTCGTTTTAATATGTAGATGGCCCCCTAAGCAAATTTTATATGCATCATTTAAAAGTAGACTTTATTTCCAATCGTTTGGTACCAGTAACTTTCTTCTATGATGATTTGTTGAGGAGTTAGTAGGGGTGTTTACTTTTTTTTTTTTTCCACGACTGTACATGTTGAAGGTGGTATATTTTAAAATGTGTGTAGAGTTTTTAAATTTAAATATGAAACGTAGAATAAAGTGTTGAATGTTTAATCGTCGACACTAAGTGCTTTACAGAGAAACTAACGAGGGAACCACTTTAGGTGTTGCTCGCAAATAGAATCGAGACCTGGTGCATTTTGTAGCCCTATGCATAAAAGTTAGAGAACCGATAAAAATTCTTTGTTAAAATCATATTTTATATATTTTTGTTATATTTATAATTTTTTATTATTGGATTTTTATTTGTTAATTTTACACCAAAAGAGAGTTATGTCGCCAGATATGGCACTTCAAAATTTTCACTAGCTTTATACCTGTAGGTTTATGTCCAAACCATTACAACACGGTACGTAGCGAAAATACTGAGCTAGGGTTGCCGGAAAACTGTACGGGACGAAAAAGACGCCAATCTTTCCCCGCCAAATATGTAAATATAATATTGTATTTTTTGTAAATCAAATTCGTAGGTTCTTGAAGGAATTTAAAAAATTTTTTCAACATTTTATAGTTATTATTGACTAATTTATATTTTTAACATTTTTTTTAAAAAAAAAGCTTACGTTAAAAGACCGAAAAGTGGTCTAGAAAATTGCATTTTCAGAAAGTTAATCGGCTGTAAAATCAAAAAATATTATTTTAACAAAAAATTTTTATCGATTCCCAAACTTCCTAATATAGAGCTTTAAAATGCACCAGGTTTCAATACTAGGTGCGAGCAACACCTAAAGTGGTTCCCTTGTAAGTTATGACATTACAATACATTAATTGAAGAATATTATTACTTTGTTTTAACAAGATTATGCTTATTTTAGATTTAATTTAAGAAAAATTCATTTGCAAAGTAATATTATATAATTGTTGGAAATTCAACATCACCTCAGTCCCTTTGCATCATTTCAGTCCCCTTAATCAGTGTCTAATAATCAGGGGCGGACTGGTCCACCCCTGCCTGGGCCAAAAAATACTATTTTTTTTTTCTTTGCAATAAAACAAAAAAAAAAAAAAACAAAAAAAAAAAAAAATAAATAAAATAAGTATAAAACTCCTTTTTCTTTTTCATGAAGTATTTTTTTTTTTTTTATTCATCAGTAAGTCCTAATTTCCCCTTTCCCTCTTGCATTAGCAATCTTCAGCAGATTTGTGCAAATTACTCATTTTGTACAAAAGCAGAAAGATAGGGGATAAAGTAAAAAACACATATGGTCAGTAAAGGAAGGAAAGTTGTTCGGTGGGATGGGTCTGCCTGTGGACATTTGTCTAGTAACAAAATATAGACAAGTATTAGCTTGCATCATGGACCTATGAAGATTAAAGGAGTCGACATTAATTACGCCATTTGATGCCGTTGCTACCACACCTTCCGCATCCGCCATATTTAGCCGTGTCTTGCACTGGAGGCTGCTCATTGGAGTACTATCTGTCAAAGTCAAATATGGCGGACGCAGGAGAGGGGAAAAAAGAACTCGTTTTTCGGCAAACACTTTCCACAGAAGAAGATAGTTATGTCTACTCCTTTTCTATTCATAGCTCCATTGCTTGCACATTTATGGATGATCTACAGATCAAGAACTTTTGAAGGCAAGGATTAGATTCAAGGGCGTCGCCATGGGGGGGGAGCCTCCTCCCCCCCCCCCCCAATATATGTGAAGTTGGGAAATTTGAGCTTAGAGTTGGGAAATTCTAGATTTTTGAGACATTTTCTTTTTTTAAAGTAATAGTAAAAAAATTACGAAATTTGTATTGTTTTGGTGATTATTTTTAGTACTGCAACAGCAAACAAGTTAAATTATCAAAAGAAATCAGCCCCACTCAATCTATCATTGTATTTTTCAGTTCTACAAAAATATTGTACATCTACTAGACCTAACTCTCTACTCCTGCCCATCAATAACGGACTAACCAGTTCCTTTATTTCCTCCAAAACTTTGTTCCTTTCTCAAAAATTTCGCCCTACCTCCCCTTCTCCTCCCAAAAGAGAATCCAGCTATTTTAATCCAAAGGGATTGAAGCTTCTTTTGAAAATTGGAGATCACTTGTAGCACAACAGAAAGGAATGTAGTAACCTACTTAAAACACAGCTATGGGCAAGAAGATTTGATAAGTTTTCACAACTTTTTTGACTAATTTTGCGATTTTTGGTCAATATTTTACTCATTCTCGTGATTTTTTTGCCGCAAAAATTAGTTAACCCTTCGCTGTCAATTAAAAAGCGTTATATGAGCAAATGCGGATATAAGAAGTCGTTAGTTTAGATAAATTTGTCACATTTTACTTTTATTTGTGTGCGGAAATACATATCAGTCCTGTTCGTTTATATTCATATGTGTTTATAAAATTTTAAACGAAAAGTCCAGTGTTCTGTGTCTAAAGCTGTTCTAAAAAGTTACTATAAATCTCAGCACGAAGAAACGATTCATAATAGGAAAAGAGTTTTCGTGCAAGATTTTGGAGCATCTAAAAATCCATTCGAGGATGAAAAAGGTAAAAAATGGACGATTTTAATTTGGAACAGAAATATGACCGTGAAAGCAGTCCATCAACTGAAGAAAAAATCGACATGCACTGTAACACTGACACGTTGCACTTGAATAAAATTTTGAAGAAATAAAGATTTCCTTACAGACAAGCTCACAAACAATTATGAATATTAGGATGTGACTGGAGAAGCTGAGTTCCGAAAGCACCGTAGGAAAACAGTTTCATCAAAGGCAATAAATAAAAATAATAGCACAGCAATGGACATTGATACACACAAGTTTTACAGTAAAGAATTATAAGAAATACAAGAAAATTTCGGAAATTTAGTAATGGGCTTAAATGACAATGTTCCCTATATCAAGAGAATATTGCAGCAATGCATTCCATATTTAAATTACAATTGTGCAAGGGAAAAGTTAATAATGTTTCCACCTGGATATGAGAAACCGGGTGTACATGACTTGCAGAGTCAAATAGAAATAAACCAAATCCCAACTCACTTAACAAACCTTTTAATCATGCCATGAAATTCAAAGACTATTTGGGTCACGTCGTCAAACTATATGCTCGTACCTTAACATTTACAGCAGCTTATCTTTATGGCGTTGCATCTAATGAAAGAATCTTTAGTCAAATAAAAATTTAAAAAATATATATTGCAAGCTACAATGAGGGATGACAGACTTGACAGCCTAATGCTTTTAAAATATGAAACTGAAATAGGGAATTTTATTAAACAAAGCGATGTTATTAACAGGTGGGCTTCTTTGAAGACCACAAAAATTATTAAGTGAAAAGTAGTCGGATGTGCCAATCCCAAAATTTTCTTCTACTCCATACATGTTAATGCCTCAAAATTTGCAATCACAGTGCCAAAATTAAATGACAATTCTTCGCCTATAATAACAAACTCTAAAGGTATAGATTTGTTGAATTGTGTGCATTTAAAAAGGAGATATAAGCATAGCATTTTTCAAACAAATCATTGAATTTTATCACCCATCCTCTTAGATGTCTGCAACCAAAATTCCTTACTCAAAGTGAGCAAAAGCGATAGCTTTGGACAGTATAGACCCAAGCCTAACAAGGATCTATTTATGTGGAAGTGCTACTTATGTGGAATGTGAAGTTTGACTAAATTCCGTGCATTAGTTTTTGAGATACAACTATCGCAAAATTGTGAAAAATGTTGCATAGCAGTGCCACCTGCTATATGATATACATAAAAAGCTAATCTGCATCAAATTATGTCAAGGTTTAACAGAATATGACGTTTAATCAAATTCCGTACAATAGTTTTTGAGATATAATTATCGCTAAAATCATGTAAATCGTGAAAAATGCCGCATAGCAGTGCCACCTATTGGACGATTTACACCAAAAACAAATCAGCACCAATTTTTATCAAGGTACAGTCAAACCTCGTTAACACGAACTGTTTCCGATTGCCTTGTCCAGTTGTATGTAACGTAGTTAAGTTCCGATAACACGAACTACTTTTAATACGAACAAAAAAAGTTTCCCCTTGAGTGTTAGCGTTAACGAGGTTCGACTGTATAAGTGAATCTCTAAAGTTTTATTAAATTTCGTGCATTAGTTCTTGTGTTAGAGTGCCCACAAAATTTGTATCACATATAGACAGACAGATATTTTCTAAAAAATGTCGAATCATGTTCAGGACTTACTAAAACGTATAAATCAGCCTAAAACCGGAAGTCGAATTTTTTCACGAATCCAATACTTTCTTCTTGTAAAGATAGAAGAAAGTAAGAAGCGTATTTATTTTTTTAATAAACAAACCCCTAATTAGAATTTTTATGTTTTCAGTTTCAGAATTTTTCTTTGGAAAGGAATTTTTTATGCAAAAGTATCATTATAATTATTACGCACGTTGTGCATATCATTTTAGTCGAAAATTGATGCAATTTGTTTCAAGTTGGGAAATTTTCGAATTCTCCCCCACGAAAAAATATCTGTGGCTACGCCCCTGATTAGATTATAGAGAAAAACAAGGGGAGGCAGTGGTAGACTTGAATAATAGAGACGTTAATCACGGCAATCTTTTAGAATTAGTAAAGCTGCTATGAAAATATGATCAAAATTTGCATGGTTATGTAGCACAAGCTTTTAAGAGAAGCCGAGAAAGAAGATCTTCAGAAAGGCTATGAATGTTGCGAAAGCGCATTTGCCTGTTTAGGGAGAAATAAAGAAAAATAGCCGAGATCATGTGACTCGGTCGTGTGGCGCCAGAGCCCACGAATAAACTATCAGATTGATGCTAGAATTCCTTTTGATAAGTAACAACTTTGAAATGCTCGATCGGGGGGGGAAATATTTCCTCCGAATAAATGTATTATAATTATATATTAATACGTGAGATGTAATGTAGTGAAGTAATGCCAGAATATATTTTCTAGAAGATCCAGAATATATTTAAGCTTGGCCGAGATACGTATTTATCGTATTCTTGGTATTTATAATCTTATTCTAAATGTTAATTGTTCTAAATGTCGTCGTGCTGTGCTGTCAATAAAAAATGAAAAGACCATCAAGAATAATTATTTTAAATTAATCACCAATGATTACAACGAAATAAGTTTTTTCTCGAAATCATTTTATTGTTTCGAATGATATTCTCGACAGTTTTGAAAAGAATAATTTTCAATGAATAAGGATAGGATTGAGCAGAAAGAAGAACAAAATGAAAATCCTAAACGGCATGGAAGAGGCTTGTAGATTACATTCCTGTCCAAGTCATTTATAAATAAATTAATTGCCCATTTTCCCATTCAGATCAAAATAAATATTGCCGATGAAGTAAAACAGTCAGATTCATTTAGTATTGAAGCCGATTTCACACAAGATATATCGGTAATGGAGCAGTTGGCACTTTGTGTTCGTTATGGACAGCATCGAAAAGTGAAGGTTAGCTTTTAAAATTGATTGATGTTCCAAAACAACCGGGGAAGCCCCCTATCTCCAAGTAAAAGAAGAACTCAAAAAGTTTAAACTTCCTTCTTCACAAAAAGTTGAGACTTCTTTTGAAGATGCAGCAAATATGAATGAGAGCTATAAAGGTCAGCAGATACAACTGAAAAAAGGATAATCCAAGTATACCCCATGTGCATTGATATGCAAATGTGTTAAATTTGGTTCTGACAGATGCAACAGAAAGTTGCAAATTGACAACGGACTTCTTGGGCTAAATGCAAGTTACAATCGTGTTTATCTCATATAAACGAATAAAAGTATGGACTTCTGTGAATAAGGAGTCTGTAGGTGGAAATAAACTTCTTCGCCGATTACAAAGTGTAAACTCTACTAGGTGGTGGACTAAGGATCGAACGCTTAATAGCATGTTTGATTAGTCTTCAAAACCTTTTAAAGATCGACATAAATTTTTAACATTGCTTAAGTGCCTACAAGGTATCACCGAAATGAACGATTTCCCGTCATATGTATCCTTTTCGTCAAAATCACTGATTGGTAATTGGCGAAAGTCCCAGTGCATATTAATAGCAACAATTCTCAGCGACCTATTCAATATATTTATGTCCACATCGAAGTAGCGGCAGATAAGCGGCTTGAACTACTTAACTGCTGCTGACAAAATCCAAACTGTGAAATCTAATCTGCTACACAAAAGAAATAATTTTGATATGATTCTGAAAATTGATTTGCGAAACTTCTTCAGAAGCAATTAATAGAAAAGAAGTACACCATTGAAATTTAGAATTTCCTACCGGAAAAAAGAATATCTATTGCGAAACGTCGATGTGATGAATGACAAGGCAAGAAGTAATTATGGATCACCATCAGACGTATTTAAGGTAAAGGTTTATAATGTCTTCTTAGACACAGTTATTCAGCAGTTGAATACACGATTTACTGGAAATGACTTGCTCATGAAAGACATTGCCTGGTTTGATCCTCGCCGCTTCAGTGAGTTTAAATTGTTAAATGAACTTGCTAAAGAAGCTCTTACTACTCTGTCTGGCTTGACGAAAGTCAAAAAAGAATATGCCAAAAAAAAGTTGCTGCAATTTTCCGTGCACTATGATAATTATAATCTGTCACTACTGCTGCTACAATCTCGACGTAGCGAACTCGGGTAGCGTTTTTTTACCGCTTACAGCAAAGAAGCGAACGATTCAGAAGAAGTCATTAAATATGATGAGCAATTCATTAAATATATTAACTTTACAGCCATATCACTCTAAAGTTAATAAGAAATGTGAAAAATGCCTATCTTGTGCATTAGAGTTATGGTAAGAGTTGAATGCCTATGGTCGTATTTATTCAACCTTGAGACGTATAACTTACAGTACCTACGTACGTTGTACCGACAGCTTATAAATACATATACATATTGACTTTATCATGCACGCAAGTGTCTTGTGAACGGGTGTTCTCAACACTTAAAATTATAAAGAACTGCTTGCATTCATCTCTAGGACAAGAACTGTTAGATGAGTTTATCCTATTCAGCATTGAATGATCTTTTGATTACGATTATGATAAGATAATAGATGAAGTTGCCTCAAATTCAAAAGACTTATCCAGATATCTGACATTCTAATTAATTAGAAGTCAGGATATAAAACACACTATTCAATTTTTAGTTGCTATATTGATATTCTAAACAAACATTAATCAATGTACAAAGTGTATATATGTTGATAATTTCAATAACAAAATAAAACGTACAAAGGAAAATAATGCTATTTCAAATAACAAATTAATGTATGTGCATCAATTTTAATAGTATTTACTCTTTCCAGTCAATACTAGCACTTAAAATTTACAATGTAGTGTACAGACAACTTTAAGATTTTTTGACAGCATGTTAGCCTTCAACACAAAAGTGCCGGGTTCCAAATTCCGTGTGAGGGATGGATGTTCCTATGTATTGTCAATGTGCATAGGTTATGGCCATGGATGCTCACTTTTCTTTGCATTCCCGATGGGAGCTCCTTCACAAATAGCCACCATCTATTCTCACGATATCGTCGGCCGATGCTGACAGCGCAATTGATCCGCCATTGGACCAAACATTTTTTTTTATATATACAAAGAATAAAAATATCTGAACAGAATTCCGTAAGAAATTTAAAACGTTTTTGTTTATTACGTGTGTACCTTTTAATTGCTTAACCCTTTATCGGGTAATGGTAATATACTTACAACTTCATTTTTATTGAAATCTGATCGATTTGCACCGGAATGTTTAGTAAATTATTTTGTTTTATAATGTACGTGATGTAAAAGCCGCTTTATATCTTCAAATAAATTTGTTTGTAGATTCTGGTGGCAGTGAATATTTTCAACATTTTAGTCACAGAATTGACTTGCCTGATAAAGAGTTAAAGTTTATATATTCAAAAAGGGAATCAAAATTAAGCAAGTTAACTCCCCCACACACAAATGTTTTTTTTTTCATGATGAAATTAATACTAATTAAAAATAAATTCTTAAAAAATTCTAATGTCTCGCGAATTGGAGTTAAGTCATCTTCCAGCATCATCGAGCTAAGTATCGTGTTGATATTTAAAATATTCAAACATTTTAACAATGGGGTTGTCGATTGGTGGGCCAATGCATGTCTAGCGGGGTGGGCCAAACTATGCCAGTCCGCCCCTGCTAATAATTGGGACTGAGATTTATGGGGATAGAGGTGATGTTTTCTTGCACAGCCATTTAGTTGAATCATTTTGCACTTTTCAATTATTATTCAATTATTATTTGCACATTTTTCAATTATTAAATATGCCATGTGACATTTGTATGTTACACAAATAAAGTTACAATAAGCTTTTTTTTTTTTTTTTTTTTTTTTTGCAAATAAAAAATTAAATATCGGGGCAGGAATGATGATAAAAAAAAAATACTCATCCCTATTCAGAACAAGAACTAAATATTTCTATATATCAAACAAACGGAATAACAACTTACCTTCATCCATGGTTACTAGTTGAACGTCAGTTGCTGTTGCAATGGAAATAATTCTGCCTGCGCCACCTAGTATCTGTTAACCTAAATGTGCGTTTAGAGGAACTGAGATGATGGTAAACCTCAGGGACAAACATATTTTCTACAATATTTTACTATACAATACAATCTATACTAATAAAGGACAATTATATTTTCCCGTACTGTATATATATATATATATATATAGGTATAAATATATAATAGCAAAAGTTAATAATATTTATAGAAATTTTTACAGCATACATTCAATATTGGATATTTGTACCTGGGGACAGGGACTAAAATGATGATTTAGTTTGTTTAAAGCTTAAAATTAATTATTTATACATCATTATATGTCCATTTATCATTGGTAATTGTTATAACAAATGTTAGAATACTATATTACATTTTTCAGTTTTTTTGTTTTTCAAACCTACTATTAGTTCACACTCTCCCTATATTTATTTATTTATTTATATATCTTGTTCAAATTTTTAATCGTTAATAAAATACTTATTATTCATCCTATCAAGTTGAAATAAATTTTTTTAAACTTGTACTGGATGACAATTGATGTTAATACAGTTTTTTCAAATATTAATTCATTAAATTAAATTTTAATTAATTAATTTTAGTTTTACATGGGAGGCAAAATGGCGGCCATTGTTTATTGAAGCATTTAATGCATCTTGATATCTATAAAGGGGGGGTTACCATAGGGGGGACCCTGTTCTGTCGCCAAATTCCCATAGAGTTCCATTGTAAACCTACCTGCTCATAGAAAATCAACAAATTGAGATATTTTAATGCAACAAAAACTAATATTAGCTTAAGGGATTATATTAAATTTTTCTTTGATGATTTAAGTAGGAATTGACTTTAAAAACAAAATTTTTATATTACTTGTTTGTTTTAGTATATGAAATATTATTGGCAGTGGACACAAATTGTCCAATTTTCAGATATTGACCCATACAAAAACATATACTAATAGATAAAAGAAAAATAAACACCGCCAGCTCGGCGGCACAAAGTAAACAATAATATACAACACTAGGGAATGAAAATTATATTCACCATATATAAAGGTCGAACGTATGAACTGTTAAAATTTATACCTTATGAAGGAATGCATCTGATTCAAAATGTTATAATTGTCTCTAAGTTTAGAATAGTTTGAGTTTGAGATCAATACTTTTTTGAAATTCCATCTTAGTGCACGATTGGTATCAAAACGAAAGTTAAGTTTCATTAAAGGACAGTTTCCAAATATAAAATGGAGGCCATTACACAGTTGCATTTATCATTGACTCGTTTATTAATCTTGATCAAAAAAGTGGGAAAATTCCCATGTCCCGTTAAGAAGTACAACATCACTTGTTTTCTGCATAAGAAATCCATGTCAACTTTATTCAAGATCAAGGATTTCCCAACTCTCTTCCACTCTCAGATTTTAACCAATACAATTTCTGGCAAATAATGACCTAATGAACTGAGTGTCAATTTCAACATTGTAATCATCGTTCTCAATGACCGATTTTGCCAAGCTGTCGGCTTTCTCGTTCCCGGGTATCCCGACGTGGGCCTTTAAAATCTTTTTTTATCCCGGCGTGGGCCAACACAAGTTAATCAGTTTTTGCTAGTTTAGTCTAATTTTTTTTTTCAAAACTAACTTTTGAGGCTGTCAGCATAAATTATTACTTCATTCAGATCATGTGAAAAAAACCACGCCAATGTTTGGTTAATGGACACCAACTCTGCCTGAAAAGTTGAATTCAATGTTGTTAACTTTAAGACTAAGAATTGTTTAGGGATAATACGTTAGTAAAAAAGCGTGCAAAAAGACGTCCGTCTGACATTAGCCTAAATAATCGCGTACAAAGACGTTATTACGACTTACTGTAAAAACTGCTGTTGTTCCGCCAGGCATTCTTGATTCATCCGTATAAATTACAGTTTTATTAGCTGTAGGAACGACAGATGTTATCGGGTCAAGCATTTTTATCTTTTCCATTCAGAAATATCCTGGATAATTATGAATATGAGAATTTTCCATAAAGGCATCGCCTCTTATCCCTACACCGTCTGCGTAAATGGAGCCTTGTCCCCGAGACACATTACATTTATTGAAACAATACTTAAGGAGGCTCTTTATTCACTTGAAAACACCCGTTCGCTAAGGTTAAACCAATAGGCAGGTTGTTTTCGAATTTCTCGTTTAAATTTGAATATTTCTAAACGATTTTTTTTTTTTTTTTTTTTGCATAGGATAGCTGAGCTCGATCTCTAATCGAGCCAATTTGTACTTTTTCCATTTCTATTGCAGAGTTTTTTAATAAAGGTACTTTCACTTTCGAAACCGGTTCTCTAAGTGAAAGTACCTTTATTATAAAAATCTGCAACAAAAATCTAAAAAATAAAAAATAGTCCTATTAGAGATCGAGCTCAACTATCCTATGCAAAAAAATTGTTTAAAAGTATTCAAATTTAAACGAGAAATTTGGCCCATAGGTTTAACATTAGCGAGCGGGTATTTTCAAGTAAGTGAAGAGCCCCCTTAAGAGCTATTGATAATGATGTGATGTCTGTGACCACAGGCGGATCATCTGTAGATATAGATCGGTAATCATGTGCTTCGGACAATAGTCCTACCCTCTGTTAAGAACTCAGTCTTTCCATACCTGGGATCCTAAGGTCCCTATACAAGATCTCATGCCCATAGGATATTTTTTCTCAGTGACAGACTCATACCAGGTTTTTAAATAATCTTTCTTCAATCTCTCTCAATCTCTCTTCACCGTGCAGAGAGAGGTTGATTGAGGTTGAGTAAGTTGATTGTGAAGTTTTAAATCTTATTGCGTATGCTATCCAAATGTTCCACTGCATTTGTACTTGTACTTACTATCCAAAATTAATCCCAGGTCGATAATCGTGTTCTTTACAGAGATTGAATTTCTTACGAGTTTAAAGATGGGTCTCCTGTTTTACCGTTTACACTTCCTAAACAGCATAGACGTTGATTTCTGAGCACTTAAAGTAAGACGTAACTCTTCACAGATATTCCGGAAACTCTCCACGCAATTATTAATTTGGTGCTCCAACATATTCCTTGTGTTTGCGCCTTCCAGTATGACTGAGTCATTCTCCTATGATATGATAAAACGTTGTTTTGCCTTATATCTTTTCAAAATTTTATCCGCGACCATCGAGCAAAGCAATGGGCTGTCACAGCCGCGATACACTGCGAACAACTTTATGTCTTCTGAGAAGGCGAAATCGATTTTGTCTTGTGCTTATATAATTTTTAAGTGAGGAACGTGGATATTTTGCCACGAGAATTTTATATATTATCTCCATCAGAGTCAACCAGTTCATGATATCAAAGCCTCCTTTAGATGTCTAGAATTACTATTGAAGAAAAAATGAATGAAGAAAAATATTTGGTAGAATATCTTTCACATATTGTTTCAGTGAACTCAATGCCGTTATAGTGCTGTGGCCTTCTCGAAAGCCATGGTGATCCTGATTGAAATAACCCTTGCTTTCTGTGGCTGTAGCGATTTTCATTTTTGCAATTCGTTCCAACATTTTCCTCATTATCGAAAGAAGGATAATCCGTCTGTAAGCCCTCAGAGATTTCGGGTCTTAATCCTCTTTCGAAGAAAAATTACTGAACCACTCTTGCATGCCTCTAGAAAATGTCCAAGAAAAGACATTTGCTGTACATTTCTAATTTTATACGAAATAAATTATTGCACAAATTTTTGATGACCAGAGCATTTAAATTATAGGAAACTGGTGTCTTATAGTTACCCTGGTGTAATAATACTAAGTCCTCTAAATTTTGCAAATTCTGAGTCATCAGTATAATTAACAAAAGCCTTACAATTATGAACCATACTTGTGGAGTATCAAAAATTTTAAAATGCTCTTCCATCAGTTCATATGCAATATCATCATAGGAGTTTAAAATTATCGAATGCTCTGAAAACGTAAAGATTAAATCAGTGTGTTTTGGTTTCTTACCGGATATAAATTTATAAGGGTACACGACATTTCGGTCCCGCCGTTTCGGTCCTGAGATATTTCGGTCCCTGTCCATTTCGGTCCCGAGATATTTCGGTCCCTGGCCATTTCTGCCCCCAGTCATTTCGGTCTCTTGTCATTTCGGTGCCCACTACCTTATAACTCGGATTCTAATTTCCGTGGACCGCCAAACGCTGTAATTTCAACATTATTTGGGCCCTTTTTTAATTTTTTATCACCCCCCCCCCCACCCCCAAATTAAAAAAAAGCTAATATAACAGTCCGATAAATTTAAACTTTAACAATCATGTTAATGAAATCACGGCGAACTGAAAATTTGTTTGATTGAACAATGTGATATAATTTTACAGGGGACATTGTCTTTTTTACTTTCTTCTATCTTTACCAGAAGAAAGTATTGGATTCGTGAAAAATTTCGACTTCCGGTTTTCGACGGATTTATACGTTTTAGAATGCCCAGAACACGATTTGATGGTTTTTAGAAAATGGGTGTCTGTGAGTCTGTCTCTCAGTCTGCCACTCTGTCACTCTGTCACTCTGTATGTGAGTCTGTATGTGACAAAAATTTTGTGGGCGCTCTATCTCAAGAACTAATGCACGAAATTTCACAAAACTTTATATTTAGTCAGACTTTGAAATAAACTGGACCTGATTAGTTTTTCGGTGAAAATCGCCCAACAGGTGGCGTTGCTATGCGGCATTTTTCACGATTTCTGCAAAAGCTATATCTCAAGAACTCCTGCACGGATTTTCATAAAACTTCAGATTTAGTTAGTCCAGGATATAGTTTGGTGCTGATTACTTTTTTGTGAAAATCGCCCAACAGGTGGCGCTACTATGCTGCATTAACATAATTATCGTAATAGTTCTAACTCAAGAAAAAATGCACAAATTTTCATCAAACTTCAGATTCAGTTAGTCCCTGATATAAATTAGTGCTGTTTAATTTTTGCTGTAAATCGCCCAACAGATGGCGCTGCTGTGCTGCATTTGTCACGATTTCCGAAAGAGCTGTACCTCAAGAACTATTGCACGGTTTTTCATCAAACTTCAGATTTAGTTAGTCCTTGACATGAATTGACGTATAAATTAGTGCTGTTTAATGTTTGGTGTAAATCGCTCAACAGGTGGCGCTGCTATGCTGTATTTTTGCGATTTTCGCAATAGCTTTATCTCAAGAACTAATGCTTGGATTTTCAACAAACGTCAGATTCAGGTATACCTTGTTATCATTCATATCATTTAGTGCTGTTTATTTTTGGTGGAAATCGCTCAACAGGTGGCGCTGCTATGCTACATTTTTCAGAATTTCCGCTATAGCTCTATCTCAAGAACTAATTTTCATCCAACTTCAAATATACTTTGATATGAATTGGTGCTAAATCGTTGTTATTTCTTGTACTATTTAAATGACGTGATTTATATAGAAGAAAGTTTTGTGATGGCTACAACATACTAGTTTTAATTATTATTATTTAATAGAATGGATTTTTTAAGCTTTATTATTAATATTAGGTATTTTATATATACTATAAACTGCCATAGATGATTTTTTGATACATTTTTGTAGAACCTTTAAATTATCCCAGCAAAGAAAGAAACAGTGGGCCATAAGCCAGTAGTGCTATCAGCGGTAAAGTGCAAGGGTGCCATTACTTAAACCTGTCGGAAAGTGTCCAAGCCGAATGCATGTGGTCACCCTCCCAAATACTGATCACGCTCGATGCTGCTTGGTTTTCGTGATCGAGCATGAACAAGTACTTTCAGCGTACGCTCCGATTGCTCGTAGCTTTCAAGCTCTCATTACACTATTTCAAGTTTGTTTCTTTTGTGATTTACGTTCCCAATCATTAAACTGGTATAGAAATCATTCTATTGTATAGAAATAATATGTATTTTATACATTTTTTTATTATTGATTCTGAAGTGCGTAAATTATGGAAACCGAAATCCTTTGTAACCTAGTAAAACCAGATTTAAGGAGAAGAAGAAGTGCGTCGAAATAAAGAATTTATTTATTTATTCATTTACTTATTTATTTTGTTGGTGGCAGTGATGCTATATTTTTTACCGTTTGAAAAAAAATTAGCTTCACTGCTTAAATTGTGTTAAGATATTCATTTCAGATTTGTGTTCAAATACTCAAGTCTTTTATATTCGCAGCGCCACCTAGCGTAAGGGTTCCCAGCAATAATACTGCAAAAGTTCGTGCACTTCCATGTAGTGGTGGGCCAGCGCAGGAGATAAAATGGATGCCCACCAGAATTTTATCTGATGATTTCCAACAGCAAAGTTGACTGAAGCTGTCCAGCAGTGGTCATGCAGTGGTAGATCATCAGCCAGCACTTTTCCATCTTTGCCAGCATCTATCTTGCTGCTGGCCAGCAATTTCCTCTTTGCTGGGATCATTAATTAAATAATTAAAAATCTGTGCTTATTTTTTCTCCTTCTTCCAATTAGATTAATAATAAATGTCTTCAATAATTCAATTAGACACTTATAAGCTGTTATGGGTAAATATTTCCTCAATTCATCTTCTAAACCCTCTCCTTTAATATTTCAGAAATTAGATATATTTATTGAAGCAAAAATATTTAATTTTTCTTATTATTTTTATAATACGAAGCTATAATTTTGTTTTCATAAGTTACTTTACCATTATAAACATTGGGAAAACAATAGGGATTTGGTAATTAGGTGTGCTAGGAAAAGTATTTTGTTGTCAGAAAACTCCACCCACCGCTTCATTTTTTTAAAAATAATTATTGGTTGCATACAGTCTACCCATTGAAGACGATTTTTGTGAGTTAATTTTATCGAAACTGGGCCTATTTCTTTGTAATAAGATGATTATTTTTAATTTTATGTAATAGTGTAAGTATTATTTTAATTAATTTTATTTTCAATTTTTAACTGACAAAACTAAGCTTTTTTTTTGTATTTGTCGTTTATTTATTGATTTTTAATATTACCCTTTTCCTCCCACTTTCAAAGAAAAAAATTTAATTTTTTTTTTTTTTTTTTTTTTTTTTTTTTTTAGTTTTATTATTAATTGTATTATTAGTTTTAAATTTCGGTGACTTTAAATATAAAATAGATAAACAGGTAAAAGATAAATTTCAATTTATAACTACTATATGATAAATTGAATATAAAATATATTATGTATTGAGTTTATTTTAAAGTAAAAAAAGTAATGTATATTAATGATGTTATTAATTTAATAAATTAAGGATACATTAAATGAAAATATATTTAATAAAATATTAATTTAATTTTTATACTAAAATTACTAACTTTTTTGAGAATTAGTTAATAGCAATTATTCATCACTTAAAGTTTTTATTCAAAATTTTTAATTTATTATTTCCAAAAAATAAAAGTCCTTCCGGCCAGTGCCGGGAGGAAGAGGTAGCTTTCATAATCCTTATTTAAAAAAAGCCAAATTATATCATTCAAACACACGAAGCTCAATTTAGTGGAAACCGAATATAGGAGATTCAATACTAATTTTTATCAATATAATGAATGAGAATTTCGCGAAATTAGTCAGCTTTATCCAAGCTGCTTTTCTTTAAAGTAACATATATTTGGCTGCCAAATTCGGCAATTTCTTAAAGTGCCTGTCATTTTAAGACAACATGGTGGATGAGGCTAACCAGTGAACTTGGTCGAGACCTTAGTAATTGCTGTGCACATGCTCACTCACATCGGAATCGGTTGATATATACGAGTGCTGTCGCATTCAAAAAATCAGATTTTTCAAAATGTCACCCACAATAGAAATTGAAACTGCTATATCTGAGCCATTTTTTAAGGTAAGGACAATAACAAAAAATGCTCCTGAATCCTTATATCAAGGTCAAATACTTAAGAAAGAAACCTTTTCCAATTTCTAATTTTTTTGCACCTCACTTTAAATACATATATATTTTTAATTTAATGGTCGCCATTTTGAAACAAGATGGCTGATGAATCTGGCCAGCGAACTTGGTCGAGGTGTTGATGTATACTATCCACATGCCTTCTTACATCGAAATAGGCGAATACGTGTGTTATCGCGTGACAAATACAAGATCGTTTCAAAATGTTACTCATGCTAGAAATTCAAAGTGCTATAAATCAACCATTTTTTAAGATATAAACAAAAGAACAAATTTTCAGAAACAAAAACTGCTCCGGAATCTTTGTATCAAGGCCAAACACATAAAAAAATCTTTTTCATTTTCCATTTGTTTAATACCTCATTTTGAATTTTAAATTTAATTTTTTTTAATGGCAACCCTTTTGAAACAAGATGGCGAATGAAGCTGGCCAACGAACTCGGTCGAGACATTGGTATGTACTACGTACAGACCAAGTTACATCCAAATAGGTTCATAATTACGCCTGTTATCGCGTGACAAAAATCAGGTCGTTTTAAAATGTCAGCCAGAAGAGAAATTCAAAATGCTATTACTCAGCCATTTTTTTAGATATAGACGAAAGAAAAACTGTTCCGGAATCTTTTTATTAAGGTCAAACACATACAAAAAAAAT
Organism: Maratus speciosus; assembly: GCA_963932465.1. Taxonomy (NCBI): domain Eukaryota; kingdom Metazoa; phylum Arthropoda; class Arachnida; order Araneae; family Salticidae; genus Maratus; species Maratus speciosus. The sequence continues at coordinate 505,847,015 of OZ010790.1, forward strand.
CTTTTTCACTTTCCAATTTTTTGGTATCTCATTTAAATTTTTTTTATTTTTTAATTTTTTTAAATGGCCGCCATTTTGAAACAAGATGGCGGATGAAGCCGGCCAACGAACTCGGTCGAGAAATTTGTATGTACTATGTACACACCAAGGTACATCCAAGTCGGTTCATAAATACGCCTGTTATTACGTGAGAAAAATCAGGACGTTTCAAAATGTCAGCCACACTAGAAATTCAAAATGCTATAACTCAGCCATTTCTTAAGATATAGACGAAACAAAAACTGCTCCCGAATCTTTTTATCAAGGTCAAACACATAAGAAAAAATATTTTTCCATTTTCAATTTTTTGGTACCACATTTCAAATTTAAAATTTAAAAGAAAATTTTAAATGGCCGCCATTTTGAAACAAAATGGCGGATGAAGCTGGCCAACGAACTCGGTCGAGAGATTGGTATGTACTATGTACACACTGAATTACATCCAAATCGGTTCATAAATACGCCTTTTATCGCGTGACAAAATTCAGGACGTTTCAAAATGTCAGCCACGCTAGAAATTCAAAATGCTATAACTCAGCCATTTTTTAAGATATAGACGAAACAAAAACTGCTCCGGAATCTTTGTATAAAGTTCAAATACATAAGAAAAAAATATTTTTCCATTTTTAATTTTTTGGTACCACATTTCAAGTTTTAAAATTTTTTAAAAATTTTAAATGGCCGCCATTTTGAAACAAAACGACGGATGAAGCTGGCCAACGAACTCGGTCGAGACATTTGTATGTACTATGTACACACCGAATTACATCGAAATCGGTTCATAATTACGGGAGTTACAGTATGACATAGGTCAGATATATATATATATATATATATATCAATTTTGAACGGAGGGTGGTTTCGGGGTCTGGGGGTCATGATCGATGAAAATATACCAAAATTTTTTGAAATCGCTTTCCTCCGAACGGCTGCAATAGGTAGCTTTTTTGTAAAGAAAGCTACCTAAAATAGGAGAAAAATTAAAAACAAAAAATAAAAACATAAAGCCTAAGTAATAATTAATTAATTAATTAAACATAATAATAATAATAATAATAATAACAATAATGCAACATTGTACAAATAGGTAAAAATAACTTTTAACAGTGATAGGTGACATTATGCAGATTTTAATTTTTTAAGTACAGTTATAATTTACAATTCGCAAAAAGCAAGATATTATTAATTACACTGATGTCCAAAATTAAGGACCAATCACAAAATGCTAATTTTTAAGTACGCGAATACTCAAAAGGAAATAATATAATTCAAATAATTACTATCCCTACAGCACAGCTAATGTCACACATGGTCACAAGTGTCACAGTGACTACGGTGAAACAAAAAATAGGAAAATCCACACATCTCATTATGAGCCTCAAATGATCTCTATATGTGACTCCACTGAGACGTCAATGTGACTGCTTCTTTGTTGCGAGTCACCAGGTGACTTTACAATGTAGTTACATTGTGACTCTCACGCGAATGTCATTTTTATACTCAATTTCAAAGTCATCATGCAAGTTGCATTAGGACAGGTCACCAAATAATATCACATTATAGTCACATGGTGACTTTTCACAAAAGGGCACAATGGTGACTTCACAGTAGTCTCTCTGTCACCTGAAAGTCATCATGTGACTTTAATGTGACATTATTTGATAAGTTTTCACAATGCAGCATTCACGATGACTTTGAAATTGAGTCTACAGATGACAGTCACATGATAGTCACAATGTAACTACATTGTAAAGTCACATGGTGACTAGTCACAAGACAACAGTCAGAGTGACGACTCAGTGGGATCACATATAGTGATCATTTGAGACTCATAATGAGATGTATGGAATGTCCTATTTTTTTGCTTCACCGTAGTGACTGTGACACGTGTGATCACGCATGACATGAATGAGATGTTACATGGACTAGCTGTGCTGTAGAGATAGTAATTATTCGAATTATATTATTTCCTTTTGAGTATTCGCGTACTTGAAAATTAGCGTTTTGTGATTGGTCCTTAATTTTGGACACCAGTGTAATTATAATTAAAGAGCAAAAATAATATTATAAACTAACTAATAAATAAATAAACAGCATATTTATCTTCAGAACCCTTATCATTTTTATACATCCTAATGAAGATAATAACGTTATAGTAACCGAAAATTTAAAAATATATACTTGCATTTACCCTATAAAAACTATTATATAGTTCATGTAATAGTTTTTAAACAAGTAATTGATAAATTAGTTACATAAACAATTAATAATTAAAATAATTTTGAATTGATATTAATAAATATGTTTAATAAAAACAATTTAATTTTTGAGAATTTTTTTTATTTAACAATGTAACTGTGAGTGTTTTTAATTTTTCTAAGATGATATTAATCAATTAATAAAAAAGTCCTTCCGGCCAGTGCCGGGAGGAAGAGGTAGTTTTCATATTCCTTATTTTAAAAAAGCCAACTTATATTATTCAAACACACGAAGCTCAATTTAGTGGAAACTAAATATAGGAGATTCAATACTAATTTTTATCAATACTTAATCAATATGAATGAGAATTTCGCGAAATTAGTCAGCTTTATCCAAGCTGCTTTTATTTAAAGTAACTTATATTTGGCTGCCAAATTCGGCGATTTCTTAAAGTGCCTGCCATTTTAAGATAACATGTTGGATGAGGCTAACCAGTGAAGTTGGTCGAGACCTTAGTAATTGCTGTGCATATTCTCACTCACATCGGAATCGATTGATATATACCAGTGCTTTCGCAGGCAAAAAAGCAGATTTTTCAAAATGTCACCCACATTAGATATTGAAATTGCTATATCTGAGCCATTTTTAAAGATAAATACAAACAAAAAATGCTCCTGAATCCTTATATCAAGGTCAAATACTTAAGAAAGAAACCTTTTTCAATTTTTAATTTTTTTGCACCTCACTTTAAATATAATTTTTTTTTTATTTAATGACCGCCATTTTGAAACAAGATGGCTGATGAAGCTGGTCAGCAAACTTGGTCGAGATATTGATGTATACTATCCACATGCCTTCTTACATCGAAATAGGCGAATACGTGTGTTATCGCGTGACAAATACAAGATCGTTTCAAAATGTTAGCCATGCTAGAAATTCAAAGTGCTATAATTCAACCATTTTTTTAGATATAAAGAAAAGAACAAATTTTCAGAAACAAAAACTGCTCCGGAATCTTTGTATCAAGGACAAACACATAAAAAAAATCTTTTTCATTTTCCAATTTTTTAATACCTCATTTTAAATTTTAAATTTAATTTTTTTAAATGGCAACCCTTTTGAAACAAGATGGCGAATGAAGCTGGCCAACGAACTCGGTCGAGACATTGGTATGTACTATGTACAGACCAAGTTACATCCAAATCGGTTCATAAATACGCCTGATATCGCGTGATAAAAATCGGGTCGTTTTAAAATGTCAGCCAATATAGAAATTCAAAATGCTATAACTCAGCAATTTATTTAGATATAGACGAAACAAACACTGTTCCGGAATCATTGTACTAAGGTCAAACACATACGAAAAAAAATCTTTTTCATTTTTCAATTTTTTGGTATCTCATTTTAAATTTAAAATTTTTTAAATTTATTTAAATGGCCGACATTTTGAAACAAGATGGCGGATGAAGCTGGACAACGAACTCGATCGAAGTATTTGTATGTACTATGTACACACCAAGGTACATCCAAATCGGTTCATAAATATGCCCGTTATTACGTGACAAAAATCAGGACGTTTCAAAATGTCAGCCGCGATAGAAATTCAAAATGCTATAACTCAGCCACTTTTTAAGATATAGACGAAACAAAAACTGCTCCCGAATCTTTTTATCAAGGTCAAACACATAAGAAAAAAATGTTTTTTCAATTTTCAATTTTTTGGTACCACATTTCAAATTTAAATTTTTCTTAAAAATTTAAATGGCCGCCATTTTTAAACAAAATGACGGATGAAGCTGGTCAACGAACTCGGTCGAGACATTGGTATGTACTATGTATAAACGAAGTTACATCCAAATCGGTTCATAAGTACGCCTTTTATCGCATGACAAAATTCAGAACATTTCAAAATGTCAGCCACGCTAGAAATTCAAAATGCTATACCTCAGCCATTTTTTAAGATATAGACGAAACAAAAACTGCTCCGGAATCTTTGTATAAAGGTCAAATACATAAGAAAAAAATATTTTTCCATTTTCAATTTTTTGGTACCACATTTCACATTTTAAGTTTTTTTTAAAAATTTAAATGGCCGCCATTTTGAAACAAAATGGCGGATGAAGCTGGCCAACGATCTCGGTCGAGACATTGGTATGTACTATGTACACACCGAATTACATCCAAATCGGTTCATAAATACGAGAGTTACAGTGTGACAAAGGTCATATATATATATATATATATATGTCAATTTTGAGCGAGGGGGGTTTCGGGGTCTGGGGGTCAGGATCGATGAAAATATACCAAAATTTTTTGAAATCGCTTTCCTCCGAACGGCTGCAATAGGTAGCTTTTTGTAATGAAAGCTACCTAATACAGTATGATATTAAACAAATAACAAATCAAAACCCGGGCCGGGATTTTTTTAAACTTTTAGGTAACTTTCATTACAAAAAGCTACCTATTGCAGACGTTCGGAGGAAAGCGATTTCAAAAAATGTTGGTATATTTTCATCGATCATGACCCCCAGGCTCCGAAACCACCCTCCGTTCAAAAGTTGATAGATATATATATCTGATCTTTGTCACACTGTAACTCTCGTATTTATGAACCGATTTGGGTGTAACTTCGTGTATACATAGTGCATACCAATGCCTCGAGCGAGTTCATTGGCCAGCTTCATCCGCCATCTTGTTTCAAAATGGTGGCTATTTAAATTTTTAATAAAATCTAAAATCTGAAATGTGGTGCCAAAAAATGGAAAATTGAAAAATATTTTTTCCTTATGTGTTTGACCTTGATACAAAGATTCTGGAGCATTTTTTGTTTCGTCTATATCTTAAAAAATGGCTGAGTTATAGCACTTTGAATTTCTAGCTTGGCTGACATTTTGAAACGTCCTGATTTTTGTCATGCGATAACAGGCGTATTTATGAATCTATTTGGATATACCTTGGTGTATACATAAATACGTACCAGTGTCTCGACCGAGTTCGTTGGCCAGCTTTATCCGCCATCTTGTTTCAAAATGGCGGCCATTTAAAATTTTTTTTATTTAAATTTTGAAATGTGGTACCAAAAATTTGAAAATTGAAAAATATTTTTTTCTTAGGTGCTTGATCTTGATACAAAGATTCCGGAGCAGTTTTTGTTTCGTCTATATCATAAAAAATGGCTGAGTTATAGCACTTTGAATTTCTAGCGTGGCTGACATTTTGAAACGACCTGATTTTTGTCACGCGATAACAGACGTATTTATGAACCGATTAGGATGTACCTTGGTGTAACATAATACGTACCAATGTCTCGACCGAGTTCGTTCTCCAGCTTCATCCTCAATCTTGTTTCAAAAAGGCGGCCATTTAAAAAAAAAAATATATATTTAAAATTTAAAATGAGGTACCAAAAATTTGGAAAATGAAAAAGATTTTTTTGCATGTGATTGACCTTAATATACAAAGATTCCGGAACAGTTTTTGTTTCGTCTATATCTAAAAAAATGGCTGAGTTATAGCTTTTTGAATTTCTATTGTGGCTGACATTTTGAAACGACCTGATTTTTGTCACGCGATAACAGGCGTAGTTATGAACCGATTTGGATGTAACTTGGTGTGTACATAGTACATATCAATGTCTCGACCGAGTTCGTTGGCCAGCTTCATTCGCTGTCTTGTTTCAAAAGCGCTGCCATTTAAAAAAACAATTAAATTTTAAATTTAAAATGAGTTATCAAAAAATTGAAAAATGAAAAAGTTTTTTTTATGTGTTTGACCTTGATACAAAGATTCCGGAGCAGTTTTTGTTTCGTATATATCTTAAAAAATGGTTGAATTATAGCACTTTGACTTTCTAGCATGGCTGATATTTTGAAACGATCTGATATTTGTCACGTGATGACACGCGTATTTATTAACCTTTTTTTATATAACAAGGCATGTGGATAGTATATCGTAATGTCTCGACCAAGTTCGCTGGTCAGCTTCATCAACCATCTTGTTTCAAAATGGAGGCCATTAAATTGAATAAAAAATTATATTTAAAGTGAGGTACAAAAAAATTAGAAATTGAAAAAGATTTCTTTCTTAAGTATTTGACAATGATATAAGGATCCCGGAGCATTTTTTTTTTTGTCTTTATCTTAAAAAATGGCTCAGATATAGCTGTTTCAATTTCTAGTGTGGATGACATTTTGAAAAATCTGATTTTTTGCCCGCGACAGCACGTGTATATATCAACCGATTCCGATGTGAGTGAGCATGTGTACAGGAATTACTAAGGTCTCGGCCAAGTTCACTCGTTAGCCTCATCCACCATCTTGTCTTAAAATGGCAGGAACTTCAAGATATCGCCGAATTTGGCAACCAAATATAAATTACTTTAAATAAAAGCATCTCTGATAAAGCTGACTAATTTCGCGAAATTCTCATTCATAATGATTTAGTATTGATAAAAATTAGTATTGAATCTCCTATAATCGGTTTCCACTAAATTGAGCTTCGTGTGTTTGAATAATATAAGCTTGCTTTTTAAAAATAAGGAATATGAAAGCTACCTCTTCCTCCCGGCACTGGCCGGAAGGACTTTTTGATGTTGGTGTTGGTATATAATTTGAAATACTAATAAAGTAGCAGCTAAATACCATTATCCCCTTCTTAGCGAAAATTCTGCATGCCAATCAATTGTCAACGTCCATTTTAACGGCAAGAAAACCCATCCTTTTTAACATTTTCACCGTTTATTCACAATAGGTCTGGGAGATCAAGGGAGGATCCAGCCTTCCAGTTTGGGGGGGGGGGGGGGTCATGGCTCTTTTTTATGTAGGAGGGAGGTCTACATCACTTCAGGATCAGTTTGTATATCGACGGATATCCCCAAATTAAAATTGACGATTTTTCTGATACTTTCGCGAATTCATTTCCATTTGTAAATACAAAAAAAATCCATTAGTATTATCAAAAATATATAAATTACAGATTTCATTCAGACACCAAGAAATTAAAACGTTTCCCGTTCTCGTATAAAGGCAAAGAATGATTCAGAAATGTTGTCAAAGTTAGCATTTTAAGCCAATTTTTAGGACTTGATAGCCACAGAAATGTCGTCATGGGGGATCAATTAGCAGCCGCGTCCGGAAATTCAGTTTAAAATGCCAAGTTTTATGGAATTTTTCGAAAGAGTCTTTGTTTTTATTAAAAAATGGAAAACACTTTCTAAATAAGTGCACTTGCAAATTTCTTGAGATTAAAAATAATTTCACGGATGTATTAGAAATTACCTAATTTCGATTTGAGACTTCAAAGAGTTAGAAAGATTCATATTGTTGAGCGGGAGAAAAACTGAAAGAGTTTAATATATATTTCATTTTAAAAATTATTTTTAGCATTGCTTTGTTCAAGAGAGGGGATGGGAGGGAGTGTCATGACCTCCGTGACCACCTCCCTCTTGGATCCTCCATTGGGAGAGATAGAACAATGCTATGAGGTAAGAAAATTTGATCTCAACTTGAAGGAAAAATCGTCCTCTTGCATGTTGTCCAGTAGTTTTTTTTAAGCCATTAAAGATGAAAAATGTCGTGTGGATACAAAAAAGCGCCGTCTGACTAGAACAAAGAGAGCACGTGTAGAATAATTCTTCTATCTAGAGCTTTATTTAGCATAATCAAATGGTGAAGTCAGGACATCTACACTTGACATATATATACATATATATATATCTATATATATATATATATATATATATATATATACAGGGTGTCCGGTCTCAACGGTGTCCAATGGCTAATTCCTAAACCGTTAGTCATAGACTTATAGTTCCAATTGCAAAAATGTTTTAAATCAGGTAAAGAAATATTTTAAAAGTGATTTGGGTCAGTAAAAACAATTCTTAAAAAATTACGAAGTTTAAATTTTTATACGGTCCCCCGGTCCTATAAGCTATATTTAGTAAAATTTTCCTTTTACGCTGACAAGTAATACAAAAAAAGTCCCGTTGTTCTACGATTAAAATTTACCGAGTAATACCTGTTTAAAGTTGGAGCATATTTTTTGCTGCAAATTGGGGGTCATTCACAAATTTAGTCGAAATATGATTTCGTCAGACATATTAAAAAATGGTTGAGAGTAAAATTAACATTGCAATATAAATTTGAAATCTTTAGTCATTCTGACATATTAATGCAAAATATACAGTTTGTAATAAACATTTAAGAAGAAAGAAAAAACAGAATTTTTGTTAAATAAAATTATGCTAAATTAACAGCCTCAATTCTTTACAAAATGATACGTATTGTAAAGAACTAATTCATTACAGAAAACTAACATTTTTTCCACCGATAGATGGCGGTAGTCAACTGAGGATAGAAGGTTGTTCTGTTTTTTTCGAACTCCGAAGCGAGAAGCTGGAGTGAGCGCGCAGAGTGTTGTTTTTTTTTTGGTTGTGAAGGTGACTCGACGAGGGATGTAGTTAAAAAAGTAGAAATTGTTACCGCGATTATATTTTGTGTTTTGTGTTCGTAAATTTGTGTCTTGTGAATGTGATATTAAATCAAGAAAAACCAACCGATGGCCTCTTCATTTATCAACTGTGTTTATTATTAAAGAATACCATAGTCTCCTACATTACAGACGAGTAAAGATGGTGGCAGCTCGGTACGGATTCCATGGTGAAAAAATGACCAGTGTTCTTAAGTAAAGATGCAACTAGCAAGTAAGCCAGTTCCATATTTTTGTATTTATTAGTACCATGAATCATCTGTTATCGATTAAATTTCTTTTAATCTGGATTAACTAGATTTAATTGCTTGCGTAAATTAATTTCAAGCTTTAGAGAAAGCGCGGATTAATTGGGCATATTTCATGTACTGATATATACTGAACTTATTCCCATCAAATCAAATAAAAAAATTTGAATAATATTGAAAATTATTTCATTAAGCTGTTCTCTTTATAAAATGTTGTGTTCTTAGGCATTTTATCTTAGAAATATTAAGATCTGTTCTTAAAGTTGAAATAATAATAAATAAAGTTTATTTATATATTTTTGGGGATAGTTATGGTAATAATTCTTTTGAATAAAATGTTAAAATGGTATGATTTCATTCTTTAAAGGAAAAAATTTTGAAAAAAATAAAATTTCTATCTTACCGTTTTGTCATTTGGATCAATGCCAAAATTACAAAGTCGAAAGAAAAAGTGTTGAAATGCAGATGAATTCTGTTTTGTTTTTTCTTTGTTTGATTATTTAGTTATTCTAAAAATAGAATATATGATATTTTCGTTCTTTGATTCTGATTGCAAAATGAATGTGGATTTGATATTTGTTTTGTTAATTTTTAAAGAAAAAAGTTATTGAGTTTAAAACGGAAAAATAAATAATTCTGTTTTGTTTGTTGAGTTTAGGTAAAAAAATAAAAACTTGATAAGTATCGAGTAAAAGATAAAAGTGTTATTTTCATTTGGAAAAAGAAATTGAGTTGAATATTTTGTAATTTACTCTTTTCATGTAAAGAAATGAAAATGTTAAGTGGGTTATTTTAAATATTTTTTTTGCGAGTAATTTGTTATGCTTGCATAAAAAGGGTTGAGAATTAAGAAAAATTCTCGTATTTACTTAGTTTGATTGGTTTAATTTTAATTGCGTAATTTAATTATTGTTTTTGAAATAAGTGTGTTTATTGAATAAAATATAGTTCTGAATGTTGACAAAAAAAATTCTTTTATCATCTTAATTGTATTTTCGACACAATTACACATTTACTTATTTAATTTGTTTAAAAAGTTGCACAGTGTTTAATTTACTAAGAATTTGATAGAGGTGGATTTTAGAATTGCTTTATTAATTAAAATTTATTATATCGGCTTAAAAGTTTTGTTGCTAGTTTAAGTAGGGGACTTCTGAGTTCTATTAATTAGAAATTAAGCATTCTGATTTTGTTTCGGTTTATCTAAAATTAAGATGGCGTATTTAGCAAAAGCTAGAAGAGCAGACTTGTTGGAAATTTGTGATGAATTGGAATTGGAAGTTGATCTTTCGAAAAAGATTCCAGAAATTAAGAAAATTATTGTTGAAAGTGAAGTTTACAAGGAAGAAGAGGTTAGACTCATGTTAGACCGAATAATAGAAGACAGGAAAACGAGAGAAGAGAGAGAGAAAGAAGAGAAAGAAAAAGAAGAAAGAATTCGACAAGAAGAAAGGGAAGAACGTATGGCTAAGGAAGCTCATGAACATGAACTAGAATTAAAGAAATTGGAGCAATTGCAAAGAACTTCTGAACAGAACGATGGATCAGGAAGAAAGGTTGATGTCGGACCAAAAATACAGTTGGCACAAATTGTTCCGAAATTCGACGAAAAATCTGATGAGATGGGTCTCTTTTTAATTAATTTTGAGAGAAGAGCAGAGATGGCTAAAGTTTCGAAGAGTGAATGGGTTGCATACTTGTTAGCTGTTTTGCCCACAGAAGTTACAAACATGTTAGCTAGGGAATCGCCTGAAGATGCGATTAACTACGATTTTGTTAAAAATCTTATATTAGAAAGATATAAGTTGAATAGCGAGAAACTGAAGCAATGTTTTTATCGGCATCATAAAACGCCAGACAAATCTTGGAGGAATTATGCGCAGGAACTCACTAGTTATTTTACAGCCTGGATTACAGAATTAGGTGTTGAAAAGTTTGATCAACTTAAAGATTTAATTATTACAGAACAGTTAAAGTTTCGAGTGCCCGCGGAAACAAAAGAACATTTTCTAGACAATTGGTTAAATTTTGTGACGCCTTTAGATTTGGCTAAGAAATTGGATGACTATGAAAGTATCAAAGAAAGTTTTAAAAAGAAAGAACTTCCGAAAAAGACCATGTCTAATTTTCGATCCCAATTTAAAAATTCAAATAACTTTGACTACAAGAAAGAAAGTAAGGATAATAAGCCTAAATTGCCAATTAAATCAGAATCACTAACTGGGAATCATAGAGAAAGAGAATTTGATAAGAAGAGAACGTTACGTTGTTACGAATGTGGATCAAGCACTCATCTTCGTCCTCAATGTGATAAACTTAAGAAATCGCCAGAAATCATTTCTCATGTTAAGGTGGGAGTTGAACAAGATTCGTCAATAACGCCTTATCTTAGTGTGGGGAAAGTAAACGGCGTACAAATGGAAATTTTAAGGGATACGGGTGCGACAATAGATTTAATTGCACAAAGGTATGTCAAACCGCATATGTATCTGAACGAAAAAGTGTGGGTACGGGTGCCCTTACACGATGGTCTATTCTGTTTACCTCTTGCAGAGATTGAATTAGACTGTGAAATGGGACATGTGATAACTAAAGCTGCTGTCTCAAGAGACTCTGTAGATTTAGGAAGATATTTGTTAGGAAATAAAACAGCCGCTTTATTTGAACATTGTAAAGAAGAAAAGGCAGTGAAAGAGCATATGATTAATGCTGTTCAAACCAGAGCTCAGAAGAAAATTCTGGAAGCAGAGAAGGTTTCTCATGAAGAGCCTGAAATGCACGAAATTTCTGATGAAACTGTAGAAAAGAATCATAGCAATAGTATAGAAAGAGAAAACAAAAAAATGGAAGCGAAAAAAGATAAAGATAAATCAGAAGAAGAGAAGTTAGAAAACCAAGAAGACGCAATTTTGCCAGTATGTCAAACTGTCTCAGTACAAGAGCTTATAAAAACTTCTCCTAAGACATTTTCTGAAGAACAAAAGAAGAGCAAAGAGCTAAAACCTCTTATCGAAGAAGCTAAAAAGAAAAATAGCAAAGATAGCAAATTTATTTTGGAGAAAAATATGCTTTTTTATAAAAGAAAAGATAGGAATGGTACTGAAAGAAAATTATTAGTTGTCCCGGAAAGGTTTCGTGAGCAGTTAAAAAAATTTTGTCATGAAACTGTTGCAACTCATTTGGGGGTAGCTAAAACTAAAGATGCTTTGTTTAAGACTTTTTATTGGCCAAACTGCTTTAAAGATATCGAAGATTATGTAAGAACTTGCGACTACTGTCAACGAGTTGGAAAGCCTCAAGACAAAAAGAAAGCACCTTTACAGATTGTTCCAGTTATTTCAGAAATATTTACAAAGCTAAATGTTGATGCTTGTGGACCTTTACCTGTCAGTACACTAGGGAACAAATACATAATAACTGTAATATGTTTAGCTTCGAAATATCCTGACGCGGTTCCTACACCTAATTTGTATTCTACGACGATTATTGATGCTTTATTGCAAATTTTCAGTAGACTTGGATTTCCTCGTATACTACAAACTGACCAAGGAAAGTCATTTATGAGTGTACTTACAACGGAATTCTTAGAGAAATTTGGAGTTAGAGTTGTGCGAAGTTCGGTTTATCATCCACAAAGTAATCCAGTTGAAAGAATGCACAGGACTTTGAAACGGATACTCAGAGTACTTTGTTTAGAATCTGGAGCTGATTGGGAGAAAGTACTGCCTCCTGCCCTTTTTGCATTAAGAACTGTAACTCACAATAGCACTGGGTTCAGTCCAGCAGAACTAGTCCATGGCCAGAACTTAAGAACTCCAATGATGCTACTCTATGAAAAATTGACTGAGCAAGAGATAGAAGAAGATAGTGTGATATCCTATGTATTTGACTTAATGAACAGAATGAAGAAATGCCAAGAGCTCGCTGCAGAAAATATGGAAAAAGAGAAACAAAACCAAAAATATTGGTATGATATAAAAGCCAGAAAACAAGAGTTTAAAGAGGGAGATAAAGTTTTAATTGTGGCCCCGTCCAAACCAAATAAACTGTCAGTTAGTTGGATAGGACCTGGAGAAGTAATGAAGAGATTATCAGAAACTAACTATGTTATATACGATCCAGAGAGAAAGAAGTCCCAAGTGTATCACGTAAATATGTTAAAGCCCTACCATCAAAGAAAAATTGAAAGTATAAATTTACTGACTATAAAAACAACCTCTAATGATGAAGAAGAGGATGAAATTCCTAAATTGGATGAGGAAAATAATGACAATGCGTTGTTAGAAGTATTGCAAGACATACAAAAAAACAACAGATTAAATGAAAGTCAACGAGAAGAATTAGGACAACTTATTGGAAAATATGCTGACTCTTTTTCGACTGAACCAGGGTGCACGAATCTAGCTGAACATGATATTGAGCTGGAATCAGAAAAACCAATCTGTGCCCGGCCTTATAAAATGTCGCCTAGACAAACGGAAATCCTTAAGGCCGAAGTCGAGAAAATGCTGAAACTGGAAGTCATTGAGCCAGGTGAATCTGACTTTGCCTCTCCGTTAATTTTGGTTGAAGTTCCAGGCAGAGAAGCGAGACCTTCCATAGATTATCACCGTTTAAATAAAGTGACTCGCACAAAATTTTATCCTTTGCCCAACATTGACCAGTTAATAGAAAAAGTGTCTTCAGCTAAATATATTTCAGTTTTAGATCTGACCAGAGGTCTGAAAATCCTGTCTTATATAGTCCTGACTTTTCGAAACCTTTCATCGTTCAGTGTGATGCTTCAAATTTGGGAATTGGTATAGTGTTATCCCAGCTGAATGAAAATAATGAAGAACATCCTATATTATATCTGAGCAAAAAGTTTTCAGACAGAGAACGAAACTTTAGTACCACCGAAAAAGAATGTGCTGCTATTGTGTTTGCAGTGCGAAAACTACGATGCTATTTGGATGGACATCAAAAATTTCAGATCCAGACGGACCACAACCCCTTAGTATGGTTAGATAAAAACAGCGGAACTAATCCTAGACTTTTAAGATGGGCCTTACTTTTACAGTCCTTTAATTATGAAATTGTTCATAAAAAGGGAAAACATCATCAGAATGCTGATAGTTTGAGTCGAGCCCTAAAAGCCTAAGTTTGATTAGAATGCTAATATGTAAATATGATAATTTGTATAACAGTTAAATTTGAATTTATTGTTTTGAATATGTGTAAATTGTTTTTCATTTATATCTTGAGTATAATGTTTGAATATTTATAAATTTTATTTGTATTTTATATATTTATGTTTTCATGGTGGGAATAAGTCAGTTGTGGTTCACGGTACTAAATTTTGTTTGGAACTGGTGCTTGAAAGCAATAATTCACAAAGAAACTTTTCCCCGTCGACTGTGAAAAGTTTTCTCCAGGTGGGGAGGAGTCTGTAAAGAACTAATTCATTACAGAAAACTAACATTTTTTCCACCGATAGATGGCGGTAGTCAACTGAGGATAGAAGGTTGTTCTGTTTTTTTCGAACTCCGAAGCGAGAAGCTGGAGTGAGCGCGCAGAGTGTTGTTTTTTTTTTGGTTGTGAAGGTGACTCGACGAGGGATGTAGTTAAAAAAGTAGAAATTGTTACCGCGATTATATTTTGTGTTTTGTGTTCGTAAATTTGTGTCTTGTGAATGTGATATTAAATCAAGAAAAACCAACCGATGGCCTCTTCATTTATCAACTGTGTTTATTATTAAAGAATACCATAGTCTCCTACATTACAGTATTTTAAAATATTATTAGATTACACTAGCCTGCAAAAGTTGGGTTATTTTATGTTTTTTAGCTTTTGATAATTGATTCTTATGTATTCTGTACCGCTGAATCCGGAATTGACCTTCATTTTTAGCCATCACATCAGGATTTTTCGCAAATTGTAAATTTTAAAGTTAAAAAGTTCAAAGTTAAAATTTAATCTCCTCCCCCCTCTCATCACACCACCCAGCTGTGAGAATCCCAAGATAAGCAAAAATATCGAATAAATTATTGAATAAAATAAAATAAATTTTACATATGTTTTACAGTATGAGATTTTCGCTATATTTTAACTTACACATTTGCAAAAAAATTCTAATGTGATGGTTAAAAATGAAAGTCATTTTCAGATTTAGTGCTAAAAAGTACGTAAAAATCAATTATCAAAAGTTAAAAAATACAACCATCTCCTCTACTTTATAGTATCCGATTTTTGTTATTCTTTAAATACGACAATTTATGATTTGCGAAATATCCTGACATGATGGTTAAAAATTAAGGCAATTTTCAGATTCAGTGCTAAAAAATACATAAAAGTTAAAAAACCCAACAATCTCCGTCTTGTATTATCTAACCTAAAACTTTTTCTTAAACTTCTTGGCGGTAATCTATCCGAAATTTTTTGTGTTATCCTGTAAAATAAGTATAAATGGTAACCATCGAAAATCATAATAATATTAGATTGTTATCGGATTTGCGCCAGTATGTAAAATGTAATCTCGATCGGATGTTTGAAAGTGGGTTAAAGTTCGAATACAAATTTTGAACTGAAAAAACATACATAAGATCGTTGAAGTAACATAAAAACTTATAAAAATAACATAATTTTATTAAAAGAAATCATGAAAGAAACAGTCTCAAATCCTGACAAAATAAAACATATGTTATTTCAGCCAATCTGAAACTTAATAAATGTTAACTTAATCGTAATACTTGTACGATTTTTTTCAAAGCGCAGATGCACATGAAATGAGATCTTCGAATACTTTAAGCACTTGGAATGTGACCCCTCAAAGCCAAGCCGAACTCATTTGTTTTCAGAGCAGAAAAGTGGCATAAGTCATGCATTTTTAAAGTTTCATAACTCGCACAATTTTAGTGTTATATGAATGGGACTTTTTTTGCCTTACTTGTCTGTGTAATAGGAAAAATTTACCAAATATAACTTATAGGAATGGGGGACCGTATAAAAATTTAAATTTCGTAATTTTTTAAGAAATGTTTTTATTGACCCAAATCGCTTTTAAAATATTTCTTTACCTGATTTAAACCATTTTTCTAATTGGAACTATATGTCTATGACTAACGGTTTAGGAATTAGTCATTGGACACCGTTGAGACCGGACACCCTGTATATATATTTATATATATATATAATTAATGAAAAATTATTGCATAACTGCCGCCAAAAGCAACTCATATCATATACAACAAAATGTATTTCTTCACTAATTAAAAATGCAAAAACACCATAACTCTGGAAAGAAAGTGTATATCAGCAATATTTAACTATAAAAATCTTAAAAACTTTCAAAAATACGGGCAAAAAACTGTCTGTTCTTCATCAGTGGGAGGACAGACAGACCTAACTCCAACCCACTGTTAAAAGCTTGTAGGTGTCTGAACACACGTCCATCCTGCACTCAATACAGAAAAAACTATTGTCATTTTAGAAATAAAATTTAAAAAGCTAAATAAACCAAATTTAAACAAAAAAGTTATGTAAGTAATTTATAAACATATGTATACATAATATTCTTTTGAATGAATAACATATAGCTATCAAGAAAAGCCAAATATGTTTCCTAAATTTCCAAATTTCTTCATTGTGATATAATTATAAAATTTCTTAATTTAAAATGAAATTTTACGTAAAAGTGATTCACTATACATTACTATTTTGAGATTCTGTGTTATTTTTTTATATTTTCTTTTTTAGTTTTTATTTGTCACATTAAAACAAGTATGCTGCTTTAATTCTAAGTATATAAGTCAAATAAATAACAAGGAAATATTTGAAATACAGAATTAATTTTAAATACAAAAAGAATATTTTATGACATTAGAAATTTTAACCTTTGTATCCAACTTTGCAAAAAAGTAATTTCTTTAACACTATTTCTAGCGGTGTCAAATGACACCTTTTTAAAATTTTGATTTATGTTTATTTTGCTCGTAGTTTTTGAATGTAATAAGCATATAAAGGTATAAATGTATTAAAAAGGATTTGTAATTGTTGCAATTTAAAAATTACAAATCTTTTTAAACTTGTCATTCGACACCTGTAGAAATAGCGTTCATATTATTGTCTGTTACATATAAAAAGATTAATGCAAACTTTTAAATAGTTTTTAAAAAAATAGTAAATTAAAATAAAATAAAAAGTTCTAGTCTGTTTCGGTGCAGAATTTAAAAAATAATGTGTCTTTATCACAATTCCATGTTAAGAACCCCCTTTTTAAAAAATATGTAAAATGCAATACATCAAAAATTGATGCGCCGTTAGATAATAGGATAAAATAAAGATTTGTAAAAATATTTGCAGATTTTTTTCATTATTAATCACATAGTGTGCAAATTATATACAGATGAATATGTGCAGTGCATGGGCATTTGCATATGAAAATTAAAGCTCGACTTATAAATGTTTTTAAATTGTCTGGACTTTATATTTATGATAGACTAAAATATGAGGAGCTTCTATAAAGAATCAACAGAACTCTCCCTTCCCCCACTCCTGAAAATGATTACTTCTACTATATGCAATTTGTATGCGGTGCTGCAATTTGATTGCGAGTTATAAGTGTTTG
The DNA here is from genome assembly GCA_963932465.1 of Maratus speciosus. Classification (NCBI taxonomy): domain Eukaryota; kingdom Metazoa; phylum Arthropoda; class Arachnida; order Araneae; family Salticidae; genus Maratus; species Maratus speciosus. The sequence goes on from OZ010790.1 coordinate 505,864,598, forward strand.
CGGTTTTCGGGCCCTTATATTCGGGTAATACTAAAATTTAGAGGGTTCAGTTAAAAAACCCGATAATGTCCCTCCTATTATAAAGATTATGTTTACCATACAAAATATGAGTTCTTTACGATAATTATAGCTCAAGTTATACTTTAATTTATCAGGACCTTAAAGATATGATACACTAAAATATAGGAAAAGTCAACAGAACACCTACCCCCCCCCCCCCCCTGTTTTTTGAAACGATTACGATTACCATACGAAATTTGTGTGGGCTGTAATAATTTGAATCCGAGTTATAAGTGTGCTTTTTCGAGCTCTTGTATTCGGGTTATACTAAAATTTAGGGGGTTCAGTTAAAAAATCCAATAATGTCCCTCCTTTTATAAAGATTACGTTTACCATACAAAATTGAGTGTTTTACACTAATTATAGCTCGAGTTATAAATGTTTTAATTTATCTGGATCTTATACTTATGATACACTAAAATATAGGAGGCTTCTACAAAAATTAACAGAGCCCCTCCTCTTCCCCGCCTTTTAAAACGATTACGATTACCATAAGAAATTTGCCTGGGGTGCTACAATTTGGTTGCGAGTTATAAATGTTTGCATTTTCGAGTCCTTATATTCGGGTTATACTAAATTTTAGGGGGTTCAGTTAAAAAATCCGATAATGTCCCTCCTTTTATAAAGAATACGTTTACCATACAAAATATGAGTGTTTTGCGATAATTATAGATCGAGTTATAAAAGTTTTAATTTATCAGACCTTATACTTATAATATACTAAAATATAGGCAGCTTCTTCAAAAATAAACAGAGGCACCCGCCCCCTACCCCGCCTTTTAAAACGATTACGATTACCATAAGAAATTTGTGTGGGCTGCGACAATTTTGATCTGTGTTATAAGTGTTTGCGTTTTCGAGTCCTTATATTCGGGTTATACTAAAATTTAAGGGGTTCAGTTAAAAAATCTGATGATGTCCCTCCTCTTATAAAGATTACGCTTACCATTCAAAATATGAGTGTTTTGCGATAATTATAAATCGAGTTACAAAGGTTTCAATTTATCAGGACCTTATACTTATGATACACTAAAATATAGGAAAAGTCAACAGAACTCCCCACCCGCCCCCCCCCCTCTTTTTTTTAAAACGATTACGATTGCCATACGAAATTTGTGTGGGCCGTAATTGTTTGTATCCGAGTTATACGTGTTTGCGGTTTTCGGGCCATTATATTCGCGTTATACTAAAATTTTAAAGCCCTCAGTTAAGAAACTCTATAATGTTCCCTATAAAATTATGTCACATACTTCACGCGCACAAAATTTTAGCTTGCTGGAGATGGGACCGAAATGGCTAGGGACCGAAATGACTCGGGACCGAAATGTCTCGGGACCAAAACGGGGGGGGGGGGCGAAATGGTGGGATCGAAGTGTCGGGATCGAAAAGTCCTGCTTCCAGTGAGAATGACTGCCACAGGAACCCATAAACTGCCTAATTTCCAGTACGAGTTCACGTTGTAAGAGCTGTATAATTGTAAAAGAGGACCATACCCTCTATTAACCCATTTTTTGGTTCAATATTGTAACCTCTGTTTTATACCTTCCGACGATGATGAATCTTACGCATGAACATGCGTTCGAATTATAACAGCTGAAGGTTTATTTTTGTTGCATTATATAAAACTATGTGCATACCTAATTTCATTCAAATCTCTCCAGTAGTTCTGGAGATAATCGACCAAATCCGAAAATTCTCTTAATTTTGAACATGGGTGTACTTGAGCGAATAATTTCTCTTTTGGAATCTGGGGGTAAAATTTAATTAAAAATTCAAATATGATGTCAAAATCAGGTGTTAGTATTGGAAATTTTCAAGTTTGGAACAATTTTTTGTGTAGACGACCACCTAAACAAAATTTAAGTATAACACTAATTACTAGACATTTTACTATTTTGATTGGTGCCAGTCACATTTACGATGATTTACGGCAGAGTTCGTAGAGGGTGGTATTTTTTTTTTCGGGACTGTGCATTTCTAAACTAGTGTCTTTTATATACTTCGTGATCTGTGAAATTATCATTAAATTTAAATAAATATTTTTCATAATATCCGCTTTTTAAACTTTGTTGCATAATTTTCGGACACCAGTGTATCAAAAGACAAGGACATACATCCAAAATTTTCAGGTAAGCAAACTTACTCAGGATAAAATGCAATGATTAGATCTTTGGGTACTTTTCCAGTATAGGGACTTTGGCGTTTTTTAAAAAGGTTGGCGCGATTTGGGCTTCAAAAAGTGAGATTTATTGCTAAATGACATAAACAGCTATGAAAACAAACCTAATGAACTTTTATGCTTGTTTATATATGTATTTATATATAAATATCTTGACATTTTATTTATATATACACATCTATATATTATTATTATTATTGCTTTTCATGTACAATTTACTTCTGTTTGTATATAAACAGAGATAAACGGCTTCTTTACATTAAATAAATTACATAAATATTAAAAAATTGTTTGTGTATAGAAAACAGTGAGTAGGTTTCTAGAAAATACGTTACCAAATTTCTTTCTCTCGCCAAGGCCACTTTCTGTATTTCGCCAAGCCCCCTATACTGGAAAAGTACCGATCTTTGTGTTAATAGTTACAGTTACAACAGGATTTTTATTCAGATTTCCACAGTACTTAATATTGACATAGTCGCCGAACATAGTTTTGTTCATATTTTACGTGCCTGCTTTTAAAGACAGAAAATAAGAATTTTTTTTAGAGTAGACAAAGTATAACATATTGAACGAAAGAAAAATTTCGGAGTTCGTATAGAAAATTTCATAGAATAAGAAATAAGATAAACAAAATGAAAATATGTAAATAGTTCCTCATGACGACAAAAGTATCACAGAAATATAGAAAATCATAAACATATAATTTGAATGCAAACAGCTTTATTTTGAAGTACGTTTCACTGGCCCCTCCGCTCCTGGACCTAGAACCTGGTTAAATAGTTAATAGTTTGAATTTACAAAAGTCCTTCCGGCCAGTGCCGGGAGGAAGAGGTAGCTTTCATAATCCTTATTTAAAAAAAGCCAACTTATATCATGCAAACACACGAACCTCAATTTAGTGGAAACCGAATATAGGAGATTCAATACTAATTTTTATCAATATAATGAATGAGAATTTCGCGAAATTAGTCAGCTTTATCCAAGCTGCTTTTCTTTAAAGTAACTTATATTTGGCTGCCAAATTCGGCAATTTCTTAAAGTGCCTGTCATTTTAAGACAACATGGTGGATGAGGCTAACCAGTGAACTTGATCCAGACCTTAGTAATTGCTGTGCACATGCTCACTCACATCGGAATCGGTTAATATATAGGAGTGCTGTCGCAGGCAAAAAATCAGATTTTTCAAAATGTCACCCACAATAGAAATTGAAACTGCTATATCTGAGCCATTTTTTAAGGTAAAGACAAACAAAAAATGCTCCTGAATCCTTATATCAAGGTCAAATACTTAAGAAAGAAACCTTTTTCAATTTCTAATTTTTTTGCACCTCACTTTAAATATATATATATTTTTAATTTAATGGCCGCCATTTTGAAACAAGATGGCTGATGAATCTGGCCAGCGAACTTGGTCGAGGTGTTGATGTATACTATCCACATGCCTTCTTACATCGAAATAGGCGAATACGTGTGTTATCGCGTGACAAATACAAGATCGTTTCAAAATGTTAGCCATGCTAGAAATTCAAAGTGCTATAAATCAACCATTTTTTAAGATATCAACAAAAGAACAAATTTTCAGAAACAAAAACTGCTCCGGAATCTTTGTATCAAGGCCAAACACATAAAAAAAATCTTTTTCATTTTCCAATTTTTTAATACCTCATTTTGAATTTTAAATTTAATTTTTTTAAAATGGCAATCCTTTTGAAACAAGATGGCGAATGAAGATGGCCAACGAACTCGGTCGAGACATTGGTATGTACTATGTACAGACCAAGTTACATCCAAATAGGTTCATAAATACGCCTGTTATCGCGTGACAAAAATCAGGTCGTTTTAAAATGTCAGCCACAAGAGAAATTCAAAATGCTATTACTCAGCCATTTTTTTTTAGATATAGACGAAAGAAAAACTGTTCCGGAATCTTTGTATTAAGGTCAAACACATACAAAAAAAATCTTTTTCATTTTCCAATTTTTTGGTATCTCATTTAAATTTTTTTATTTTTTAATTTTTTTAAATGGGCGCCATTTTGAAACAAGATGGCGGATGAAGCTGGCCAACGAACTCGGTCGAGAGATTGGTATGTACTATGTACACACCAAGGTGCATCCAAGTCGGTTCATAAATACGCCTGTTATTACGTGAGAAAAATCAGGACGTTTCAAAATGTCAGCCACGCTAGAAATTCAAAATGCTATAACTCAGCCATTTCTTAAGATATAGACGAAACAAAAACTGCTCCCGAATCTTTTTATCAAGGTCAAACACATAAGAAGAAAATATTTTTTCAATTTTCAATTTTTGGTACCACATTTCAAATTTAAATTTTTCTTAAAAATTTAAATGGCCGCCATTTTTAAACAAGATGGCGGGTGAAGCTGGCCAACGAACCCGGTCGAGACATTGGTATGTACTATGTACACACCAAGGTACATCCAAATCGGTTCATAAATACGCCTTTCATCGCGTGACAAAATTCAGGACGTTTTAAAATGTCAGCCACGCTAGAAATTCAAAATGCTATAACTCAGCCATTTTTTAAGATATAGACGAAACAAAAACTGCTCCGAAATCTTTGTATAAAGGTCAAATACATAAGAAAAAAATATTTTTCCATTTTCAATTTTTTGGTACCACATTTCAAATTTAAAATTTTTAAAAAAATTTTAAATGGCCGCCATTTTTAAACAAAATGGCGGATGAAGCTGGCCAACGAACTCGGTCGAGAGATTGGTATGTACTATGTACACACCGAATTAAATCCAAATCGGTTCATAAATACGCCTTTTAGCGCGTGACAAAATTCAGGACGTTTCAAAATGTCAGCCACGCTAGAAATTCAAAATGCTATAACTCAGCCATTTTTTAAGATATAGACGAAACAAAAACTGCTCCGGAATCTCAGTATAAAGGTCAAATGCATAAGAAAAAAATATTTTTCCATTTTTAATTTTTTGGTACCACATTTCAAGTTTTAAATTTTTTTAAAAATTTTAAATGGCCGCCATTTTGAAACAAAACGGCGGATGAAGCTGGCCAACGAACTCGGTCGAGACATTGGTATGTACTATGTACACACCGAATTACATCGAAATCGGTTCATAATTACGGGAGTTACAGTGTGACATATGTCAGATATATATATATATATATCAATTTTGAACGGAGTGTGGTTTCGGGGTCTGGGGGTCATGATCGATGAAAATATACCAAAATCTTTTGAAATCGCTTTCCTCCGAACGGCTGCAATAGGTAGCTTTTTTGTAAAGAAAGCTACCTAAAAATTGTCTTTAAGAGGTGCCCAATAAATAAAATTTCAAATTGAAATAATTCTTTTTTAATTGATTATATACTCAAGATGCATGTTTATATATACTAGGCACGCACATAGGGGTGTTACCCCTGTACTCACTTCACGTGCGCATAAGTGCCTCTTTCTTACACACAACTATTCGGTACTCGGCCGGCTAGTAAATGACCGAGCACTTGGCACTTGGCTACCCGGCCGAATTACTACTCGGAACATCACTAATGGACGACAAGCATTTTCTAACGTTATCCAACGTCAAGTTGGCGCTTATCTCTTATATAGCGAATCAAAGTCTCAATTTCTCCTACAAGCGTTAGCTAAAAGCCTATCAAATACGAGTAATTCCCCACAATCATTGCAAGCTCCGCCCAATGGCTGTGGTCCATTGTAGTAGGATTCTTCGGAGTGTTAACTGGCGCACCACCTTAGGTAATACCCATGACGTCTGTAAAAAATTCAGAGTATGTTTGTAAAGTAGATCTATGTTTGTTGTTACTGTTATGCGTTCGTCTAATTAAAAGGAATGTCTAATATCTTCCACTGCGTATCCAATAGCTCTGTCATTTAATTTAACAATAGTTTCTGATTGAAAAATATTTCAAGTGGGGTTGAACATCATTCTAAAAGTCAATTGCGTCAAAATAATTATTTTTGTTGCAAAATCTAAATCATTATTCGTCTCTGAATCTTATACTCGTATTTGGAAAACTTTCTGCATGATCATGTAAAACAGCAAAAATATCATTTTTTACCACTAAAGCTTATCGAATTATGATGTCATGAATTTTCAGCGTTTTCTAACACTAAAAACGCGATTTTTCGTTTTTTCGAGCCACAAAACGTGGAACATTTCTAAAGTTCAAAGTATCATAGCTTGGTTATAGTACAGGTAAAATAGACAAAAAATGGAGTAAAATACAACTGATGACCATTCACGAAAATTTCGGAAAAACTTCGTTTTAGCACTAGAAATGAAGATTCGATGAGTCCCCAAACAATCACGTTGTTTTACCATTTTTAGGGGGGAGGGAGGTGGAGGGCATTTTAACTCGGGGCGGGGAGAATTCAACTTTATTTAATTATGTCAAGAGGGGTATCGTTTATTATCTATCTTTTAATTCTGAATCGAATGACACCATTCGGAAGTCGATACGATCATTCGTTACAAAGTTAGGCAAGTTTTATGAATAAAAAGTCATGAATGATTTAATGAATACACGGATTTTGACAACTTTAATCACCTTGAAGAAGAATCAGTGATTCTGATTTTGATTATTGTTATTTTGAGGACATTTAGTAGGTTTGAGATTATTTGGTATGATATAAAGAACATGCTTTAAACATAAAATAAATGGGACAAAGCTGGGATCAAAAATAAAGTGTAATTTTCGATTTTGTATTATTATTATTATTATTATTATTTGTGGGGGGGGGGGGGGGGCTCATCAGATCTTCATTTCTAGTGCCAAAACGAAGTTCTGCCCAAATTTTGTTGAATGGCCATCAGTTGTTTTTTAAAAAAAACCTATCTTATCTGTACTATTATAGAAGAATAAATTTCTTACTTTTTTACTTGTTACAGCATGGCGAAAGTTTTTCTAAATGTAACTTATAAGGCACAAGAAACGTATAAAAATGTGAATTTCGTAACTTTAAAAATAAATAACTATTTTGACGTAAATGGATTTTCAAATGACGAAGAAAAACATTTAAAACTACCTCTAAAATTAATGGGTTAGGAATTAAGCTATTGCTCAACGATAAAAAAGGGAGAACCTGAGTATATGTGCCATCACTGTTTCTTACGCTCCTTATTATTATTATTATTATTATTTACATTTCTCTCTGGAAAAAAAGGATCGTTTTAAGAAGTTTTGAAATAACTATGTATGATGAAATTATTCTGATTTTTGCGTTCTTGTTTACTTGGATTTTAACATATTAAGTATAAGTGTGCAATGTAACACAAAAGTATTTTATACTTTCTTATCAGTTTTTCAGTGCTAAGGAAGCTGGAAGAAATTTAATCTTACGTTCTCGCTCCCTCCTTCGCTACGTTGCTCCGTACCGTACCGGTACAACAGGATACTATTTAAACCTTATTGTTTTCAAGCATTTTGAAACAGAACGAGAATTTCCTGGTAATTATTTAGTTTGTCAGTAAAATTCAACAGATATCACATAAGAAAGAGTAATTACGAATCTTGACATATGGCATGGAATATGGTTTTGCTGCAGGATTATTTTGTTATCTTATCGAGTTATCACAACATTACGTGAGAAAAGCCATTATTATCCACAAAACCTAAGATAACATTTTTAGTCTGGAAACATGTCATAAGTGTTATCAAATATGTTTCATTTTTACAATTCTGTGATTGATATTGTACAAGAAATTTTTTTGATTGACTAGAAGTGAAAATGAGTTGTGCCGATTCATTTAAAGATATATTTTCTTACGTTTTTTAATGATAAAGTGATAAATATGTGTATCTGCGCATGTATGCGAATGTACTGTACGTGTATTTATAATAAAAGTAGGCAGTAAAAAGTTTAGTTTTGCGTCGGATAAATCATACGTATATTAAAAGGTGTTACGAGGTTTTCTTCTATTGTAATTACAGTGTTTGTGATGTATGTATATACAGTGCGTCCACGTATAACCTGACCGACCTTTATTTTCGCAACCGTTGGTCCTAGATGCATACTTCCAATTGCAACTAGTCGGATATACCAATCCCAAAACTTTCTTCTATCTCATGCATGTTAATACTTGAAAATTAGCTATCACACTACCAAAATTAAACGGCAATCTATGCTCATCATGAGGATTCTATAGATATGAAATTCCGTGCATTAGTTCTTGAGATATGGCTATCTACGAAATCGTGTAAATACAGACAAATTCAGCCTAGCAGACCCACCTATTGGGTGCTTTACACCAAAACCTATGTTAAACAAAACTACCAAGCAACCACTTACGTCAAAGTCTAACTGAATCTGAAGTTTGGGGGGAAATCCGTGCATTAGTTTTTGAGATAGAGTTATTGCGAAAATCATGAAAATGCCAGCATAGCAGCGCCACCTATTAGACGATTAACACCAAAACCTAATCAGCAACAACTTGTGTTAACATCTAACTAAATCTGAAGTTAGATGAAAATTCGTGCATTAGTTTTTGAGATAGAACTATTGCAGGAATCGTGCAAAATGCAGCACAGCAGCGCCACCTGTTGAGCGATTTACACCAACACGTAATCCGCATCAAGTCATATCAAGGACTAACTAAATCTGAAGTTTGATGAAAATCCGTGCATTAGTTCTTGAGATAGAGCCATTGCGGAAATCGTAAAAAATGCAGCGTAGCAGCGATTACTGTTGAGCGATTTGCACCAACACGTAATCAGCATCAAGTCATATCAAGGACTAACTGAATCTGAAGTTTCATGAAAATCCGTGCATTAGTTCTTGAGATAGAGCCATTGCGGAAATCATAAAAAATGCAGCATAGCAGCGCCACCTATTGAGCGATTTTCACCAACACCTAATCAGCATCAAGTCATATCAAGGACTAACTGAATCTGAAGTTTCATGAAAATCCGTGTAATAGTTCTTGAGATAGAGCCATTTGGGAAATCATAAAAAATGCAGCATAGCAGCGCCACCTATTGAGCGATTTCCACCAAAAACTAATCAGCATCAATTTGTATCAGGGACTAACTGAATATGAATTTTTATTAAATTCCGTGCATTAGTTCTTGAGATAGAGCACCCACAAAATTTGTGTCACACACAGACACACAGACAGACGGACAGACAGATAGACAGACTGACAGACAGACATTTTGTAAAAACATGTTTTTCGGGTTCTCTGACCTCTAAAACGTGTAAATCCGTCGAAAACCGGAATTCGAAAATTTTCATGAATCCAATACTTTCTTCTTGTAAAGATAGAAGAAAGTAAAAATGGTTTAAATAATGTAAAGAATTATTTTTAAAGCGATTTGGGTCAAGAAACACATTTATTAAAAAATTTCGAAATTTAAATTTTTATACGATCCCCCGGTTTTATAAGTGATATTTAGTAAAAATTTACTGTGACACTAACAAGTAAGACAGAAAATGTCCCATTCAGCTAACATTAAAATTGACCGAGTTATAAAACTTTGAAATGCATGACTTGTACCACTTTTTTGCATATCAAAACAGATGATTTCGACCGTGCTTTCAGGGGTCGTATATAAAGTACTTAAACTTATTTCAAGGTATCTAAGGTTTGAAAGAAATCGTACCACTATTACGATTGAGTTAACTTTATTAGTTAAGTTTCAGATTAGTTAAAATAATTGTATTTTAACATATGTTGTATTTTGTAAGGATTTGAGGCTATGATTTCTTTTAACAAAAATTATGTTATTTTCATAAGGTTTTATTTAACTTGCAACGATCGTCTTTCCAGTTTAAAATTTGTACTCGTACTTTAACTGACTTTCAAATGTCCGATCGAAGTTAAAATTTTACATACTGACTTAAATCCGATTACAATGTAATATTATTATGATTTTTGATGCTTAGCATCTTATAAATACTTATATTCGAGGATAACACAAAAAAATTCGGATAGATTACCGTCAACAAGTTTAAGAAATGGTTTTAGATTAGATAACATAAACCTGCGATGGTTGTGTTTTTTAACTTTTGTAATTAAGTTTTATGTTTTTTTTTTTAACGCTAAATAAAAAAATTACCTTCACTCTTAACTATCATGTCAGGGTTTTTCGCAAATCGTAAGTTTCAAGGGTAAAAAATAGCGAAAAATATGATACTATAAAATAGATGTAAGACTTTTTTATTCAGTTTAATTTTATTTAATTCAATAATTTATTCAATTTTTTGGCTTATACTGAGTTTCTTACAGCTAAACAGTTCAGGGGTCCGATGCGATTGGGAGGGGAAGGGGGATCAATTTTAACTTTGTGCTTTTTAACTTTGAAATTTGCGATTTGAGAAAAATCCTGACGTGATGGTTTAAAATGAATGTCATTTTCGGATTCAGAGCTAAAAAATACACGTGAATCAATTTTCAAAAGCTAAAAAACATGGCACAACCCAAAATTTGAAAGACGGTGTAATCTAACAGCATTTTAAAATATGTATCATTTTTGTAAAGAATTGAGGCTATTGTTTTTCATGCTTTTATTTAACAAAAATTCGTTATTTTTATCCTCTTATATGTTCAGTACTTTGCAGTAATATATCACAATGATTAAAGAAATCAAATTTATATTGCAATGCTAATTTTACTCCCAACCATTTCTTTAATATATCTGGCGAAATTATATTTCTACTAAATTTGTGAATGACCCCTAAATTTCAGCAAAAAATATGCCCCAACTTTAAACAGCTTTTATTCGGTCAATTTTAATCGTAGAATAACGGGACGTTTTTTGCCTTACTTGTCAGTGTAACAGTTAAATTTTACTAAATATAAGTTATAGGGCCGGGGGACCGTATAAAAATTTAGATTCTGTAATTCTTCGTTAAATTGTTTTTTTCGCTTCAAACTTTTTTAATCTTAACTCTGCACCTAATTTTGACCACTTTTGTGATTGGAAGTATGCATCTAGGACCAACGGTTGCGAAAATAAAGGTCAGTCAGGTTATACGTGGACACACTGTATATAGTACTAGCTATTATAATTTTTAAAAAAATTCAAGCTTTAATTTACCTAATAACCTGTTTTATATATATATGTGCGTGTGTACATTATGCTTGAGGGAAAAACATATACATATTAAAAAGTATACATTAAATTAAATTCGAAGGCGGTATTTTGAAATTCTATGTTACATAGCTCCACATAATACTGTACGTCAAACGCGGCAAATGAGGTGCGTTCGTACCGTAGTATAACTTGTTTTATAAATATTCAGATCTTAATACAATAGCTGTTTCACTCTTTGCTGTTTCACTGCATGAATACAAATTTATTAAGATTATGTATATTGAATTCAGTAATACGAAAATAATAGGCCTCCATCATAAACAGGACGTAATCACCATGGCAATCTAGAATCATTAACAATCATGGGATATCATTGAATTAATTACGAATGATATGATTTAATAGAATGAAGAAAACTTTTATTAATGTCTTTTTAAGTTTTGATTCGATTTTCATAAAATTTGGTATGACTCGACAAAATTCTGCAACGATTCTATATATTAAGTTTCAAACCATTCGGTTGGGTAGTTTTGCGCTGTCATATGCGGACAGACGGACGGACAGGCAGACGGACGAACGGACCAGACGACGACTATAGGTTCTACGTATTTATATAATTACGAGCGTGACTAAAAACAGTCAAAATTGAAATATTGTTAAAAATTATTAAAATGAACAAGTCCAATGTGCAGTATAGCCATACCTAAAATAAAATATTTTCCTCCCTTGATTGATAATAGTATTTTAGAAATTCATTAATTAAAATTATGTATTGAAGTGTAATAATTACAATATACTGAAAAATAAAAATATAACAATAATTTATTTCTAATATTTAGAGATGGGAAGGGGGAAGAGTTAAAATAAAAGTTTATTTAACACTATTTCTACTGACGTGAAATGACACCCACACCTTTTGAAAGACTTCGATTTATGGTTTTTCATTTGTACTTTTTAGATTGAAACAATTACAAAACATTTTTAGTAAACTGAAGACTTTTTTTATGCTTATTACATTCAAAACGATGTGCAAAATAAACATAGTTTACAAACAATAACCAGTTTGGAAATCTTTTTATGAAGTAATTGTTAATGGAAAAGTAACTGCAAAGTGTAATAATTGTTGTTATGGTGTTGTTGTAAAAACTGTTAAAATTTTCAAAGTAATAAAGCAGCAAGGATGAAAACACATGTATTTGAACTGTGTTGAAAGGGCTTCAACAAAATGTGGGAAAGTACTTCAATTACCCAGATCAACAGATATGGAAGTAAATGGTCTGCAAACAGGTGAACCACATTAAAACAAAGAAATTTTGAAGGAAATATGGGCAATGGGCAGGTTTGTGAAGAAAACATCAATTGAAAATAACGCAAAAATCGATGTAATGATTGCTAAATTATTTTATGCATGCAGTATTTCATTTACAGTTGTTGAGAGTGATGAATTTAAAAGTTTTATTCACAATTTGAAACCAACTTTTAAACAACCTTCACATAAAGAGCTGGCAGGTGAGCTTTTAAACTGGAGGAATGTAAATACAATGAAATGGAAGAAAATGGAAAAGGAAAAGAAAGCTTTCTTTTCAGAGAACACTTATGATAGAATGAGGTCTCAAAAGAAAGTAATTTTAGAACGTAATATGGGCAGGTCTGTGAAGAAAACGTTAGTTGAAGATAAATCAAACATTGATGTAGTGGTTGAAGAATTATTTTATGCATGCAGTATTTCATTTGCAGTTTGTTAAGAGTGATGCATTTAAACGCTTGATACACATGTTGAAGTTGGGCTATAAACCACCTTCACATAAAGAACTGGCAGGTAAGTTTTCAGACTGGAACAATGATACAGTGAAATGGAAGAATGGGTAAAAGAAAATGTAAAAGGAAAGGAAAGAACACATGTGATATGACGATGCCTCAAAAGAAACTACCCCAAAGGAAAATAATTTTAGAAGGTAATATAGGCAGGTTTGTGAAGAAAACATCAGTTGAAAATAAAGCAAACTCTGATGTAATGATTGCTAAATTATTTTATGCATGCAGTATTTCATTTGCAGTTGTTGAGAGTGATGCATTTAAAAGCTTGATTCACGTTTTAAAACCAGGCTATAAAACAACTTCGCATAAAGAACTGGCAGGTGAGGTTTTAGACTAGAACATAACAAAGTATATAAAATGAAATGGAGGAATCAGAAAAATAAAATGTTAAAGGAAGACAAGGAACACTTGTGGTAGGATTATACCTCAAAAGAAAATAATTTTAGATGATAAAATGAGATGGTTTGTGGAGAAAACATTTGTTGAAGTTAAAGTAAACATTGATGTAATGAGTGCTAAATTATTTTATGCATGCAGTATTTCATTTCCAATTGTTGAGAGTGATGCATTTAAAAGCTTAATTCATATGTTAAAACTAGGCTACAAACCACCTTCACATAAAGAACTGGCAGACGAGCATTTAGATTGGAACGATGCGTATACAATGAAATGGAAGAATGGGTAAAAGAAAATGTAAAAGAAAAGAAAGAACACTTGTGGTAGAATGATGCCTAAAAAAACTGCAAAAATAATTTTAGAAGGTTATATGGGTAGGTTTGTGAAGAAAACATGAAGATAACGCAAACATTTATGTAATGTTTCCTATATTATTTTACACATGCAGTATTTCATTTAATATCGGCAGGTTTGTGAAGAAAACCTCGGTTGAATATAAAGCAAACATTAACATAATGTTTGAAGATATCATCTTATGGTAGGATGATTACTATAAAAAAAATCCACCTCAAAAGAAAATAATTTTAGAAGTTAATATGGGCAGGTTTGTGAAGTAAATATCGGTTGAAGATAAAGCAAACATTGATGTTATGTTTGAAGATATCATCTTGTGGTATGATCATGGCTCAAACGAAACCACCTCAGAAAAAATAATTTTAGAAGGTAATATGAGCAGGTTTATGAAGAAAACATCGATTGAAGATAAAACAAACATTGATGTAATTGATACTAAATTATTTTATGCATGCAATGTTTCATTTGAAGTTGTTGAGAGTGATGCATTTAAAACTTTATTCACGTATTAAAACCAGGCTATAAAACAATTTCACATAAAAAACTGGCAGATGAGATTTTAGGCTGGAACAATGTGTATAGAATGAAATGGAAGAATCCGTAAAATAAAATGTAAAAGAAAAAGAAGAAACATTTGTGATAGCATGATAACTCAAAAAAAATTAGTAGATAATATGGACAGGTTTGTGAAGAAAACATCGACGAAAGATAAAGCAAAGATTGATGTAATAGTTGCTAAATTATTTTATGCATGCAGTATTTCATTTGTAGTTGTTGAAAGTGGTGCGTTTAAAAGCTTAATTCACATGTTAAAACCAGGCTATAAACCACCTTTACAACCGGCGGGTGAGCTTTTAGACTGAAACAATGGGTATACAATGAAATAGAAGAATCGGTAAAAGAAAATGTAAAAGAAAAAGAAGGAACACTTGTAATAGGATGATGGAGAAGCTTCATATATTCAAGTTGATGGAAAATAGATGGATAGATATAGAACCTACATGTGCAATAACGACAAAAACATGCTGAATTCCTGATTGGAAAATGCAATAAATTCACTGCAAATGTTAAAAGCAAAATTGACTGTGAAATTAGAAGCATAGTTACAGATAATGCTAAAAATATGGAAAAAATGAGGTGTAATCACGATCAAAATAAGAAATAAACAATGATATCATGTGGATATGGATCTTATTGGCTAAACCTTTTAGTATAGGATATAACTACTTGTGCTGTGATAAAACATATTATTGAAATGTATAAATATTTTCGTAATTACCATCACCTAGTTTATGGTTCAAAAAATGCAATGATTATGTTTCCTCTCAGCTACATAAAAATACTACATGGAACAGCCAGTTGAGTTAATTAGAAACTTTTGTACGAGGGTCGATCCAGAAATAAGATTCCCAAAAAGCTCCAGCCACACGGGGAGGTGCGAGGCGAAATATGGCAACAGCGCTGTGTACGGCTGTTCCCGCACTCGTGATTCCCACGGTCGCCCTTCGCTGCGCCGCTCATTCTTGGCTCAGCAACCGTCCGAGATAGAGGTTCCCATTGTTGATCCCTCCAAGTGCGAGATTCGTTCCGCAATTCTCTTTCTGTACTCCAAAGGGACTCCACCCGTGGATATTCATCGTCAGCTGACAGAAGTGAAATGTAGGCGAGTGAAATGGTGAGAGATGTAGTGTATGTCCGTTTAACACTTTCGAAAGTGGTGCAGGGAGTTTAGTGCCGGTCAAACGGAAACCGGGAACTTTTGACACAATTTGGGTGGACTATCATGCCCCACCCACCTTCCAGTCCGGACCTCGCCCTAGTGATTATCACTTGTTCCCCAAGTTAAAGGAATACTTGGGTGGCCAACACTTCCGGAGCGACCATGATGTCAAAGAAGAGGTGAAACGCTTCTTCAACGGGTTGTCGTCTGAGTTCTACGACATTGGGATACAGAAATTCGAGCACCGTCTGCAAAAATGTGTATTAAAAGATGGCAATTATGTAGAGAAAGGAGCGAACTTTCTTCTTTCCAACGATGTAAATTTATATGAGAATAAATAATGTTTTCCATTTGTAAATTTGATGGGAACCTTATTTCTGGATCAGCCCTCGTACATAATCACAGCTTATAGATAAAGATTTCAAGTGAATATTTTGATGAGATGGATAAAAGTATTATAACTCGTGTACGCTATTTTAATTTGTATCAACAAGTTAAAGATCCCATAAAAGATAAAACAACTGAAACCTGTGTCGAGTACCTTAGACATTCTTCATAGTGATTTACCAATATTTGCAGAGTCTTGCCATGCATGGTGCATTCTATTGCAAAATAATGATATAGAATCACACCTTTCTAAGATAAAGAACGGTTTGAACAAACAATTTTGCCATGCGGTCTTGCTGCAACTTTAACTACATCCTGAATATAGAGGTGAACACCTTAATTGTGAACTAAAAGAATCTGCAAAAAAGGAATGGGAGAAGATATCCTGCCTTTATAGCATGTGCTATTAACTTCGAATTGAAAAAAAATCCTTCTCTAATGTCTTACTTTCAACAAGAAGTTGTAACAAAAATCAGTGCTCACAAGTGGTGAAGAAGCATCTCAAAATCATCTGATATTTCAAATGATTTTTGTGCATTAATTTCTCATTGGCAAACTTGCCCATCAAGTTCCGCTTCAGTGTACTTTACCCATGTGATGTCAGCCACGGCTAAACAGAAGAACATTTTAACACCAACATAGGCGTGAAGAACATTTTAACACTGCTTCCTCTTCGTCCAATTAACAGTCTTTTTCAGAGGGTATATTCCCGCAGAGACGTGGCTGTTGCCATTCGAGGGTAAAGTCCATAGAAAGAATATTTTCTAATTTATCTTTTGTGCACTCAAAGGTTTGGAACAGAGTTTCAAATGAGACTGCATCAAAGCTTGTTTTTAGCTATTCAATACTGAAGATGAAACGGCAAAAAATGAGGCTGTTAATTAACAGATATATCTCAATTCGGGAAATTTTAGTTATTTAATGTACATTATTAAAAAATAGTCAAAAGAGATATTTTTGTAGTTTAATTAAGTAAACACCAAAACATAATTTTTGATATTTTTAAGAGTAAATATGTGTTTTTGCCACTGTGGTAAAAACTAAAAAACCACAACAAAACCTACTTTTGTTGTGGTGGTTTTTACCTTGTTTTTTTTTCGCCTGAGGCAAAAGCTTGCCAACCTTTATAATATATTTTAAAGATTATATTTAATTTAAACTATGACAAAATGTCTTTCATAAAAAAGAAACATTATTCTTAGATGCTGCTTTTACTTTTAAAGTTGATTAATACTAAATACTTTATATGTATTTAATAATAGATGATATCAGATAATTAATGAAATTATCCGGTATAATATTCGATAATATCCATATTTAGTTAATAATCGGTATTCTGAAAGTGTATAAAAAAGATATATCTAAGCTTTTTTAGCTACTAAGATATTACGTAACAATCTCCCCAGATAAGTCCATATAAACAGATTAAATCATAGAATGCTATATATAGAAAGAGAAGTTTAAGGATTTGCTACACAAAGCAGGTAGCTCCATTTTTCAGATGCCCACTTTCTTTTTAGAAAAAGTTCACTCAGAATAGGTATTTTTGGACAATACTTGTGGCAAATCATCATGCATATGTAGAAAAAATGCGTTTGGTGAAACTTTAAAGTCTATATATTAAGGCTTTTTTTTATTTCGTAAAAGTGCAAACAATGGAGCTCATTCTTTTTGCAGCAAACCCTTCAATTAGGAACAATATAATATTTGAGGAGATTTTAGTACATGTAAGTTTACTAACACATGTAGGAAAGAAAAATTTAAAAAAAAATCTCAAAATAAAACTTATTGAATTAAAATTTTGTAAATCTTGTTGCTATTTAAAAGTGTTATTCATAATACTGTTTTAATGGTGAGAAATAGTGCTAAATGACTTTATGTGTTATTTTAAATGTTTGTAAGAAAAAAATAAGACTTGCATATCAATAGTCTATAAAATTAGTTAAGTAATAAAATATGTAACTAAGCAACCATTGTCTAAAAATAAAAATAATAATAAAAGTGTTAAAGGCTCAGTGAAAACCAGATAAAGCAATTTGTAGGCCCTTTTAAAATTTAGCTGGCATACTTTCAATTCTGACTACAAATCACTAGCATTTCTGTCTATTTATTAGTCAATATTAATGTCTTCATTATTGAGAAATTAGGTTGTTTATAAAATTTGTAAATGTCTTTAAATTCAATTAAATGTCATTTAAAAATGTGCCGTTTATAATTAAAGTACTTTACTGTATAAAAGCCAATTTTGGTTAAAAAAAAAAAAAAAAAAAAAAAAAAAAAAACAGGATAAAACCATTAAAAGCGACGGGCGTGGTTTTTTTTTTTTAATTTTAGCCGGCTTTTTTGCAACTTCTGACTAGCCTCCTCCATTTATGTTTCGTTTTTTTTCTCAAATCTTCTTTTTACCCACTTTGGAGGTATTTTTTCATGACTTCCTTTAATGTCAAGCCCTTAAAACAGCCCTTATTTTGTCGCTAGGGGCCATAGTTTACGAGATATAGGGGGTCTAAAAACCTCTTTTTTCTTTCCCCTCGTCCCACAAATATGTTTGCACCTTTTTGGACTTATGGTTTTATATTCCACCTCCTCCGAAAATTTCGGAAATTTTGAACCGCATTTAGCTTTTACAGATTTTTGCACCTGCCACCACGTGAAGCCACTGTAAATAAATGGTAAACAATGGTAATAAAAATCTTTCTTGGTTTTTGCATCTCCTACTTATCCGATCTTCATGCTATTTTCATTGTTACACGTGAAATCCTCCCTTTGTTCACCTAATATAGTTCCCATTTATGCTATTTAGTTTTGTTGGTCTTTCGGGATGCATCTCTGGTTTTGCGGTCTTTTACTTTTTTGCACTTCTTTCTAGCTTCTTCTGGTTTTACCACCCTGTGTTACTGCCTACAGTGGATTTATCCTTTAGTTGCATGTATATGCATTTTCTACAGACACCATTTTCTTTATGCCTAAGAGGAGAAAACAGAAAATAAGGTGCAAGTTTCCAAAGACGTAAAACAGACATTAACCAAGGGAGAGAGAAGGTGGCGGGAAGAGGCATAGCGTAGTGGAAAATATTTATAAGGGGAAAGGGGCAACTGAAAAACAGCTGGAAGAAACGAGGCAAACGTCGAAAAAAAGCCAAAAAAAGAAAGGACTTCTTTTACAAAATACATATTCGCGCAACTGAAAGAAAAATCCACTGCATGCAGAGATCCAAGGTGATGAAAACAAAAGAAGCTGGAAAGAAAATCAAAGATCTCCAGAACTGAATGACATACACCGCTACGCCTCCTAACTAATATCAGCTACTAACAAAAGTGATTGGAAAGGCCTATCCTATACACTATACTGACAAATTATAACTTAAATCAGAAACATGGCAACTCGGAATCTGTCTGTGACAGTTTCATTGGTTTAGATTGTCTGGATTAGTGTTGGGCGATGACGAGATGTATTTAACGGTTTTCTCCCATCATAAACTATTCTTTATACAATCGGTTTGGATATAAAAAGCAGTTGATTGACTGTAGTCATCCAGAAAGAATTGGCACAAAAAAAACACAACGAGATGTCCATAAAATTGAGAAAATCGATAAAAAAAAATATCTCGATGACAAACCTATCTGCAAATTTTCGCTACAGTCCTTGTAAGAAGTGATTATTTTCTACGTAACTGGCAAATTGTTTTTATGGACATTGAATTGTTAAGTGGTATAAAAATTTAGAACGTAGAATTACAATTTTTTGTAAGTATTATAGTATATTCTTTTGAAATAAATTTGAAAACGAAGCTGAAAAGAACGTTATAAAATTAATTTCAGATTAATTATTTACTTTATTAAAAAAACAATACTCATACAATGGTAATGTTACTCTCTATAAATATATCTCTTATGCCATTTTAAATAAAAATCAATATATTAACAACATCTGGCATTAACAAATACACTGGTTATCAAAAATTAAGGAAAAGTCACAAAATGCTAATTTTCAAATACGCGAACACTCAAAAGGAAATAATATAATTCGAGTAATTAATATCTCTACAACACTGGTAGCCCATACATTTTATTCATGTCACACATGGTCACAAGTGTCACAGTCACTACGGTGAAGCAAAAAAATAGGAAATTCCATACATCTCATTATGAGTCTCAAATGATCGCTATATGTGGCTCCACTGAGACGTCACTGTGACTGCTGCTTTGTGACGAGTCACCATGTGACTTTACAATGTAGTTACATTGTGACTCTCATGTGACTGTCATTTGTAGACTCAATTTCAAAGTCATCGTGAACGCTGCATTGTGATAAGTTACCAAATAATGTCACATTAAAGTCACATCACATGATGACTTTCAGGTGACAGAGAGACTACTGTGAAGTCACCATTGTGCTCTGTTGGGGAAAATCTCCATGTGACTGTAATATGATATTATTTGGTGACTTATCATAATGTAACGTTCATGAGGACTATGAAATTGAGTCTAAAAATGACAGTCACATAAGAGTCACAATTTAACTACATTGTAAAGTCACCTGGTGACTCGTCACAAAGCAGCAGTCACATTGACTTCTCAGTGGAGTCACATATAGTGATCATTTGAGACTCATAATGAGATGTATGTAATTTCCTATTTTTTTGCTTCACCGTAGTGACTGTGACACTTGTGATCATGTGGGACATGAATGAGATGTTATATGGGCTAGCTGTGTTGTAGAGATAGTAATTACTCGAATTATATTATTTCCTTTTGAGTGTTCGCGTATTTGAAAATTAGCATTTTGTGACTTTTCCTTAATTTTTGATAACCAGTGTACATACAGGGTATTCCAGTAATATTGACATGTGCTGTATTTGTTTACCCGTTGAAGATACATAGAGAATATAAATTGTAAAAGTGTTAAGAAATATATAAGAAATAAAATTATAAAATATATAAGAAATAAAATTATATTAAGGAAATAATCCTGCCTTTAATTTCACTGATCAACAAAGTTGAACTTTTGCTCTTTCCCAAAACCGAAATTAGTTGTGTTTCATTCAATTTTTTGTGCTGATTCCGAATGTTGCTTTAAATTTTCTCCAGCAGGTCCAGTTTTTGAGATACAGTGAAACCTCCCTGTACAACCATCTCTATTAAGAGACTACCTGCCTGAATTTCGTTGTATGAAAAAAGGATCATAGAACGAAATTTATTTTCATAAGCTCAGTACTAATTTTACCTCCATTCACAGACTATCCCAGTTGAACGCCCTCCATGAGCGACCCATTTCTTTGAAGAAAATGAAACAAATTCCGTTTTTTCCTGGTCGCTTGAAGAAGGTTTAATTAGAAAAATAATTCCGGAGGATGCATTATACATCAAACTTCTAAACTAAGTTTAGATTTTTTTTATTATTATTATTCTGGTAACTTTTAAATGTTTAAACCCATTTGCGGCTTTTTAGGCAATGAATTTAACTCTGATGACGAATTAAGAATGATGGTCAATAAACTCCCTTGCCCTATTCTGTTAGGAAACTCTCAGAGAAATAGATAAACTAATGAAATCGTCATTATTTGTTCCCGTTCAAAAAAAAATTTCCATTTATTTACTGAACTTCGGAGGGACTTGGAAATAAAAGTTATGAAAGATAAAACCGTAAAATCAAAGCAAACGTCAATATATTCATTTTTTAAACTCTACAGTAATTAACTTTATTAACTTTTGTTTCGTTTGGCTTGTGTAATTAACTTTTGTTTGGATACTTAAATTTTTATATTTTTTTCCTAAATGTAAAAAATAAATTTTAGTAACATTAATTGTTACCTTTTTTTCAACAATTAAAAACTAGATTTAAACATGACCTCCATTAAGAGACCACCTCCCTAAGCGACCAATTTTTATTGGAATGGAACGTGGTCGCTTTAAGGAGGTTTTACTGCATTTACATATTTCGATTTATGCAAATTTGGGGAATTTTTATACTTAGATGCAAAGTTAAGGCATAACGCATTATCAGAGTGGCTTTTTGTCTTATGTTATGAGTACTGTCTAGTTTACTTTACAAAAGTGTTGTTTCTAAGATTATAGTGACATGTGACTGCAGGGCTGCCACAGGCGACTATTTTTCTATTCTATTCGCACCACTATAATAAATAAATAAATTTTGTAGTATACTTCTCTTGCAAATGTTGTCAAAGTGTATGTCAAATATTTTTGTTTCTAGAAAGGGGTGCGAGGGAGAATTAAAAAAAAAAAAAAAAAGTCGGCCGTGGCAGCCCTAACACAGTGCAATATTATGCCTAATTTGCATATTTATCTAATAACGTTTCTTGACATCTAACTATTGCTGCCACATGAGTACGCTAATATGTTCTAAACCAGTTTTTGACACTGATTTCAAATTTGGTATAAGTTTTCTTCTATCACGTCTAGCTTTTGAGAAAAGGGAAATTTTATATTTTCGTCAAAAAAGACCACAAAATGCTTTTGATGTATTTCCGCCAGTTAAGATATATTCTACTACTTTTTTTCAATTGTTTTTTTTTTCATTATACCCATTGTTTATTATGTTCCTGATAGGATTATGACACTGTTCACCCTTTTGGCGATAAGGTACACACCCCTAAAAAGCATTTTACATCAAATTTCTGCCCATACTAAATACTATACAAATAGACCTGGAGACGGCAGCGATTGCGTTTTAATATGCGAATCGAGTTTTAATTAATTCTGGAATTTTAGCCGTGAACTCAATGAAATGATTGTCTGTACTGCCGGCTCCCGATCTAAAAAGTAGAAATTCACATTACACAAAAACTAGGCGTGATATACGGAAACGACTTGCAGATTTGAAATCAGCATAAAAATCTAGCCTAGAAAAACATGACATCAATTATGTGGCAACTACTTTAAAGTTGAAAGTATTAATATAAACATTACACCTTTGGAAAATATGCAAATTAGGCTTAATAACTAAGAGATAAATGTTAAGAATACGCCCATTGCGACATTTATCTGAATCAAATAGTCCAGTACTCATTATTTAAAGAATTTAATTCAATCTGACATTTATTGTACCTAAAATTGCATAGAATGGCGCAAAAAGCTTACATTTGCATAAATTTAAGTATGCAAATTTCTGAAAAATTGGACCACCTAGAGAAAAACGGAAAGCATATTAGGAATCATTGCAAGAAACTGATCTAGAAGCAGCTAATTTCGGTTCTGTGAAAGAACCGCTGTTGCCCAGTGCTTTCAAGCAGTCACACTTTTCAATTTCCAAACGACAGTTCTGGACAAAATTGATTCATTAGAAAATTCTTCCTTTTGCTTCAACAAGATCATTACAAGTAAACTGCATACCTGTAACTTTAAAACTGTACGAGTTACTACACCTAAGTAAAAACTTATTATTGTTAATCGGGACCATATCAGATAAAATTGTTATTAAAAGAAAGCAAAAACACGTACGACAAAACGTGTTGATCGTGTTGACCATAAGCAAAAGATAATCGATGCTTGCAACAATATTAATGACGATGAAATCCAAATTAAAAGAAATGCTCAATCATGTATCGGAAATGAGAGAAAACTCTTTGAGAATGCTTTGTGAATTAATTGTGAATTAATGCGTTGTGAATTGATTGTGAATTAATGCTTTGTGAATGCTTTTTGAATAATATTATAAGAAGAGTTCAACCATGTATTGGAGTAGATATGAGACACTTTGAGAATGCTTTGTGAATTAGAAATTGTGAATTAATGGTTTGTGAACCAATATTATAAGAAGAGTTCAACGATGTACTGGAGTTGAGAGAAAACACTTTGAGAATGCTTTGTGAATTGTTCTTTATATATTTTCACGTTTCTAGTATTTAAAACTTCACTTGTCTCTTTACATGATTTCTTCACGTGTAATGCTTTATTTAGATGATGTATTTATGATATTTTTTTCGAATTTGCTTGCCTATTTTTTATCCAAAGAACGTCATCATCATCATCAATTTCTTTATTTTTACTGAAGAAATAAATAGCTTTATAAATGACATGAAAAGTGGCATAAGTCAGCCTTTTTTTTCTTTATAATTAAATTAATTTTAAAGATATAAATATGTAGTTTTTTGTAGTGATTTCGTTGGAACAAAGAGGGTTTTTTTTCTAATTGAACAATTTTGTCTTGGAATTGGGGGGGAGAGAGGGGTGTTTCGTGTTAAAATTTAAAAGGTGCAGTTTTTAGAATTTTAATGGGAGGGTTATTTCATTTACATAATCTTATTTCCTACCCTATTTTGAAGACTTTAAAATTTTACATTCCCTACTTACCTCCAACAGGTAAAAAATTATAGCACATTTCAATCTTATTTGGAACACCCTGTACATTTAATATTTATTAGTAATTAGCTGACCAGCCCGGCGTTGCCCAGAGCCGTGATAATAACCTTAAATGAATCTCAAATTCGTATTATTTTATATCTTTAACTCGATTTTGTCTGAATATTTTTTTTAATTAAAAAAATCTCGAAAAAATATGGATTTTTAAGTGATAAAAGCATTTGTTAAAAAACATTTTCGTGTTTTTTCACGTTTGGTTGTTTCATAATTAAAAAAATAAATATATAGTTCTTGTTGTCCGAACTCTTTGAAATTCTTATAGGTTATAAATGTAATGTTTTTGCAGCCCGTGTAAAAATTTTGTGGAAAAAGATGGAAATTTTTTACAAAAAGATTTAAAGAAGTTTTTTTTTAATAAATGTTTAGTTTGAATTTTCTTAATAAATATTTGGTTCAAAAGTGATTTCGGGAAATGAAATATTTTAAAGGATTAATTTTCTTATTTTTTAGGTAGATTTCGTATGAAATACTATCGATTACATTCTCCCCTATGTTGGAATTTCTGAAAAATTTTGAAGATCTACACCGATCATGACCCCTAGAACCCAAAACCACCCTCAGTAAAAAAATATATAAAGTTTTTTAGTTTTTTTATTATATATATAACATAAATAATTACAGTGAAATACGTTTAACGCGAAATTGATGGGGCCGAAAATTTTTTTCGTGTTAATTTCGCGTTAAAAGATTCGTAAAAAAAAAAAAGAATAAAACTCACAAATATTTTCGACGTCGTCAAATTTTATTTCGATTTCCTGTTAAACTACTTGTAGGTTGCATCCATTAGGATAAAAAGCAGGTAAAAAAAAAATATTGTTCTTGTGGGAAAAACTCAGATATCTATTTTTTTTTAAGTATCTTTTTCAGCATTCTGAGATCTAGTTTGTTTAAATCAAATAAGCAAAGCTGTCTCTAAATCTTCGTGCTTAGCGGTTCTCATACGCTTTTTCTCTGGCTTAGACATATTGCGCTCAAACATAAACGTATTGGGATCCCTGTTTTTTATTATCGATGATAAAGTAGAATTGACAGTGCCAAGCTCTTTGCAGATTTCTGTTTTCGTTCTTCTTTTTCATCAACTTCATTAAGCAGCTTCATCTTCATTTGAAGCGAAATAGCAGTTTGTTTTTGAACTGATTTCTCAGCCATTGTGCTCATAAAACATAAGTTAATTTAGATAAAAACACAAAATTCACTGATTTACACCTAAAATTCAGTGGTTTTAATACCAAATTCATCAATTCCGAGTCAAACTAACGAGTCCATTTAGATAGAAAGCGAATTTTTTTTTCGTGTTAAACGATTTTTGTTTCGTGTTAAAAGAAACAAAATGTATTAAATTGCATAGTATATATACTGTCCGGACCGCTACATCATTTCGTGTTAACCGATTTTAGGTAGCTTTCTTTACAAAAAAGCTACCTATTGCAGCCGTTCGGAGGAAAGCGATTTCAAAAAATTTTGGTATATTTTCATCGATCATGACCCCCAGACCCCGAAACCACCCTCCGTTCAAAATTGATATATATATATATATATATATCTGACCTATGTCACACTGTAACTCCCGTAATTATGAACCGATTTCGATGTAATTCGGTGTGTACATAGTACATACCAATGTCTCGACCGAGTTCGTTGGCCAGCTTCATCCGCCGTTTTGTTTCAAAATGGCGGCCATTTAAAAATTTTTAAAAAATTTAAAACTTGAAATGTGGTACCAAAAAATTAAAAATGGAAAAATATTTTTTTCTTATGTATTTGACCTTTAGACAAAGATTCCGGAGCAGTTTTTGTTTCGTCTATATCTTAAAAAATGGTTGAGTTATAGCATTTTGAATTTCTAGCGTGGCTGACATTTTGAAACGTCCTGAATTTTGTCACGCGATAAAAGGCGTATTTATGAACCGATTTGGATGTAATTCGGTGTGTACATAGTACATACCAATCTCTCGACCGAGTTCGTTGGCCAGCTTCATCCGCCATTTTGTTTCAAATGGCGGCCATTTAAAAAATTTTTAAAAATGTAAAAATTGAAATGTGGTACCAAAAAATTGAAAATGGAAAAATATTTTTTTCTTATGTATTTGACCTTTATACAAAGATTTCGGAGCAGTTTTTGTTTCGTCTATATCTTAAAAAATGGCTGAGTTATAGCATTTTGAATTTCTAGCGTGGCTGACATTTTGAAACGTCCTGAATTTTGTCACGCGATAAAAGGCGTATTTATGAACCGATTTGGATGTAACTTCGTTTATACATAGTACATACCAATGTCTCGACCGGGTTCGTTGGCCAGCTTCACCCGCCATCTTGTTTAAAAATGGCAGCCATTTAAATTTTTAAGAAAAATTTAAATTTGAAATGTGGTACCAAAAATTGAAAATTGAAAAAATATTTTCTTCTTATGTGTTTGACCTTGATAAAAAGATTCGGGAGCAGTTTTTGTTTCGTCTATATCTTAAGAAATGGCTGAGTTATAGCATTTTGAATTTCTAGCGTGGCTGACATTTTGAAACGTCCTGATTTTTCTCACGTAATAACAGGCGTATTTATGAACCGACTTGGATGTACCTTGGTGTGTACATAGTACATACAAATATCTCGACCGAGTTCGTTGGCCAGCTTCATCCGCCATCTTGTTTCAAAATGGCGGCCATTTAAAAAAATTAAAAAATAAAAAAATTTAAATGAGATACCAAAAAATTGGAAAATGAAAAAGATTTTTTTTTGTATGTGTTTGACCTTAATACAAAGATTCCGGAACAGTTTTTCTTTCGTCTATATCTAAAAAAAAAATGGCTGAGTAATAGCATTTTGAATTTCTCTTGTGGCTGACATTTTAAAACGACCTGATTTTTGTCACGCGATAACAGGCGTATTTATGAACCTATTTGGATGTAACTTGGTCTGTACATAGTACATACCAATGTCTCGACCGAGTTCGTTGGCCAGCTTCATTCGCCATCTTGTTTCAAAAGGGTTGCCATTTAAAAAAAATTAAATTTTAAATTCAAAATGAGGTATTAAAAAATTGGAAAATGAAAAAGATTTTTTTTATGTGTTTGGTCTTGATACAAAGATTCCGGAGCAGTTTTTGTTTCTGAAAATTTGTTCTTTTGTTGATATCTTAAAAAATAGTTGATTTATAGCTCTTTGAATTTCTAGCATGGCTAACATTTTGAAACGATCTTGTATTTGTCACGCGATAACACGCGTATTCGCCTATTTCGATGTAAGAAGGCATGTGGATAGTATACATCAACACCTCGACCAAGTTCGCTGGCCAGATTCATCAGCCATCTTGTTTCAAAATGGCGGCCATTAAATTAAAAAATATATATATATTTAAAGTGAGGTGCAAAAAAATTAGAAATTGAAAAGGTTTCTTTCTTAAGTATTTGATCTTGATATAAGGATTCAGGAGCATTTTTTGTTTGTCTTTACCTTAAAAAATGGCTCAGATATAGCAGTTTCAATTTCTATTGTGTGTGACATTTTGAAAAATCTGATTTTCTGCATGCGACAGCACTCCTATATATTAACCGATTCCGATGTGAGTGAGCATGTGCACAGCAATTACTAAGGTCTCGACCAAGTTCACTGCTTAGCCTCATCCACCATGTTGTCTTAAAATGACAGGCACTTTAAGAAATTGCCGAATTTGGCAGCCAAATATAAGTTACTTTAAAGAAAATCAGCTTGGATAAAGCTGACTAATTTCGCGAAATTCTCATTCATTATATTGATAAAAATTAGTATTGAATCTCCTATATTCGGTTTCCACTAAATTGAGCTTCGTGTGTTTGCATGATATAAGTTGGCTTTTTTTAAATAAGGATTATGAAAGCTACCTCTTCCTCCCGGCACTGGCCGGAAGGACTTTTTCATGTTAAGCGTTTTCGTGTTAAATGTATTTCACTGTACATTTACATACATACAGCAAGACGTAGAAAAAGGGAACGCGCCTATAACGGAATGCTGTCTTAAACGGAAATATCCCATAGTCCCATCGAAAAGAATATAATATAATTACACCGGCTATCAGGAAAACCTGTTTAAATCGGAATTTTTCAGCACCCTTTGCTGGCCTTCTATATATATCACTTTTTTATGGACACAGTGACTTCCATAATTCTACACAAATCTCTTCCAAACTGATACATAAAATCAAGGGGTAAAAAATCTCGGTCAAGCTCGTTAATGGGCAAAATCGGATGAAGGGGATGGAAATGGGGAGGATTATTGTGAAAACAGAAAACTCCCATAACTTCTTAATTATGATACATATTGAATCAGTTTAAAGTTATTATTACTTCTAGGAAAAGGGCCAAATATTCATGTATGACAGACTTTTTATATCATTAAAAATGGCCCCAAGAAGCGAAAGAAATAAGGTTTTAAGAAGAAAACTCATAACTTCGCTAATTCACAAGATATAAAATCCGATTAAATTTATTACAAATATTCTTAACATTATCTACAACTTTTATATTGACAAGTTTTTGATAGGACCAACTCTCACAGCAAGAAAAAAAAAAAAGGTTGTTAAAAAAGGGGGCTGTTGTAGAAGAAAAAAAATCACATTTCCGTTAATCCGCCACTAAGATGATAAAAAAGTATCATTAGCGTTGAAAATTGTTGACAGCCCTCAGAGATGCTGTGTATAGGGTTGCATTATTAAACGTTCGCCTGTCCCAATAAAAAGAACGTTAGAATTTAAAATATAGTCTGGTTCATTTAATGAAACAACCACCACACGGTTTAAATTTATTACATAAATATTCTTAATATTACCTATAACTTCTGTAGTAACAATTTTTGATAAGTTGAACTTTAAAAATATTCTCAAGGGGTGAAAAAAACAGGGGTTGAAGAAAACATTATCGTATTAACATGATTCTAATAAAATCGGGATCGATGTTATGACATTTGCAGAACCCCCA
This sequence comes from Maratus speciosus, assembly GCA_963932465.1. Taxonomy (NCBI): domain Eukaryota; kingdom Metazoa; phylum Arthropoda; class Arachnida; order Araneae; family Salticidae; genus Maratus; species Maratus speciosus. The sequence goes on from OZ010790.1 coordinate 505,893,881, forward strand.
TTAGACTATGTAAATTGCTGTTATAAACATAATAAATTGTATTAGTGATTGATATTTTTGCACTATAAGTACTGAAGAAAATATTTTGATTATGCATGTGTCAGGCTTCATTTATCATTTAAAAATTCTCATTATAAAACCAGCCGGAAATTTTTAATTTAAAACTTGTTTGTATAATAAGGTTTGCTTTTATTTATTTTATTGTTGTTATTCGTAAACTTATTTTCCATTAATCAAAAAATAAATAACAAATAAATTTAAACACTTCTTTATGCATTTTAAAACTATAGAATGTAAAAATAAAAATTTAACATCTGCATGAGAAACCACACAACAACAAAAAATTGTCTGGTGTCTGGGATATTTTAACGAATTCTTAAATAATTTTATCTGATAAATTCGAAAATAACTTCTGTTTTTCTCAATCAGGTCTAGTTCTTTTTTAGGTGCGTTCGTAATCATACAAATACGTAGCATCAATAGTCGTCGTTCGGTCCGTCTGTATGTCCGCATATAACAGAGCAAAAATTACCCGACCGAATAGTCTGAAATTTTAAATATATAATTGTTGCAAAATTGTGTCGAGTCATTTCAAATTTTATGAAAATCGGATGTATAGTTTAATTAAAGGGACAGTCAAAATTTTTCCGTTACATGACGGCCAATGGGAAAAAATTATTTCAAGTGCATTTTAATGATGTTACAGCCTTTCGAACAGAATGAAATGGATAGGCACTTATGAAGTGCACTAAAATATACATTCAGTACAGTATGCGGTGCAAAAAATATTTATAAAACTAATTATAGTACGAACGCACCTCATTTGCCACGTCTGGCGAGAAATTTCTAACTTGCTTTTTTTTTTTTTTACTGTACTCATGTTAATCCCCCCCCCCCCCCCTTCTTTCTGTTTGACTTGGCGAAAATTAATCATCGCCAAGAATTATGGTAACCCTATTTTTTACTTTACTATTTTTCAGTTTGTTTTTAAGGGAGATGTAATTTAAATTCAGAAGCGAACGATCACCGCTATAAGTGATCTGAACTAGGATTGCCTGGTAAAAATAAATATCTTAATATTCAATTCTTCGAGTTTTTAATTATTAGAGTGTCTATTTACTATGAATGGATAAAATCGTTGATTTATTGGAATTGATGTGGTTAATGACTGATTCGAAGAATAGTTTTTTTTTTATTCGATTGTTTTTGAAATCCTTCAACTCATGCCCATTTGGCTCCATTACATTGCAAAAACATATTTCTAATAGTGTACATGGGCTGATATTAGGGTGTTTTAGGGAAATTAAACAAATCTGTTTCTTTAACAAATGTTGGCAACATGTTACTAAAAAGGTCTTTGTAGTTTTCACTTTTATGTTTCCCAAGGAAATTTCGCGCTACTTCTACAAAGGGTGGCCAAGCTAATGCGTCATTTCTCGTTTATCGTTATCACGAAATTTGTGTCCTTTTTAAGCTTACAGATCATTGGTCCATCAAAAATTCCTCCTTTGAGTTTTTCAAAACACGCTTATAAACATCATGCACTTTGACTAACACCTAATATATAACAGAGGGATGTTACATATCTTAAAACCTACATCTGATATGTCGAAATCAAGGTCATATTTTGGATTCAGGGGGACAATTTCGTATCAAAATGGTGTTTATTTTCTAAATACGAAAATCATTGTTCCCCAGTGTAATTAATGAATTATTGTGTTTTCATAAACGTTGCAAATTTGGAATACATCAAAAACATTCCTCAGTAATTAACACGGATTGATTTTAAATAATATAAAATAAAAAATCATTTATTATAAATAATCAAACCTGATCTGTATTAGAGGATGTAAAATTTGTGTGAATGCAAAATCATTCACTAATAACATTTTTACGATTCAGAGAACCAAGTTTTGGAATTTATTACACTGAAACATTTGAATCTGTAAGATGTGGAATTTTATGATTAGTCAAGTGATAACTGATTTATAACATTATACCATACTACAACTGACTACAACATTGAACCCTTTTCACTCCAAATACTCTGCTGGAAGGAGGTAGGGAATTCAATATATTGCTTTTAATAAGTTTATAAAGACATTAATATGGAAATTTCGATTTAAAAAAATAAATTAAGCTTGAAAATATTGTAATATATAAGAATTAGCATTTCATGAAGATTTACTGTTTATCAGATTAGCAGCTGATCTTCATCAAATATTAAATGCTTGTATTCAAAAATAGGATTTTTTTAAATGATTAAGTTTGAACTAGTAAAATTCATAGATTGAAATAGTGAAAAATGTACAATGTAGTGCAAGTAACTACAGGAGTATTAAAAAGAAAATTGCCTATAATTTCAGTTTAAAATGGATGAGAAAAATTGCAAACGAACATCTAATAAACAACAATACAACTCTTCGTCTCATACGATTATATAACAGTAAATATCATCATAAATCGTGTATTATATGAGTTTTCCTTTTTAAAAAATTGTTAGGAGAAATCCAAAAATGGTAAACCAGAATGGAGTTTTATCTCTAAAATAAATTCCAATATATACGTCAACTAGAAAATATATATTATTGATTATAAATTTGTGATATGTAAACGCAATTCCAATAACTTAGGTCCCCAGAATGCAAATGATAAATGTTCATGAAAACTGATTTTGAGAAATTTAGAGTATGATGGTAATGTCCTGTAATAAACTAGGGTAATAAAGCCACTTAGACTGTTTATACTTAAAAGAAATATAGTGCTGCCTGTAGTTTTTTAGAAAAATTTAATCCTTGTATTCTGGATGCCTCAAAAATTATAAAAGTTGTCTATAATTTCAGTTTAAAATCGATGAGAAAAAATAAATCATTAAAAAAATTATTTGTAAACATTTAGAATAGGATAAAGCATTCGCAATAAAGCCATTGAGACTGTTACATACTTATGAACGCTACAGTACTACCTTAAGAAAACTGTCACACAAACTTTGAATACAAATAAGCAATTAAATTTTAAAAATAAAAAAAAAACCGACCGCGTAAAAAGCGAATTAATTATTTCTCATCAATGTGAAACTATTTTTTATATTACTTACCTATTTTTTTTTATTTATTTACTTGTATTGATGACTTTTAAGTAATGTTTAATTCTTTGTTCCTAACTATAAACTCTGTTTTGGTGAGATCTATAGATGTCTATGATGGTTAGAGTTGCAGTAAAGCTAGAGATCCTACCTACACAACTTCCAGGTTGTGTAATATTTAAACGGAGCTTCTGACTGTAAAATAGTCAATGAAGCATCGTCTTCATTTTGAAAGACATATCCAATGATATACCGCTCACTATATGCGTAAAAAAAATTTTTCGTCTCTACCGCCATTTTGTACTTTACGTCCGCCATTTTGAATTTATAAAAACAAAACCTAGCCTATAACCATCGGACGGTTAAGACGAATCGATAGAAATGTCATTCATTAAAATCCATCTAGCCGCTGGGATTTTTCGGGGGTATAAAGAAATCCACATACCCGGATACGCGTGAAACACATAACCCTTCTTGACAGTCGGGTAAAAAGGCATTAAAGGATGCAAAATTTTATTAAATGCAAGAGGATTTAGGAATCGGGAGAATTTTTTTACCTTTACTTGGGTTATCTTGAGCTTAGTGGAGCTTTAAAGGTTACAATAAAGGTTTTTTTTTTTTTTTTTTTTTTTTTTTTTTTTTTTAATTAGAGTAAAATACAGTAAGAAACGTGTCATAGGGCAAAGGTAGAGAGCCTGCATTTCAATAGTACAATAATAACCACTTTTTCCTAATTGTAATCTTCACCTTATTCAATGACAGAAATTCTGTTATTAAATAAGATGTGTTAGGAGAAAGAAGGGCACTACTATTTACGGATTGCTATTCTGAAATACTGGCGATAACTGACATGAAAGAGGGAAGGGTGGGTGCTTTTACATACGGATGTTCGGTATGCATATCATAACCCAAACAACTCTTCATCTCGTACTGTTATACAATACTACTGTTCATTATAAATTTAATCATGAGTTTTCATTTAAAAAAAGAATTGCGTTAGGAGAGATTCATGAATTATTTACTAGCATGGTACTTTACCTATACAGTTTTTTTAAGTGATTATCGATTATAAAGTTACTATGCAAACACAATTCCAATAATTTAGGTACGCGAATATAAATGATTTATTTAAGTCCATGGACACTGATTTAAAAAAAAAAATTAGGCAAAGATTTACAGTTGGATGGTAAAGTCTCGGAATAAAGTACGATGGTAAAGACACTTAGACTGTTACTTAGAAAGAATACATTACCACATTAAGCACTTTTCCGCAATTTTTGAGTCTTCGATCGCATTTTTTGGATGCTCAGATTTCATAGACATCTGTTAAAAACGTTATCAAACAAACTTCCAATACAATTGAATTTCTGTGTAAAGGATGCAAGATTTTATTAAACGCAAGAAGAGAGAAGAAATTTTTGACATTTACTTAAGGGTGTTCTCAAATCCAAAAGGACAACTTTCTGGCATAAGTTTTAATTTATTTTTGTTCAGAAATGCATGAAACTAGCTGGTGTTGTTTTTCAGAAACTATGGCATCGAGCTGTTTTTTGCATTTTTTTGCAAACGCAATAGATCTTTCAGAAAAAAGTGTCAAAGTGGATGCTTTGAACCGAATTTCTGCGCGAAAGTAGAAAAATCACTCAAAAGCAGGCGAAAAACGTGTTTGTCACGTGATCGAAAACGCTTATAACTCAATGGGTAATTGGTTGATCAAAAAATGGAAAAAACAGTTCGATTCCAAATCGCTTCCAGGGTCAGGCTTTCCAATTTTATATCCTTCCGTTAAAAAAATAATTTATAAATGTGTCAAAGCGTTTTGCGCTTGTTGAGCAGAGCAGTTAAGAACAGCCTTAAGCTAAACTAGCTGTAGAAAAAATCGGCTGTTCAAGGACAATCGTCCTCCTTTCATTTTCCTTTCATTGTCATGGCATTAGAGGACGCTAGTCCCCCGTCCCTTTTTTTCCACCGCACTTCCGCAAAACAAATTTACTCATGCAAGAGTATGAGTTACTGCGGTATTGGAAGACTCTTTTTGCCGTAACACCAAACTTGATTTTCTTACGTTAAGAAAAAACGAATTATTTGTTCCGCTGATTTTATAACACTTGTTTGTAAGGCAATTTGTAATTAGAAATATGGATAGATTTTTAGACGACAGAATAATGGTGTTCTTATATTTCAAAATTTAATTAATAATTTGTAATTGTAACTTTATTATTAATTTAAATTAATTATAAATTCAAATAATTTGTAATTTTCTATGACATACAATGTTATCTACATTCGTATATCCATGACGTTTTCTATTATTTTAATTTAAGCGGAAAAAAAGGAACGCACAAGCATACACATATACCGGATGTCCCAAAAATGGCTGATGGATTTTAAAATTCAATAACTTGCAAACGGTGAGCGATATTGAAAAAATTCTTGCAGGAGTGTTTTGTATGATGTCAGGAGTTTTTTTACTATGATTCTTGATTTTAGTTCGAATTTCAAATAATAGATGGCGCTGAGAGCGTTAGGTGCTCAGGCCAAACCCGATTTTTGGTACTTCGGGATCCATTCAATACATTTTAATCTCCTTTTTCGCATGAAAGCAGAGAGAGGCCGAAAAATCGAACCTGGATTTAGCGGTTATTGCTTTCAACGCCATCTATTGATGCTATTTGTAACTAAAACTGAGAATCGCAGCATAAAAACTCCTATGTTACATAACAGTCCTGCAAGAATTTTTTTTTAATATCTGTCACCGTTTGCAAGTTTTTTAATTTTTAAATCCATCAGTCATTTTTGAGAAACCCGATATGTATATGTATGTGTTATTTTCTTATAAATTCATTATACTGTATCATCTTGTAATCATTTTTTCCGTCTCAGTCATAACCCGAAAATCGATATAAAATAGCAAATTCAGAGCATTTTCTGAAAACTACTTTGCATTTAATAAGAGAATGAAAATAAATTGAAATATGAATAAGAATAGCTTCATGTATTAGGCTTCTACGGGTGAAACTATTTTCATGAATTTGGGGAGTAATATATTTAGATCTGAATCTGAGAATTTTATATCTCCCTGACCAGCTTCCGTAAAACAACAACAAAAATAAATAAAGGATGGGGGATTGTAAACGTGATTCAATCAAATCACGCCACTTCAAATGGAATGATGCAAAATTATTCTTTATAATACTTTTAATATGAGTCTAAAATAACTCCATCTCTTGGAGGGGGGAGGGGATCATTCAAATCCATATTACATTCTGCATCATTTTGCACGAAATCTTCCGAGAGAGGGGGTCAATGCGTGCTATAAACTATCTGGGTTTTTTTTTTCTCTTTTGATTTTCTGAAAAATACAAGCAAATTAATATAGCTCTTCCAAAATCTGAGTGAGAAAAACTTCATGTGTTGAATTTTTAAGGATGAAAATGTGTTCATAAAGTAGCGAGTAAGACGTTCAGATTTGAATCCGGGAATTCGAGCTCTCCCTGACCAACATCATTAAAACAAAAATCTCAACAAAAACAAATAAAAGACGACGAGGGGGTTGGGGGTAAACGTGGCTTAATTAAATCATTCTGCTTCATTTGCCTTGAAATCTTCCGAGGGGGGGTGGCATAAATGTGGACATGTGCGAAGAGATATGCCACATGCTTTAGAAATAACTTTTTATGGCTAATGGCTGCATAAATATATCTTTATTGGAAGCAACGAGCTCTTTAAAATAGTTGTATGCATTATAAATAACCGTCTTCGACTGTTTTCTAATATCAGGACTAGCTGCCAGAATTAAAAGGAAGCAAAAAGGTAGAGACAGGGTCGGACTGGGCCAGGGAAAAGGGCGCAGACCTTGGATTTTCAGAGGGCGCAAAAATTTGAACGGACTCACGTCAATTTCACTTGTTTGTATTATATCTGGCTTGACAAGGTTGAAAGGTGTTCTCAAATCCAAAAGGGCAACTTTATGACATAAGTTTTAATTTACTTTTGTTCGGAAATGCATGAAACTGGCCGGTCTCATTGTTCAGAAACTACTACAGTCGAACTGTTTTTGTCCATTTTTTTGCTCACGCAGTAGATCTTTCAGAAAAGAGTGTCAAAGTGGGCGTTTTGAACCGAATTTTTACGCGAAAGAAGAATAACCACTCAAGGAAGGGTGAAAAACGTCTTTGTCACGTGATTAAAATCGCTTATAACTCAATAGATAATATATCAAAAAATGGAAAACACAGTTCGATTCCAAATAGCTTCAATAGTCAGGCCTTCTAATTTTATATCTTTCCGTTAAAACATTAATTTGTAAATGTGTCAAAACGTTTTGCGCTTGTTGAACAGAGCAGTTGAGAACAGCCTTAAAGGCGCAAAGTTTTTCCTGGACGAGGGCGCACCGGCCCTCGGGCCGATGGGCCGGCGGGCCAGTCCGAGCCTGGGTAGAGAAAATGAAAGCAAGCAACGTCATCAAACAAAGGATGGGGTAATACTGATCAACTGGATCTCTCAAATGGTGTGGAAAAAAGAAGAGCGGTCAATTGGTCACGTGTCTGTAACCATAGTTACTAACCTAAGGCAAAGAAATCTCTGTGATGTGTGTGTTTTTTTTTTGTTTTTTTTTTTTTGTTTTTTTTTTTTTTTGGGGGGGGGGGGGGGGGGAGGCGTATTTGGAATATTATTATTAATTCAGGAACATTTTAAATCATCGGGTTTTGCGGTAGTAAATTTGTAGCATTAGGAAAGGAAATGCGGTGATTGAAATCTTGAAAATTATTTAAAATGAATTTAATGAGAAAGTGGAAGTCTAGGTTTTAAGAGTAGTGAAGGGTCCATTTTTGTGACATCAGATCTTGTGAAAGACGGATCACTAATAATGTAACATATATAACAACGCAATAATAATATATTATTATTCCTCTTGCATTAAAATGTTCTTTTCAAAGTTTTTATTATTATTATTATCAAAATAGAAATTTATGCGAATATTTAAATGGAATATAAATACATAAAAATCTCTCACATCTTAAAATGAGAAGGCTGAAAATGATTAATTACAAAGAATCTATTGCTATCACAAATAAAATTTAAAAAAACAAAAAGAACTAGAATAAAACGGAAAGATTTTATTTTATTCTATTTACAAAAGAGTTAAAACAATGTCTCAAAAGAAAACATTTTTCATTCTTTTAAGAGATAATGCAAGATCAGCTATTTCATATATATATACATACAATTTCCTTTAACAGAAACATAAAAAACTAATTGAAATTCATTAAAAAAAGTCTTATATATAATTAAAATTAAAAAAAAAAAACTATAAATAAAAGTTATTCTTGAATCTTTCTTTACATGTCTGAATAGAATAGCACCTGAAGACAAAAGCAGGAATTTCAAAATATTAAAGGGTTGAAAAGCGCGGACCTTTTTTTTTTTTTTTTTTTCTCCTGTTTCGAAGCAGAGTGCGAGCGCGCGCCTCGCTGCGCTTTATCCCTGTAAAGTTTGTTTTGCAGCGCTGATAGAAGCGCCGTCATGACGTATATCGCAGTTTACATTGGCCCTATGAGAGCTTTCTATCTTTATCCATTCACTATCTTTTGCCTAAGGTAAGGGCCGAGGAGTGACCAACGAAAGGGGGACGCTTGTCCTTGAAAATCCATTTTTTTCTACGAAGGTACGAAGACTATAGCTTGAGCCAAAATGGACCCTGACCCTGAAGGCTAAAAATCTAGTATATGTTTTAAATTAGAGTAAAATAATTAAATGCAAGAAAAGAGAAGAAAATTTTGACATTTACGTAAGCTAGCTTGAGCCAAAACGAACCCTGAAGGGTAAAAATCAAGTATGTGCAAGAAGAGAGAAGAAAATTTTGAAATTTACTTAAGCTAGCTTGAGCCAAAACGAACCCTGAAGGATAAGAATCAAGTATATGTTTTAAATTAGAGTAAAATACAGCAACAAAAAATGAGATAGGGCAGGGGTGTTGAGCCTGCATGTCAGTAGGCTCATTGTCACCACTATTCTCGAGTATTAATTTTAAATGACAAAACTTCTGTTATAAAATAAGATGAAGATCGTTATCCAAAAGTATTGGTGACAACTGCAGCATAAATTTACCAATATCATATGCCACCCATGTCACGGAAAAGGGTGGTACTCCAATCCAACTGAATTTATACCCTGGACTCTCACATACGGATGGTTGGCTTGCATACCATAACATATACAACTCTTCATCTCATATAGATATACAATCATGCTGTTCATCATAAATTCCACCATGACTTTTCCTTACATAATAAAATATGTTAGCAAAGATTCATGAATAACTTAATAGCATGGTATTTAACCTATACAGTAAATATATTTTTATCTTCTTCTATCTTTACAAAAAGAAAGTATTAGATTCGTGAAAATTTCCGACTTTCGGTTTTCGACGGATTTACACGTTTTAGAGGTCAGAGATTCTGGAAAACATGTTTTTTTTAAAAAATGTCTGTCGGTGAGTCTGTGTGTCTGTATGTGACACAAATTTTGTGGGCGCTCTATCTCAAGAACTAATGCACGGAATTTAATAAAAATTTATATTCAATTAGTCCATGATATAAATTTATGCTGATTAGTTTTTGGTGTAAATCGCTCAACAGGTGGCGCTACTATGCAGCCTTTTTCACGATTTCCGCTATAGCTCAATCTCCAGAACTAATATGCACGGATTTTCATTAAACTTCAGATTTAGTTAGTCCTAAACATGAATTGAAGTTTTGTACATTTTGGTGTAAATCGCTCAACAGGTGGCGCTGCTATACTGCATTTTTTAAGATTTCCGCAATAGCTCTATCTCAACAATTAATGCTTGGATTTTCAACAACCCTCAGATTCAAGTATATCTTGATATCAATTAGAGCTGTTTATGTTTTGGTGTAAATCGCTCAATAGGCACTTTTCTGCTAAGCACTTTTCAGAATTTCAACTATAGCTGTATCTCAAGAACTAATGCACGAATTTTCATCAAACTTCAGAATCAGTTAAACCTTGACATGAATAGATATTTTATGCATTTTGGTGTAAATTGCTCAACAGGTGGCGCTGCTATGATGTATTTTTCAGAATTTCCACTATAGGTGTATCTCAAGACCTAATGCACGAATTTTCATCAAACTTCAGAATCAGTTGGTCCTTGACATGAATTGACACTTCACGCAGTTTGGTGTAAATCGCTCAATAGGTGGCGCTGCTATGCTGTTTTTTGTTATTTTCGCAATAGCTCTATCTCAAGAACTAGTACTTGGATTTTCATCGAATTTCAGATTCAGGTGCACCTGGATATCAATTAGTGCTGTTTAAGTTTTGGTGTAAATCGCTTAACAGGTAGCGCTGCTATGCTATTTTTTCAGAATTTTCGCTAGAGCTCTATCTCAATAACTAAGGCACGAATTTTCATCAAACTTCAAATTCAGATATACTTTGATATGAATTGGTGCAAAATTGTAATTTCTTGTACTATTTAAATGATTTAATTGACGTGATTTATATAGAAGAAAGTTTTGTGATGGTCACAACATACTAGTTTAATTTTAGTATGCAAACACGATTTCAATAATTTAGTTAGACTGAATATAAAGTGATACAAGTCCATAAAAAATTAGTTTAGAAATTTAGAGTAGGATAAAGTATTTGCAATAAAATTGGGTAGAAAAGTCACTTAGACAGTTATATGCTTAGAAAAACTGCAATACTATATATTAAGCACTTTTTCGGAGTTCGATCGCATCTATTCTGCATGTTGTCTCATATATTAGATCTGAGACATCTCTTAAAACTGTTATAAATCCAAAGAAGCTACTTTCTGACCCATTTCTGAATTCATTTTTGTTCGGAAACTCGTGGAATTTGCAGATGGTCTTACTCAGAAACTATGTAATCGAATGGTGTTTTCCGTTTTTTGACAAAGGCAGAAGATCTTTTAAAAAATACTGTCAAAGTGGATATTTTGAACTAAATTTCCGGACTCGACACCGCGAGAAAGGAGAAAACCCACGTTCATGTGGACAACAATTGCTTATAACTTCATAAGTAATTTGTTTATAAAACTAGTTGGATGTGCCAATCCCAAAACTTTCTTCTATCTCATACATCTTAATATTTCAAAAAGTAGTTACAGATGTTAATACTGCAATTTTATTAGTTCAATACTATACCAAATTTGATTTTCATCTTAAATTTCTGCTTCAGTCAGTTAATCAGAGTATAAAAACGAGTTAATCTAGATCATGATATTTATTAAAATCAACAGTTTTTTCTTATTCTGTTGTCATCAGCTGTTTGCGAATAACCAGTTTAGTAGGACGCGAGTTCCTGTCTCTGCATGAGACGCCCATGGACAATAGAACCAAGAAAAATCAAGAAAATTATACAAAAATCGCTATCACAGCGCTCATTTCCCGCAGAATATTTCGAAATTCAAGGACAACCTACTGGCCAGAGCCAAAAGCGTGCAAAATAAAAAAAAAATGGTTCTATTGTATGCATAACTTTATACAGTTTTCGATGATACAATAAAGAAAATGGCACAAACATCGCTGTTACAGCGACTCCTTCTGGTGGAACTTTTTCCAGGGCCCGACTTATGTAGGGGCATGCGGGGCAGCTGCCCCGGGCCCCCCTTTTTAGGGGTCCCCCATGAGAGTAATCAAGATTTTCATTAAAAGGTGCCAAATGATTAAAATTAGCCAAAAGTAACGTAAATTCATATATTTTCACATTTAGGAAGGGATTGCAGTCCCCCTTCCGTTCTCTGCTTCCAGTACCTCCACCACTCATGCAAAAAACAAACTATATCATTAGAAAACTAATGATTAAAATTCTATTATGACAACTTAGTATTCTATTATTTTCAAAAGAAATTCTTTATTAAAGTTTTCTACGTAAAATGGCCAGTTAAAACCATTCATGATGACCCATTTGGAGCATTTTCTTTTAAACGTCTTATAACGTATGTAAGATAAGCCAAGCTTGCAAAAAAATACTCGTGTTAACCAATCTATTCTTTTTTGTGCTATTATCCTACTAGCATTTTTTAAGTTGTGACCATTTTTTGTGATACTTTGCATACAGATATGAGCAGTAGCGAGTACAAAATTTATGCATACTTACAATATGTATGAAATTTAGTATTAGCTACTTGTACATTATTCGCAAAAAAATTCTATAGATCGATAGAAGGGTGCCCCCCAGAATGATTCTTGCCCCGGGGCCCCCATACTCTAAGTCGGGCCCTGACTTTTTCAAATTCAAGGAGAAACTGCTAGCCATAGTAAAAACATACACAAAAATTTTGGTTCAATTCTATGCATAACTTTACACAGTTTTCGATGGTACAATAATGAAAATAGCATAAACATCGCTATTACAGCGCCCCTTCAGGCAGATTTTTTTCAAATTGAGGGAGAACCTGCTTGCCGTAGCCAGAAACACACACAAAAAAATGTGCTCAATTCTATGCGTAACTTCATACACTTTTCGATGGTACAATAATGAAAATGGCACAGACATTCAATTATAGAGCCCCTTTCCAGCGGAATTTTTTCACATTCAGGGAGGACCTTCGGTCCATTGCCAGAAACATGCACAAAACATTTTGTTCAGTTCTATGCAGAACTTCATACAGACTTCGATGGTACAATGGCGATATACGGACACACGGAGAGACAGACATTTTGTATAAACATGTTTTTCGGGATCTCTGACCGTATAAATCCGTTGACAACCGGAAGTCGAAAAAAATTTCGATTACAACACTTTCTTCTATTGAAGATAGAAGAAAGTGTTGGAAAACGTCACAGTGTAAGTGATTTTATGTCCAACATCACCTCGCTTGTGAAATGACAATTTCCTCGTGAAATATGCAACGCGTTTTTTAGTTGTGAAATATGTTCCAAGATGGCGACACTTCCATGAGCTATGGTGGCGTAAGATCGCAAACTAGCGAACGATTGTGTAAAAGACTTTTGTTTCGAAAAGGCGACAACAGATCGCAGCACTACAGAACTTTTCTGATAGACTCATTTTAAATAGACCCTTTTTGCTTGTTAAGCAGTCTGTATTGTTTCAAGTTTTTTTACTCTGTTTTAACTCTTGTGGGCCCCTTTTTACTTCTTCACTTGAAGGCCCGATTTTGTGAGGCCAAGACGCACGGTTTTTCGTGCGTTAACTCTTTGTCTTATGGAAGACCAAAGTCTCCTACTGGATTTCCAACATCATTACTCTTATATTATTCATATTTAACCCTTTTACTTTATATTTTTTAGTGTGTGTGTGTGGAACCCTGTAATCAAGATATTCTTCAAGAATTAAATATTTTTTTTCTCTACAACTGCATCTGCATTATTCAAAGAAGATATTTTTCACGATTCACAACATCTACTCATTAAATAAAAAATTATAGGTTGTTTTCACATGAAGGAAACCAGCGTATGTCTGCTTTACCAGAAAGGTAAGAAAATAAATTTCTATCTTTCATTATTGATGAAAAAACTTTTGGTATAACAATTTTATATTTATACTGGGTCCTTAGCTTCATGCTAATCGCGAACTCACCCTTTCTAGATATTTTAATAGATTATGAAGGCTGAGTTGAAAGGGAAAGTAAATAAATAAAAAAAAAAACCCAGTAATAAAAATTTGTTTATCTGATTGTGATAAAATGATGAACAAGATGCACATATGAGATATGAAATATTGAAATATATACATGAAAATAAAAATAAATGTGCATGAATAAATAACGATATATATAATATCGCAAAAAGAGTATTATTGTGAACGAATATTGATTGATTATTGTGAATAACTGATCATTTCATTTATACTTATAACATATTCTAAGAAATTATTTTAAGAAAGTCACAAACTTCTTATAGTAAATATATATGTTATCAAAGAATTTATAAAACTTGAATAACACACTATGTCTGCCTCAAAAGAAATTACGGCAGTAGAGAAACTAAATGATAATAATTACAATCATTGGTGTTTCAAATTAGAAAATCTGTTAATTAAAGACGATTTATTCAAATATATAACAGAATCTCCACCTGCCACACCCGATGATACATATACTAAAAACGCGGCTAAGGCGAAAGCCATAATTTGTTTGTGCATTGAAAATACACAAATTGTGCACATCAGACATTTGACATCTCCCAAAGAAATTTGGGAAAGATTAAAAAGTGTTCACCAAAGGGCGAATTTATCATCCAAATTATTCCTTTTGAGGAAACTATATTCGCAAAGGCTCAGTGAGGGCGGAGACTTAAATCTACATATCAACAATATTTTAACTATCCGCGACAAACTCGCTGCCATTGGAGAGCTCATAAATGATTCGCACATCGTGGCTCTTATGCTTTGCAGCTTGCCTCAGTCATATGCTCCTCTTATAACGAGCATGGAGGCTAGAGACGAAAAGGATCTAGACCTCGAGTTTGTAAAAAACAAACTCATCGACGAGTACTCTCATCGAATCGAATACAAAAACACCAGCACACGACCAAGGGACACAGCATATAAAATTATAAATAAAGGAAACAAAAAATATTGCAGCTTCTGTCAACGAGATGGGCACGCTCGTTCAGAATGTTACAAATTGAAAAACAAACAGAAAAACAATTACCAAAGAAGTGAAAATTGTAATAGTAATAAATTTAACAACCATGCCAACTTTAAAGCCAATTCGGTAAACACCAAAAATCAACACAATGGTAGTAAAACCGACTCCTCGAATTTCTGTTTCAACAGCAAGTCAAATATAGAGGATGAGGTCAACCAATCGATCATTCCTCTCTTCCCAGTGGAAAACAATTTTGAAATTGAGTCAGTAAAAATTAACCAAACACAAACAACAGATCCAAACACATATATCATTGACTCGGGTTGTACCAGGCACGTTGCATCGGCAAAAACAAATTTTGCTACATTCACAGCCGGGAATTTTGGGAATATAACAATCGCTAATGGAAAAAGGCTTAATTCGGAAGGTATGGGCGACGTAAAAATAAAAACAGACAAAAACCACTACATTACACTAAGAAACGTATTATACTGTCCAGAACTAAAGGGCAATTTATTGTCAGTTAAGAAAGCCACTGAAAATAATATAAAGGTAATTTTCAAGAAAAATGCATGTTTATTTGTCAAAGATGATAATATAATCTTGACAGCTAAATTAAATGATAATCTCTACGTATTAAACCCTGAAGATGATTACGGCTATACTATAAGTACTCAAACTTTCTGTAACAATACAAATTGTATTTCATTGTGGCACCGAAGACTCGGACACAAAAATTTTGATGATATTAAATACCTTGTTAATCATGAATTAGCCAATGGGATAACAATTAACAAATGTAAACATGACACGCGATGCACCAAGTGCATTGAAGGGAAACTTTCCACTCTGCCCTACCCTAAAGTAGCCACAAACAGAAGCAAAGACATCGGTACCCTCGCACATTCCGATATATGTGGCCCCATGAATACTGAAACGATAGGAGGTAAAAGGTACTTTATAACATTCACGGATGATTATAGCAGGTACACAATAACATACTTAATCGCGCATAAATCGGAAGCCGTTATCAAACTGAAAGAATACATAGCGCTAACAAAAAATAAATTTGGCAAGTTGATAAAGGCAATAAGGTCCGATAACGCAAAAGAGTATATCAGTGACGAATTTGAAAACTGCCTGATAGAAAACGGGATAGAGCGTCAATTGAGTGTTCCCTATTCTAGCCCACAGAACGGCGTTTCAGAAAGAAAGAATAGAACGATAGTGGAAATGGCTAGAACCATGTTGTCGGACGCCAAGTTACCTAAGCAATTCTGGGGGGAAGCTGTCATGTCCGCCACCTACCTCATCAACCGTCTACCAACAAAGGCTAACAAAAATAACATGACACCCTATGAACTTTGGCATAAAAGAAAACCCGATCTCTCGAACATCAAAACATTCGGATGTAAGGCATTTGCCTATGTCGACAAACCTAAAAGAAATAAATTAGATGAGAAAGCCATCGAGGGAATAATGTTGGGATATGATTTCAGAAGCAAGGGCTATAGGATATATACGGGTGAAAATAAAATTATAATATCTAGAACCGTAAAATTCTTCGAAGAAGGTATAAAAGATGAGGAAATTATACCCGCCAAAGAAAATCAAAACATCGAACAAACTCCCGCAGATAATATTGAAATTGATCTAGAAGAGCGCGACGATGATCAGAATAACACCCCGACCGACACATCCCTTGAGCCGAGAAGATCGCAGAGACAAAATCGTGGCGTACCACCTAACCGTTATGGAATAAGCGCAAACCTGTGTCAAATTCAGGAGCCAAAGTCATGGACAGACCTACAAAATATCAATGACGCAGAAACTAAAGATAAATGGCTAAAAGCCACTAGTGAGGAAATAGATTCTCTGAAGCAAAATAATACTTGGAGATTAATAAAACCTATCCCGGAAAAACGCGTCATAGGTTGTAGGTGAACGTTTAAAGCAAAAAGGGGAGCCAACGGGTCTATAGAGCGATATAAAGCCAGATTGGTCGCTAAGGGATATGCTCAAAAATATGGAAGTGATTTCGACGAGACCTACGCACCCGTTGTAGCGCATACCACCCTACGAGCATTCTTAAACGCAGCGGTGTACAAAGATCTTAAAATAACTCACCTAGATGTCAAAACTGCTTTCTTACATGGCGATTTAGAAGAGGAGGTTTATATGCATCAGCCAGAGGGATACATAACAAAAGGGGAAGAAGATAAAGTGTGTAGTTTAAACAAAGCGATTTACGGCCTTAAGCAGGCAGCTAGGGCGTGGAACCAAAAAATAAGTAAATCTCTAAAAGAACTAAATTTCGTTGAATGCGCGTCAGACAAATGTCTGTACAAAAGAGTCCAGGATGGAAAAATCGCATACATAATAGTGTATGTTGATGACATCTTAGTCGCAGGAGACAAAACAGACACACACGAAATATACACTGAATTATCAAAGCAATACGAAATCAAAAATTTGGGTCAAGTAACACAATATTTAGGCATAAACATAAAGGAAACAGCAAACGGTAATCTAGAATTAGACCAGGAACACAAAATAATACAAATCGCAGAAAAATTCAATTTGTTAAATGGTAAGCCTACGTATACACCCATGAATACTAACTACTTTAATCTAGATCCAAACGGGAAACTAATGGGAGATAACGTAAAATTTAGACAGGCTATGGAGGGCTTCTATACATTGCAACTTTAACTAGACCCGACATAGCATCAGTCGTTAACATCCTGGGAAGAAGGAATGAATCCCCAAGGGAAGTCGATTGGCAAGCTATCGAGAAATTAATTAGATATCTGCTTACTACCAAAGATCTTAAATTCGTCATAGATAAAACAAAACCTCCAATCCTAACGGCATATAGCGATGTCGATTGGGGGAACGACAGAATAGACAGGAAATCAACCACTGGAAACTTGTTTAAATTAGAAAATAATATATTGGCATGGTCATCGAGGAAGCAGAGTTGCACAGCACTCTCGTCCACGGAGGCTGAATATATCGCTGCCTCTAATGCAGGTCAAGAGATTTCGTGGTTGTTAGACCTGTTAAATGACCTCGAACTGTGTCAACAACTACCCGTAACATTGTACGAAGATAACTTATCAGCCATAAGATTAACCGAAAACGAAAAGGCACAGACAAGAACTAAACACGTGGAAGTTAAGTATCACCACATCAGACATCTATGCCAGAATGGTATAATCAAAATAACTTATTGCCCATCGAAGTTAATGCTGGCAGACGTGCTCACCAAGCCGTTGCCTAAGCCTCATTTCGAGTGTTTGAGAAACAAGTTAAACATTCTACGCTCGTCGGTTTGACATAAAAAGCGGGGGTGTTGGAAAACGTCACAGTGTAAGTGATTTTATGTCCAACATCACCTCGCTTGTGAAATGACAATTTCCTCGTGAAATATGCAACGCGTTTTTTAGTTGTGAAATATGTTCCAAGATGGCGACACTTCCCTGAGCTATGGTGGCGTAAGATCGCAAACTAGCGAACGATTGTGTAAAAGACTTTTGTTTCGAAAAGGCGACAACAGATCGCAGCACTACAGAACTTTTCTGATAGACTCATTTTAAATAGACCCTTTTTGCTTGTTAAGCAGTCTGTATTGTTTCAAGTTTTTTTACTCTGTTTTAACTCTTGTGGGCCCCTTTTTACTTCTTCACTTGAAGGCCCGATTTTGTGAGGCCAAGACGCACGGTTTTTCGTGCGTTAACTCTTTGTCTTATGGAAGACCAAAGTCTCCTACTGGATTTCCAACATCATTACTCTTATATTATTCATATTTAACCCTTTTACTTTATATTTTTTAGTGTGTGTGTGTGGAACCCTGTAATCAAGATATTCTTCAAGAATTAAATATTTTTTTTCTCTACAACTGCATCTGCATTATTCAAAGAAGATATTTTTCACGATTCACAACATCTACTCATTAAATAAAAAATTATAGGTTGTTTTCACATGAAGGAAACCAGCGTATGTCTGCTTTACCAGAAAGGTAAGAAAATAAATTTCTATCTTTCATTATTGATGAAAAAACTTTTGGTATAACAATTTTATATTTATACTGGGTCCTTAGCTTCATGCTAATCGCGAACTCACCCTTTCTAGATATTTTAATAGAAAGTAACAAGTGGGTAAGTGTGATCACAGATCGCACAGAGGGTTTCGTTTAGGTATTCCTTTCAAAACACTTTATCCTTTTGAAAAATCTGTTAGTTCCACATTTCGCACTCTATTCTAAACAAACCTCTATCCGAACGAAACTCCGTTTTATATACTATCCGTGGATATATTAGTCGAGGGGATTGGGCCGATAGCACCCGAGATAAGTAGGCGCCCCTGGCAGTAAAAAGTGGAACAAAATATGTAAGACTATGGTGCATAATATGAAACAATGATCAAAGGGGTGTCGGTAAAAGTTTGAAAAGGGCGGAGGTTAGAAAAATTGCTTAAAATACACAAGTTAGAGCCCGGGGGACTAAATAATATAAGACTTTTTGAAAATTTTATGATTTGCCGTGTGGTCTGAGGTTTTCAGCTATACGTATGCAAAAATTCATGTCTCCAACTTAATTAGGAGCTCTCTCAGAAAGAATTGCTTAAAATACATATGTGGTAGCTCAAACGGTTAAAAATAAAACTTTTTCAAGATTTTATGATTTGTCGCCTGGCCTCAGGTGTTCTGCTATAAGTATGCAAAATTTCAAATCGCCAATTTAATAAGGGGCTCAGTTAGAAAGAATTGCTTAAAATGCGCATGTGGGAGCCCAAAGGGTTAAATATACGATTTTTTTTCAAAATTTTATGATTTGTCGTATGATGTGTGGTGCTCAGCTATAAGTATGCAAAATTTCACGCCTCCAACCTAAATAGGGGCTCACTTAGAAAGAATTGTTTAAAATACACATGTGGGAGCCCAAAGGATTACGGGGAAAGGATGTACGGCTTTTTCAAAATTTTATGGTTTGTCATTTGATGTGAGGTATTCAGCTATAAGTATGCAAAATTCCACGCCTACAACCAAATTTGAGGCTCACTTAGAAAGAATTGTTTAAAATACACATGTGGGAGCCCAAAGGATTAAATGTACGACGTTTTCAAAATTTTATGATTTGTCGTTTGATGTGAGGTGTTCAGCTATAAGTATGCCGAATTTCACGCCTCCAACCTAAATAGGGGTTCACTTAGAATTGTTTAAAATACACATGTGGGAGCCCAAAGGGTTAAATGTACGACTTTTTCAAAATTTTATGATTTGTCGTATGATGTGAGGTGTTCAGCTATAAGTATGTAAAATTTCACGCCTCCAACCTTAATAGGAGCTCACTTAAAAGGAATTGTTTAAAATACACATGTGGGAGCCCAAAGGGTTAAATGTACGACTTTTTCAAAATTTTATGATTTGTCGTATGATGTGTGGTGATCAGCTATAAGTATGCAAAATTTCAAGTCTCCAACATGTATAGTTTGTGAGAACGGGCTCTGTGACAGACGGACAGACAGACAGACAGAGGAGCGAAACGAATAGGGTTTCGTCAGATGGACGAAACCCTAAAAAATGGAAAACGACATTCGATTCCAAATCGCTTCAATAATCAGGTCTGTCAATTTTATGCCTTTGCGTTTAAAAATGTATCAGGTTTTTGAGCAGGGAAACTGTTGTTAAAACAACGCAACAGGGACCGAGTCCGATCCTGCGTGCAGTAGCGGCTCTTCGGGGTTTCACAATCACTTTTCTACCAGAATATTGGCGCATAAAATTTGATCTGTTTTAATCGTAGAATTTTTTATTTGCCTCATATTATCCATTTGAATACATTTCACTTAGTTTGGATACAATAACGCAAAAAAAAAAACTATTTACATAAATTTTATTTTTAATTTTTAATAGCATGTCACAAAGGATAAATAAATTCATTCAAAAAATACATTTCAATGCGTTATATAAGTTCAGTGAAAGTGATATATTTAACAGTGTATTGGAAAATTAAAAATATTGTTTAGATGAGTGAATATATCTTAGCCAAACCCAAAATAACTGAAGTTAAATTTTAAAACAAATCTTTTAAAGCCACATCAAGGCGTCATTCAAATTTTGATATCATATCTTTTAAAACTCATATTTTGAATTTATGAGAGATGTAAATTATAAAACATCAATGAATAAACTTTTGCAGATCTTTTTATACTGAACATAATTTTTGCACATGCGATTATAAATAAAGCAAAAATAAAATGATGATATAAATAATATACATATAGAGAGATTTTAATTAATAGCATAGTATCACTCAAAATTTGATATCATTATTTTTAAGTTCCATATTTAAAATTCTTAGATCCTAAGATAAAGTGCTGCGTCACAAACTTTTAACCCGTTAAGGGTTTTTGTATTGATATTATTACTTTTTTTAGGTTACTGATAAAAAAGATAAAACAACAACAAATTTAAAAACCAACACAAAGAATTCATAGTCACGATTTCTATTCACCTTCAATGTCTCCCTCACCCTCCCCTCGAAAACGTATGCCTCATACTTCAATTTTAAAGAGTACTGTGCTGGGATTTTTTTAACAACTCTTTGGTAAGATATGGAAGTAATGTACAACATGCATGTTTTAAAGAGTATTTCTGCTGATTTGTTTCAAAGATATAAAAAGCTATGTTAAATTTTATTATATAAAAGAATTACTTTCTTAAGAAAAATAGCAAGAAATATTACTCCTTAAACCTTTTTATGCATAAAAAAACAAACAAGCATTGCTCACTAATAAAAGTCATAGGCGTAGAGTTATATGGGCCCGTGGGGCTCGGGCCCCTCCAATATTTTTTTCAGATGGGCTATATTTTTTTACGCTAACTGACATAGAAAAAAAAACTCGGATTTTGCAATTTCATATAATTTACAAAAGTTTTTACATATAATGTTTTCGATGGATAATTGTTCTTTCTCTAAATTCGCTGTTTATTTTTATTCTTTGTAAACAAGTAAAAAACTGGAAAATTTTGGCGTGGCGTATGGGGAATAACTAAGCACTCTCCATGGTGGATTTTTCTCCCTTCTTTGGACACTGGGCATGGACTCACCACAGACTTCTAATATAAGAATCTAATCTTATATTAGAAGTCTGTGGGGCTCACTTTCTGGGAAGAATTTCTTTTTCTGATTCAGCGTCATAGACATAGGGCAATAAATTCACATTTTTAACGGACAACAAATCGTGTCCGATATGATCTGAATAGAGCACAGATAAGATAGTTCGCCGTTTCCCGAACCTACAAAGAAACTGACTCCAATTTACGAGCTAGAACTCGGGAGGAGGGGGGAGAGGACTTAAGTTTTGTTGCAAATGATGAAACTTGGAAGCCAGGAAGAATCACCAGTGTCTCCAAAGCATATAGAATATAAAGGGAGAAATTCTTTGTCTCTAAATCATGCATAAAACTCATATTTATTAAAATAGTCTAATCTATCAAGTGGTCTCTCTCTATAGTAAAAGACGATTCACCAGGATCTGGTAACAATAAACAGTACATATTTAGTTGTTCTTATTGAGGCCGAGCAAGAAACCCTTTCTCAGGGCCATTTTCTTTCATTAATATCAAGCTGAGTAGGGACCGGGTCTACATTTTTTCTGTAAACCCGGTCCAGACATAAACTTTCCGTGTCGTTTCGGACTGACATTTGATTCGATTTTCGTGATATTTTCAAACTTTTCGATGTTCATATAAAAGTATCTATCTGTACATGCGCATTAATGGCAAACACAGCAGTGCCGCTTTTTCGTGCACATCCCTATAGTACTTATATTATGCATTCATACACTAACTAGCTGACATGCCCGGCGTCGTCCGGTCCGTTGAAAAATAGTACAAAACACGAAAAAACTGATAAAATCGCGAAAAAAAAAAAAGCTGCACGAATTCCAAATAAATTTAAATGAAAAGAAAACAAAATTTACTATTTTGGGTTAGAAGGTAACCGGATTCCTTTTACTAATTTGGAAAAATTGTACCAAATCGCGAGAAAACTCTAAAAATCGCTAAAAATTCAAAAATCGCAGATGGCAAAATTTTGTTATTATGGGCTAAAAGATTAAAACAGGATTCCTTATACGAATGTAGAAAAATCACCGCGGAATGCGAAAAATCTCTAAACGATGCATAAAAATTCGTAAAAAATTCAAAAATCGCTGTACGAATTTCGAGTAAACTTTATTGAAAATATAACAAAATCTATTGTATTGGGCTAAAACTTTGACACCCAATTCCTTTTACGAATGTCAAAAGGTAGCAGGGGAAAGCTAAACATCGCATTAAAAATCGATAAAAAATCAAAAATCGCAGAGGAAAAAAATTACAACAGCGTGTTGCAAGTTTGAAAGGAATTTCTTTTATAAATGTAAAAAAAAGGGTACAGAACGCGTAAAAACGCTAAAAATCGTGTTGAAATGGAGAAATTTTTTTCAGAAATTGCGGAAGAGAAAATTTGCTATATTAAGCTGAAAGTTCAAAACCGAAAAAATATTATGAATGCCAAAAAGTCGCTAAACACAATTCACTATAGTGGACTAAAACATAAACCGGAATATTTTCACGATGTCAAAAAAAACTCCACGGAATGCAAAAAATCGCTCAAAGTGAACAAAATTTACTACATTAGGCTAAAATTTTAAAACCGAATTCCTTATACCAATGTAAAAAAGTCACTGCGGAACGCGAAAAACCGCTGAAAATTGCATTAAAAAGCGCTGAAAATTCTAAAAGTCACAAAGGTAAAAAATTACTACAAGTGCTCTAAAACATTTTAACCGGAATTCTTTCACGAGTGTCGAAACTCGTTGCGAAAAATCGCAAAAACTCGCATTAAAAATCAAATTAAAAATTCAAAAATTTCGGAGGACTAAATTTACTGTATAATGCTAAAAATCTGAAACCGAATTCCTTTTATCGATATTTAAAAAACCGCTACGAAACAAAAAATAACGCTAAAAATCGCATACAAATATTTGCAAAAAATTCAAAAATCGCTGTACGAATTCCGAATAAACTTTTTTGAAAAGAGGAGAAAATTTACTATATTATACGCTAAAACATTGAAAACGAATTTATTTTAATAATTAAAAAAATCGCCTCGAACCGTGAAAAAGCGCTAAAAATTGCATTAAAAATTATATTGAAAACGTCTATTCAAAAAGTTCGAAATCGGGCTTTGGGGTGCTTAACTAAATACATAGAGGTACCTTCATACCAAATTTTGTAGCTCTGCCTGCAGTGGTTTTTTCAGAACATGGCCGACAGACAGACAAACTTCTTTCCTTATTATTATAGACTAGCTGACCCGACCGGCGTTGCCCGGGCCCGTGATAATAACCTTTAATAAAGTGCAAACTTGTATGATTTTATACCTTTAATCCGATTTTGTCCGAATTTATATTTTTAAACGAAAAAAATCTCCAAAAAATATTGACTTTAATAGTGAAAGCGCTCGTAAGAAGTCATTTTCTGTTTTTCACGTACGGTCGTTTCATAAAAAAAAAAAAAAAAAAAAAAAAAAAAAAAAATGTTTCTCAGCCGGTGTAAAATTATCGTGATAAAAAATATTGATATCTACTTCTAAAAGAAATGCTTTCTTCTTCCTTTTTACTTTCTTTGCAGGAAGAAAGTATTGGAATCAAGAAACTTTTCAAATTCCGGTTTTCGACAGATTTACAATTTTTAGCGGTCACAGATCCCGAAAAATATGTTTTTACAAAATGACTATCTGTGAATCTGTGAGTTTGTATGTGACATAAATGTTTTGGGCACTCTATCTCAAGAACTAATGCACGGAATTTAATAAAACTTTAGGTTCAATTAGTCCCTGATATAAATTGGTGCTGAACAGTTGTTGGTACAAATCGCGTTATGTCTCAAAAATTAATGCACAGATTTTCATAAAACATCAGATTCTGTTAGTCCTTGGTATTGTTTGGTGCTGATTAATTTTTGGTGTAAATTGCTCAATAGGTGGC
Organism: Maratus speciosus; assembly: GCA_963932465.1. Classification (NCBI taxonomy): domain Eukaryota; kingdom Metazoa; phylum Arthropoda; class Arachnida; order Araneae; family Salticidae; genus Maratus; species Maratus speciosus. Next base: position 505,918,612 of record OZ010790.1, read on the forward strand.
GCTGCTATGATGCATTATCACTATTTCCGCAATAGCTATACCTCAAGAACTAATAATCAGATTTTCATCAAACTTCAGATTCAGTTATATCTTGATATTATTTCGTGCTGATTACGTTTTCGTGTAAATCGTCCAACAGGTTTCGCTGCTATACTGCATTTTTTACGATTTCCGCAATAGCTCTTTCTCAAGAACTAATGCACGTACTTTAGATTAGTCTGTAATATAAAATGGTACTGATTACTTTTTGGTGTAAATTGGTCAACAGGTAGAGCTGCGATACAGAATTTTTCATGATTTTCGTAATAGCTCTATCTTAAAAACTAATGCACAAATTTTCATCAAACTTCAAATTCAGTTCGACGTTGATACATGACGTTCTTTATTATGTTTCGGTGTAAATCGCGCAATAGGTGGCGCTGCTATGCTCAGTTTTTTATGATTTCCGCAATTGTGCTGTCTCAAAAACTAATACACGGAATTTAATCAGACTTCATATTCTGTTACACTTTCACATAAATCGATCTTTTTTTAGGCTTCGGTGTATACAGTGCGACAGCATATGTCGTATTTGTCATACATTTGTCGTATATGTCATACAATTGACAGGTGTCGCTTTTATGCTCTTTGAGCTGAGAATTTTTCTTGCAGACATCTAAGAGGGTGGATGCCAAAATTCAATTGTTTGTTTCAAAGATGCGATGCTTATATCTCCTTTTAAAATGCACACAATTTAATGAATCTACATCTTTTGAATCCTTATGATTGAGATGAGCATAGATTGTCATTTAATTTTGGCACTGTGATAACGAATTTTGAAGTATTAACATGTATGAGATAGAAGAAAGTTTTGGGATTGTCACATTCGACTATTTTTTCTTGTTTTCGCGTCGGGTTCTTTAACATAACAAAAAAAATATATATAGTTTTCGTCGTCCGAACTGTCCGAAATTTTAATATGTTATAAATACGTATAACTGTACCCATGCACTCTATAAAATTTGATGAAAAACATGCATATTTAATAGTGAAAACGTGTGCCGAAGCCAAGCGAAACCGCGCCGAAACCATTTTTTAGCTTTTTCGTCGAAATTTTCTAAGATTTTATTATTTTTTTAAATACTTCTATTCGTTCGAATATTACGAAATTTTTGTAATAGGTGTAAAATCCAGTCTGTCAAAATGATCTAAAAAGATTGTGAAAAAAAGATAGTCTCGTCACGGTGAAGCGCGAAGTGACCTATGGGGTCGCGAGTTTGTTTAAAAAATTAAAATTAGTCTTTTACAAAACCGATTGCACCGGCGACAAGAACAAGATCTTAGCTTTAAATGCGTATTTTTTGTGAATAGGTACCTCTAAAATTGAGCCCTGAGTAAGCGTTGGCGAAAGGGAGAAAAAGTCGACTGAGAAATCGTTTATTGAAAAAAAAATTTTCAAAGAGTTAAGAACCATATTTTTTTAACTGATTGCGGCGTTTGAGACGTAAAAGTGCGAACTATAAGAATATGTCGTCCGTTTTTCCGTATTTTAAATGGCACGGTTGATGGGCATTAAAACAAAACGGCAAAACAAAAATTTAGTTCTTCCTTCCTTTCCTCTCGAAAAGCAGGTTCTGGTCATGTACGAGCGCACCTCCGCCAATTTTCAAAAAACGATCTCTTTGTTGATGAGTTTTTAATTAATATCTTGGCTAATTATCAAAAAATTAAAAATGTGAGCCTCAGAGGCATCCATACCTCCAATGAACTATTCTCATATAAATTTTCAGAACTCTGCGAGCAGTAGATTTTTTTAGCCATCGGCAATAAACACACAAACAGAGATCTTGTCTTTTATTATTCGATATAGAGATATTTATGATATATGTAGAGTAAAACATGTCAAAACGGAACCTGTCTATGGCATAATCCTGTCGTAAAGGGAAACTGTTCATGCTCCAGATTGATTGTCGTACAATTTTATTTAATTAGCCAGAAGCCTGTCTTAAACGGAATATTGTTTCAGTCGCTTACGATTGCTTTTACAAAAGGTTTTACTGTATTGATATAGATATAAGGTCAGCCTGTGTAAACGGAACCTGTCTAAAACGAAATCTTGTCTAATGGCAAACATTTCATGATCGATCGAAAGGAACTCTTTGAATTTTTACCAGCTAAAGTAGACGAAAACCTGTATAAAACGGAAACTTTCATCGGTTATTTGTAATTTTGTCTTAGCAGGTTTTACTATTTTTGTATTCATTACTTAGTAAATTAAATCCCTGTTTCAGGGGGGTAGCCTCCCCCTCTCTTGTCTGCGCCACTGGCTGAGCCCCTCCAATAATTTTGAAAACTCTACGCCTATGATAAAAGTAATTACATGCATCTACAGTGTGTCCACGTATAACCTGACCGACCTTTATTTTCACAACCGTTGGTCCTAGATCCATACTTCCAATTACAAAAATGGTTTAAATAAGGTAAAGAATTATTTTTAAAGCAATTTGGGCCAAGAAAAACATTTATTAAAAAATTACTAAATTTAAATTTTTATACGGTTCCCCGATCCTATTAGTGATATTTAGTAAAAATTTACTGTGACACTAACAGGTACGACAAAAAAAGTCCCATTCATCTAACATTAAAATTGACCGAGTTATGAAACTTTAAAATGCATGACTTACACCACTCTTTTGCCTATCAAAACAAATGATTTCGGCGATGCTTTCATGGGTCGTATATAAAGTACTTAAACTTATTTCAAGATAACTGCGCTTTGAAAGAAATAGTCCAACTATTGCGATTGAGTTAAATTTTATTAGTTAAGTTTCAGATTAGTTAAAATAATTGTATTTTAACATATGTTTTATTTTGTAAGGATTTGAGGTTATGATTTCTTTTAACAAAAATTAAGTTATTTTCATAAACTTGCATTAAAAACATATTAACTTGCAACGATCGTCTTTCCAGTTTAAAATTTGTACTCGAATTCACTTTCAAATGCCCGATCAAAGTTAAATCCGATGACAATGTAATATTATTATTATTTTCGACGCTTACCATTGTATACATACTTATACTAGAGGATAACACACAAAAAAAGTCGGATAGATTACCGTCAACAAGTTTAAGAAAGAGTTTTAGATTAGATAACATAAACCTGCGATGATTGTGTTTTTAAGCTTTTATAATAACGTTTTTTGTGTTTTTTAACGCTGAATAGAAAAATTATCTTCACTTTTAACCATCATGTCAGGATTTTTCGAAATCGTAAATTTCAAGGCGAAAAAATAGCGAAAAATCTGATACTATAAAATAGATGTACTACTTTTTTATTCAGTTAAATTTATTTAATTCAATAATTTATTCAATTTGTTAGCTTTTACTGGGTTTCTTACAGCTAAACAGCTCAGGGGTCTGGTGAGGTTGGGAGAGGAGAGGGGAACAATCTTAACTTTGAGCTTTTTAACTTTGAAATTTGCGATTTGAGAAAAATCCTGACTTGATGGTTTAAAATGAAGGTCATTTTCGAATTCTGCGCTAAAAATACATAAGAATGTATTTTCAAAAGCTAAAAAACATGGCACAACCCAAAATTTAAAAGACAGTGTAATCTAACAGTATTTTAAAATAAGTATCATTATGTAAAGAATTGAGGCTGTTGTTTTTCATCCTTTTACTTAACAAAAATTCTGTTATTTTTATCCTCCTATATGTTCAGTACAAATTGTATATTTTGCAGTAATATATGTCAGAATGATGGAAGATTTCAAATTTATATTGCAATGCTAATTTTACTCTCAACCATTTTTTTTAATATGTCTGACGAAATGATATTTCTACTAAATTTGTGAATGACCCCTAATTTGCAGCAAAAATTATGCTCCAACTTTAAACAGCAATTACTCGGTGAATTTTAATCGTAAAATAACGGGACTTTTCTTGCCTTACTTGTCAGTGTAACAGGAAAATTTTACTAAATATACCTTATAGGACCGGGGGACCGTATAAAAATTTAGATTCTGTAATTCTTCACTAAATTGTTTTTTTTTTTTTTTTTTTTTTTTTTTGCTTCAAACATTTTTTATCTTAACTCTACACCTAATTTTGACCATTTTTGTAATTGGAAGTATGCATCTAGGACCAACGGTTGCGAAAATAAAGGTCGGTCAGGTTATACGTGGACACACTGTATATTAAATCCAAAACTACAAATTTCCTTTTCTCCTCCCCCTTCTTTTCTTGTACAAACAAAAACAAATTAAACATTCTAAATTCTTTAATTTTATATAAAATAATCTTCCACCCTCCCTATTTAATCCTTTTTTATTGACAATAATAATAAATCATATAAAATAATCCCCTGAACCCCAAAAATTTCCACTTCTCCCTTTGCACCCACCTCTCCAGCTTACTTAAAATAAAATCTTTCAAATTTTAGTTTGAAAAAAATAATCTACAACATTTGTTTCTCACTAATATAAATAAATTAATTAACCCCTAACTTCCCAAAGGTACAAATCTCCTCTCCTCCCTCCTCCTACACCCCAGCGTTACAAAAAATTTATTCTACGATTAAACAATGATATATTTTTTTTTCTGAAATTACTGGTATAGTAAAGTGATTGTGAACCTTTTATCGAGCCGACACTGTGTACGTAGTGAAACGTGAGCAATAAAAATATTTTAATTGAGATATAAGAGAAAATGTTCATCAGTTATCGTCGCAGAATGGTTGATAAAAAGTTTAGATACAAATCATTCGGCCGAATTCTTCGAAAATTAAGGACAGAGATTTATAATGTTTCAGCCGACATCATCAAAAACACACCAAATCGTGCTCTGGGAATCTAAAAACGTGAGTAAATTCTAACATACACGCCTACATATTGAATCCTTGTAAAAATTGTGACAACGGACTCTTGAGTATTTGAAAATGTAAAAGATACCATTATTTTTATTGCGATTACAATGCTTTCCTATTTCCTTCCCTACATTGTATGTATACGGAAAGTAAAAACTGCAATCTTGAGTAATATATAAGAAGTGTGTCAATCAGGGTTCTCGTTGCCGATCAGCACTGCGCCAAAATGTTTCATAAAGCCAGAAAATTAAAGATTGAAATAGCCAAATTGCAAGAGATGTTTCTTTTTTGTTTCGGCGACATGATATTATTGTACGATTAGACCTTTTCTGTGCAACTCATTATTTGTGTTTTGATATTCTTAGTATTTTACGATAAATCTATTACTACCATTATTTGAATTTGGCTAGTTTTTCTTTAGCGATTAGCCAAATTGCTCAGATTAGTCAAAAGCCAGTGCGAACCCGAGTGGTATCTTTTATCGCAATTCATTGGTTAATATTCTAAACCATTAGCTGTAGGATTATAGTTGCAATAGTAAAAAGTTTCAGAGTTATTCTTCATCCTCTTAAGAGGGCTGGTCACTCAGATTCGGAATTCTCCTCCGTAATGTTAAGTCTATGGGTATTTGATGCATTCGTATATTTAAAATATCTCCTATGGAAATTAATTTTTTTAACTTCTATTTTTTGTGTACACTTCCTAAAAGATCTCTCTTTTTTTCTTAGTTCTCAAAATATATCTAAAGTATAAACTTAATTTTATATGAAGTGTTAAAAGCTTAGTCACAGTTCGCCCGCTTTTAACACATAAAGTATTAAATTCAGCATAGATTTTAGAAATATTTTGAAAACTGAGAAAAAAGAGATATCCTTTAAGAAGAGTACACAGAAAAAAGATGTCAAAAATATGAATTTCCCGAGAAGATATTTTAAATATACGAATGCATCAAAAGTCCATAGACTTAACATTACGAAGGAGAATTCCGAAGCTGAGTGATCAGCCCCCTTAAGTGTAATTTATGTCAAAACAAAATAGTTATTTTTTTTAAAGTTACGAGATTCACATTTTTCTTCCGTTCCTGGATTCTATGCGTTAAATTTACAAAAATCCACTCCTTACTTTAACAGGTAAAATAATACATTCTTTTTTGTATGACCAAAACTTACCGAGTTATGTTACTTTGAATTTTAGCATTTTCTGCACTAAAAACAGAAATAAGCATTTCATCCATATGCGAAAAGTTAAAAAAAAATCTCGACAATAGTGTTTTTCTTTATTAGTATTCCACAATGTTCGAAACCCTTGAAAAGAAAAACAGATATTAAGGGCGGCAGATAGTACTGGTCTGTTGGCACATTCAAAACGAAAATCCCGCCCTATTCGCAGCAAATATTGGTAGGTGCTCCGTACTTACAGAATAATTTGTTTCGTTATTCATTATTTATTTTTAATTATTTCGTAGCTGCCAACTTGTACGGATTTTTTTTTGCCGCTAAAATTTAGTAGAAATTTTCGTCTTATTTAAACATTAAAAATTCTTGAAAATCGGCGATTCAATTAGCTAAAATTTACCATTCAATTTTTGTGGTATAAAAAAAGCAGCTATGTTATTTGTATTTAAAACGTTGTTGAAATACTTTGACTTTCAAATAAAAGTAAGGGTTTAAATCGAATTAAGAATAGTATATAAATTTTAAACTTCAAAACAAAAATGCGCAGAACTTTTTCGAGTGACAATAGGGCGCACAAATTTTACTTGCTCCAGGGCGCTGAATATGTAGCTACGCCACTGCTGGGCGAGTCATCACTCATCCCATAATCCGCATAGTCAATGCGGTGCCTATATGTAAAAGAAAATTCTTTGTTTTAAAGTTTACTTTTGCTACCCATTTGTTAGATAGGTAGGTTTTGTTCAGTAGTGTATATCTACTAAAAAACAACTTTTCAAAAGTAAAAAAAAAGCCAAGCAAAAAAAAAAAAGAAAAGAAAAAAGGGGAAAGTTGTGGCTAAAAAATAGTGTGATATCAAATTTCCAAGCTAATATTATGGTACTTATTTAACATTTTTTATTAAAAATTTACCATATGTAAGTCGAGTACCTAAGTATGCGTTGATAGAAAGCCTTTTCTCCTTTACTAAATACATCATAACGTGTTTCTGAAAATTAATTTTTTTTAAATTATGCATGATGGGCTTGGCGGCCATCTTTCCATATTTTACACAATTTTCTAAGCACACAAGTACATTGTTAAGATCGGAAATTTGAAATTGTTGCTAAAGCAAACATTTTATGCTTTTAATTTATGGAAATGAGTGCCTAGAAATTTGTGTCTTAAAATAAAGTTGAAGTAACTTCAGGTTTCATCCTATGATTCTCTTTTTTCGGAGGGGGTTAATTAATTAGTTAAAGCAGTAAAAATAAATTTGTTTTTTTTTCTTCAAAATAAAAGACTTTCTTAATTTATCTGTCTGTAGCCAAAACTAGAAGTTCAAAATTCTTAATAATGCAAACATATTACGAGCTTGTCTGCTTAGAAATTTGTGTAAAATATGGAAAGATGGCCGCCAAGCCCATCATGCATAATTTAAAAAAAATTAATTTTCAGAAACACGTTATGATGTATTTAGTAAAGGAGAAAAGGCTTTCTATCAACGCATACTTAGGTACTCGACTTACATATGGTAAATTTTTAATAAAAAATGTTAAATAAGTACCATAATATTAGCTTGGAAATTTGATATCACACTATTTTTTAGCCACAACTTTCCCCTTTTTTCTTTTCTTTTTTTTTTTTGCTTGGCTTTTTTTTTACTTTTGAAAAGTTGTTTTTTAGTAGATATCAGTTCTTTTTTTTAAACAGATTATATATAATTGAAATAATTCTACTCGCTAAAATTAGTCCTTGTATAGCCTTTATAAGCAGGGAACAAACACAATAGTATACACCTTGTTTACCTATCATTAATTTTTTAGAGTAATTAATAATTTAAAAGTAACGAAAGTCAATTTCTTCTTTCAAAGTATCAGTCTTTCTCAATTTATATCGCCTTAAATTTTCTATGAAGGATGAAAATTTAGTAAAAATCAAATAGAATCAAAATAAAATACATATTTACAGTTAGTCTGTCAGTTAATTGTTTGTTCTAACTTTTTTTTTGTTGACGGTTTTGCAAAATAGATTTATCTTTACAAATACCTACGGAAAATCCGAGAATGAAGCCCCGCAGGCATCTAAAGAATCGAAGATCTGTCTAAAGAAGTGAATCTAGCAATTCTAGACATGATGATGAAACATTTTTCATAAAAAAAAATCTAAAAAATTAAAGATATAAACTGTACATATAACTTCATCTTCATTTAGATCGTGTTATAGAGAAGAAAGAATAAATATGTAATTTGACTCAAGTCTGTTTATCCATACCTATTTGCATAAATGTGAGAATATAATTTCGTATAAAAATTCCCGTAAATTGATTATATTTAATAGTCCATTATTAAAGCCGCATAAACATTAGAATAAATTTTTTTTGCAGTTAAAAATTGCCTGAAATCTATAGTCTTATCGTTCGTCAAATTTGTTATATGTTTTTTTTAATACCCAGACACCTTTTCTAAACTCTGACAAAAGATCACAGAAATACTGAAATTATCCAAATACTCATACCTTTCTATCGTATTTCTTTTTTTGAGTGGGGTGAGGGGTGAGGAAGGGCGCTTAAGAACTTCGTTTTGTTCTTAGAATTCTGAATTAATCATTGAAAAGATCTACCTACATAAGTCTTGTTGCAGAATTTTCATTAGGTAAGAGTTGCATCAACTTATACATCATGTGAATATATTAAATTACTTTTGTAAAATACTAGATGGGAGCCATTGATATTTTCAGAGCATTTGCCTACATTTTAAACTTAAATCATTTACAACTATTCATTAATTTTCTATACGAATTAAAGAAGTCGTTGTTTCCATGGCAACTGTATCTTTCACTATTGCTTGTTTGTTTTATTGAACACATATATATCAGATCACGTGGGGATCACGGCAGGATTCGAACCCGCCCCCACCTACGTTCTCAAGCGATTAGCGGCGTGGTGTCTTATCCACTCAGCCACGGTGGGCCACTATTGCTTTATCTAATACCCAGATACTCATATTTAACCAGCTGCGCTTAGAATCATGCTCATAACAGACTACATTTATATGTAAGAGTGGTGACACATATGCACAAGTCGTGTACTCATATTCAAGTTTTTGTCCAAAGTACAGTAACTCAGTTTTCATTAATAGACGTGGAAGATTTCGATTAAACTAACCAAAAAAGTTTAAAAACATTGGCTTTCTGATTTTATTTTATTCAAAATCGTCTTAACCAACCAAAGTTAACGTCCGGGATCCAGAGTGTTTACTGCAAACATAAAAAAGTTTTCAAAAATGCAGGCTTCTGATTGATCAATCTCATCGCGCTAATAGGGTAAAATCTATCTTGATCCCGGCCTATTCAACATCCTTTAAATATTCGAGAAAGCCTTGACAAGTCAGGAAAATATCACACAAAGCAGGCAAAACAAAGAAGAAAAATTATTCATTGGCTCGTTCATATCCACGAGCCAATGAATGATTTTGTTCCTTTGCTTTGCCTGCTTTGTGTGATGTTTTTGTGACGCGTGTCAAGACTTTCTCAAATATTTAGGGGGCGTTTGTTTATTTCACCACCATGAAGCTATGAAAGGAGAGGAGCAGACATGTCAATCTTCCCGTGTGAAAAACTACATAAAAAACGAGTTCTTTCCCCCTCTTCTGCCCTTTTCTCTCTTGATTTTGACCGATAGCAGCCCATTTAGCAGTCTCCAGTGCAAGATGCAGCTATATATGGCGGACGCAAGGGGGAGGGTGTTAGCGTGACCAATGACATAATAGGCCAGTTCATGACGTTTAAAAGTCACACGGAGTTGGATCATCTTTACACGATGATTAGTACAAAGCGGTGCGCCGATTTTTTTGTGTTCATTGCCGTGTACAGATAATCAACTCCGTGTGACGTGATGAGCTGGCCACACTTAGGAACAGCTTCAAATAACGTCATCTACTTCGAAGTAAACGAAAAAGGACAGGCTACCGCGGCGCTACAGCGTCTAGAATATATAGTGTGGAAATCCAATCAGTCGATCACAGCGATATCTGCAGGATATTTCCCAAAACTTCAAGACAATTTGGTCTATACGCTGTAACATTTTTTTAAACGTTTTATTAACTTACATTTGACCTGTGTGCTTGGCGTCAAACCCGCTGTAATAATACGATGTTTACTTTGAAATTTGAAAATATATAGCAGATGTCGCTGCGATAATCTCCCTGGATTTCAGCGTCAGTGCACATTTAAGGGATACACTTTTTAGCGGTTCTTGGATAGCAAATTTCCACATTATGTATTCTAGACGCTGTAGCGGTGCATTACACATGTCTCTTTCTTCTTTAAAAAATATCCTGCAGATGTCGATGCAAATGACTGTTTGGAATTCGACATCGTTGTACATTTAAGGGATTCAATACTTCCGCGCTTTTTTAAGTATTGCTGGGATAGTCGATTTCTACAACATATAATCTAGACGCTATAACGGAGCTATAGTTTCTAGAAGATATAGTTTAAAAATCGGCTTATTAAAAAAGTGCTAAAAATTGTATCCCATAAATGTTGAACGAGGCTGAGCGACGAATGTCGATTATAGCGACATATGGTAATTGCAACATAACTATTTCAAAAGAAAACGTTTCGCTCAGAGAAGATCTAGAAAATGTTGCTGCTATCGACATTTGTCATTCAGTATTTTTCAATATTTATGGGATTCAATTTTTAGCACTTTTTAAAGAATTACTGGAATAGCCGGTTTCCACACTATGACCGTGATCTAGGTAGATTTTTCTGTGTTATCGTAATGAGACTGACCAATCAGAAGGCAGAATTTTTGCTAACTTTTCACTGTTTGCAAAATTGTACCTGGATCCCGACCTATATTTCTAGACGCTATAACTGAGCTCAGGAATAGTACAGAAAGCAAACTCCGTATTTTGATACATTAAGGCCGGGATCTAATTCGGAACAAGTGTGTCTCTATAACGAAGTAGCGACATACGGCCAATAAATGTTTATTGGTAAAAGTGATAAAAACAAATCGTTAAAGTTCTTTGCGAGCATGCCATTATTGTCAGGTTAATGCATGCTGAATTATTTCCCTAGTCTAATAGAGATCGTCCATGCGCGTATCTTCTAATGGAGGATATTCCAAATATGGGTTCGAGGCTGAAAAAGTCACGTGGTACCGATAATTTACCCAAAGAATTTCTAACTGATAAGAAGGGAAACAGGAAACTACACTGTTAAAAATATCGTGAAAAATTACCTCGGTTCTTACAGGTTCTCTATTTTCTGACAAATGAGAACGCTACATAAATGCGTATGAAGCGTTCTCATTGGTCAGAATACAGATAGCCTTTAAAAACAGAGGTAATTTTTCACGATATTTTTAACAGTGTACTACTGCTTTCTCCCATGAACTGTTTCATTGGCTAGCGGGGATTTACATTACGTAGACGGAGCCTTCCCTTCTTTACGCTAGACGTTCTTGCCTTGACCATGTGATCATAACGTAGATTGAATATCCTCTATTCAAGAAAGCGGGTTGCCGTACTTTCGACAAAAGCTTGAAATGAGCATGCCTCCTGTGCATATATCAACACTCTTATGTATAAAGGCTCTCTGTTATGGTGTTGTTTCTGATACAGCGCCTAGAATACCTAGTGTGGAAATATGCTATCCAAACAGTTCTAAAAATTTGTATCCCTTAAATGTGCGACGATACTGCTAAAATTTCAAGTGTCGATCGCAGCAACATCTGTGGGATTTTCGTATTACTATTATTACATTGTATAGACTAGCAATTTCTTGCAGTTGTAGAAAATATCCTGCAGATGTTGCTGCGATCTGCATATTACAGCAGTATCATTGCACATTTAAGGGATACAATATTTTAGCGCTTTTTTATGTATTACAGGATTAGCCGATTTCAACACTGTATATTCTAGGCGCTATAGTTTCTGAGCGCTTTTGGTTAAATTTCGATATTCGTGTTTTAGAGTGAGCAATAGAGAAAAGTACTAAAACTATTGAAACAACAACTTCTTTAATATTGAAATGTATAGCAAAGGAGTTCAGAATCAATGCCTTAAATAGTTGCGAATACGCACTGTTGTTATGACATCAATACCCTTCCTGGATTTGGAAATGCAAAATTGTGTTCAACATAATTGGCCGCAATTTAGATAGATTTTTCGCTGTTAGCGAAACGAGATTCATTAATCAGAAGCTTGCACTTTTGCGAACTTTTCGCTGTTTGCAGCAATGCAGGCTATTGATTGGTGAATCTCGTTTCGCTAACAGCGAAAAATCCATCTGGATCGCAGCCTAAATTTCTGTAAACATTGCACTGCATCCATGGCGCTAAGAAAATGACTCAAAACTTTTATGACATAGGCCGGGATCCAGAAGCAGCAAAAATTCTCAAACATTCTGGCTTCTGATTGGTCAAACTCATTTCGCTAACAGCGAAAAATCTATCTGGATCTCGGTCATAGTTTTCTTCGATGAAATCAATGCAAAAGGATAATATAAAAAAATTTAAAAGACTTCTAAAATGATTTGGCGGGTTTATCGCTGTTTGGCATAATTTATGAACTTTAGAATTAATTAACAGTTTTTCGCTAATTAAGAATAGAAAATTTGTGTTTTTAAAGCTGAATTTTACAAAAGCACGTAGATTGAGTAAATATCTGTCCAAAAATGCAATCCTTACTTTTTTATGTCCATTATTTAAGTCTCTACCTTGATTGAACCATAGATTGTGACGAAGAAAATAAATCGGTCATTTTCAGTATCTCGACGTTATTTTAAAAAATCTATATCTCTGTTTATAATTAATTTATAAGGATGCATTTGGTCTCAAATTGAAGATCTTTTCCATTAGGTCCTTCTGGTTTTGGTTTTATTTTTCTGCAATGATTGGTTCTTTTGATATGGGAAATTTTACGCTGGCATGTTTGGTTGATTTAACATGGATAAGTTGTCATCAGTATAATAAGCAGTTACGGTGTCTTGCGTTTTATTCTTGGCGTTTGTTTGTTTGGCGAGGTTAGCATTTCTTTTCAGCTTGGCTTGGCAGAACGACCGTCCTGCTTGATCTTATTTAGGCACCCCACTCTGTGTAAAATTTCAGATTTTCCATGAAAAGATAATTAACTCTATTGCTTGGTGAGCTAGATATTTCATTTTATTTCAGAATTCTTTTCCAAAATGTTATAACGTTATATATATATATATATATATATATATATATATATACATACATAATTTTTTTTTTTTTTGAAAATAAAGATTGGGTGTCATCCCTTAGAGGTCGACACCCGGGCCCCCTTAACTACGCCACAGCATTAAATGTTTATGCGTTATTGTTCGTCACTCTACAGGGTAGCTACTAAATACTGTTACAAATATTCAGTCATTTTATTTTACAAATATAAAATGGAAAATGATAACTACACTAATATGATGAACATCAGAGATGAAAGTTTACCGGGAAATAATTGTACTCAAATTGACCGCCATCTTTATCGATTAAAAAAGATAATCTCTTATGCCATTGTCCGACTACGGCACGAATTATTTTAAGTTGTAATTGGTACCATTCATGCAATGTGGCAGCTTTGAGAGAGTCCAAACTTCTGTGTTTTTTGCCATTTACTTTAGTTTATAAAATCCCTCAGACGCAATAATCTAAAGGATTTAGATCCGGTGAAGAAGATGGCCAATCTTCTTGCATGGTAAAGTTCGGACAATTGATAGGGAGCCAAGCCTGTGTTGATTTAGCTCGGTGCAAAGGTGTAGAATCTTGCTGAAATGCCCAAATTCTTTTTGGGATACAACCTTCCAGCACGTGGCAATAAATGTGTAGCCAATTTGTCCTGTTTGTAATATTCGCAATGATTTTTATCCCTTTATCGATGAACTTCAAATACAATTTTCCATTGTTTGACACTGCATTAATTGTTTAAAGGTTTTACCTGCCGAAAATCTGCGATCAAAGAGTTGTTTAATCATAATTCTTTTCAGGCACGTAGCCAGGGAGGAGGCTAAAGGGGCTGACGCCCCTCCCGAAAGTTTAAAAAGACTTTGCAAAGTTATCTAAAATGATAATAAAAATCGACAATGTTTTTATCTTCCATTACATTAAAACTACGTACATTTTCTGTTGTAAAAATATAAATTTATTCGATTGACAGCAATTATTCGTTATATCGCTTATTTGGATATATTGTTCTTTGTTCATATCTACCACTAAAAATATAAGTTCTTAAAACGCAATTTAAACTGTCGTTATGCACAATAAAATTCGATTAGGGTAATTCCATATTATTTATTTGACTAAGAAAAAGTAAGTGTGATACACGTATGGCGTATAAGTTAACTTTTGGAGTCAAATATAAAACATTTGCTTGCATGTTATGACCTTCCTTAATTTTCTCTATCCTCATTATACCATGCACATAATGAAAATTTAGAATGGTCAAAGTTAAAATGCTTTGTAGAGAAATTAGCAAAAAACTTTAATAGCTGCCTATAATGTAAAAATTAATGATTTTAAAGAAATTATCTTTAAAATGGTAAAATAACTGTAAAATCCTTTTTATTAAAAAAAAAAACTAGTAACAGAAAATTTTGAAAAGGAATGATTTGAAGAAAAATGATAAGATATCGAGAAACCTTCAAAGGTACCACGGCATCCGGCGTCCCCCCAGGCTTTTCACTGAACAACTTTGTTTTAAATTGTTTGCGTGCACAGAGTAGTCTGTATACTGTTAAAAATATCGTGAAAGATTACCTCTGTTTTTAAAGGCTATCTATTTTCTGACCAATGAGAACGCTCGATAGGTGTTTATGTAGCGTTCTCATTGGTCAGAAAATAGATAGCCTTTAAAAACAGGGGTAATTTTTCACGATATTTTTAACAGTGTAGTCTGGGAAATTTTCTTTGTCTTTTGAAGAATTATTAACTTTAGCAATGGATCCCCTTATTTCGTTTTTCTTTTTTTTTTTTTTTTTTTTTTTTTTTGCACTTTTTCACAGCGGCCCCTAAAGAGTTTTCTGAGGGGCGCGCAACATCTAACATTCTAACAGTCTTATTTTGTGCTGAGCAAGAAATTCCGCTTAGAGATGATCATGGTAGCGGTCCTCTAACGTTATAAAACAGATAAAAATAGAATGTAAGCTAAGAGCGCTTATAATATTTAGAGCAAAGTCTGGAGATAACGACATATTATAAACAGCCGCAGAAAGGCTGTTTACTCCAGCCCAGACATGCAGAATCAAATCATTCAAATGTACTCGGATATAGTTATCGAAAAAATAATTACCAAAATATATAACGCGATCTGTTTTAGCTTGATTGCCGATGAAACTATCAACATTTCAAGAACAGAACAGCCTGCCCTTTGTGTTAGATATGTGGGCTGTTTCATAAAATTCACAAAATCCATATTTCAGGAAGATTTTTTAAGTTTCATTCCAGTAAATGACTTGTCCGTCGAATATGTATCAGAAGTAATATTACAACGTTGCGATGAACTACGTCTTGATATGTCTAAATGCTTCGCACAGGCGTATGAAGAAGCGGCCAATATGGCTGGTTATGTTAATGGGGTCCCGTCTAGAATTCGTGAGAAATATCCAAAAATAAGATACGTCCATTGTGCAAACCAACGGTTATACTTTGCATTGTCCAATAGCATGCTGATTTCTGCCATACGAAACTTGGGACTGTTGATGATGTCTTCCAAACTGCAATAAAGATCCTAAGACTAACATTTAGGCAGACAACACGTGCAAACCCTCAAATTACATCCACTGAAGAATATTACAAGGTCACGGTCTTTATTCTCTGTATGGAAAGTCTTATTAAAAATTTGAATGACAGATCAATTTCGAATGAAGACATTCTGACACATTTCCAAGTACATCTTCCAGGATTTGCTTCTCCGGAAAAAGCAAGCAAATTAGAGAATCTCTCTCAGTATTTTGACGATAAAGTGACAATTTCGCAAGTGAAAGCTGAATATAAAATATGGTACGAGAGAATTGCTAATGTTGACACAAACACAGAGGTCCCAAAATTTTTAGAGTACTGTAATGTAACATATTAAATAAGATCAAACACTTGCTGACAGTCTTGGCTACAATGCTGGTAACAACAGCCAGGGCTGAAAGGTCTTTTTCAACAATGAAAATAATTATATCCTTGCATCGAAGCGTTATGGCTGATGAGACTGAGTAGCCTTGCAATGATTTCCATTTATTGGGATATTACAGTAGATCCTGATAAGGTAATCAGCCTCATGTCTGAGAAGTCATGGAGATTGCTTCTGCATAGCGCTCGTAAACTTATTGTATCAAGCCCAGATAGCATTTTTAATTTTCAGAAAATTTGCAGGGTCTTGCTTTGAAAGCCTGCAAAGTTGCAGCAAGCTCAGCATGACAAGACTGAAAGTTCATAACAAGACTGCAGCAAGATAACGCTAACGCCGAAGTCACCACACTTTGAACTTGCAACTAATTTGTCGTGCAAGTTAAATTCATGCTGTATCAAATTTATTGCAAAATAAACGGCAAACAAGCAATCAAAAATACTGCAAACTTACTGCAAAGTAGTAATCTTTCCACGCCCCACTATCTGTTTACAACTGTTACACTATAAGTTTGACTTCTTTGGAGGGGCCCATAGTCCTGATCAGGTCTATCGATGCGAACACACCGTCAGAAGGTGCATGCATGGTTTTCATCACCATAAGCAAGTTAAGGTAATATTTGAACTTTTCAATAGGAGCCTTTTTTGGTATTTGATAAGTATGGCGTTTAGAAAAAGCGGTGCCAAACGAATAAAATTTCTGCGTATGTGCTGATTGTCTATTATCTCAACAGAGGTATTTTTTGTTTTCGTCACTTTCGTGAATTAAAGACAGTCTTGACATCAGTTTCACAACAAACTACTCATGCAAGTAGGGGATGGTATACCTTGCAGGAAATTTGCTGCGAATTTCTCAATTCAAATTTGTCACGGCAAGATATTGTCAGAAAAAATCAAACTTGCTGCTAATGTTCATACTATCTGGGAGAGTACTGCATTTATAATTATTCTAATCCTAATCAGAGAATGTGAAATATAAATGTAATTTTTACGAGTACATATATCTGTTACAATTAATCTTTTCTTTCGAAAAAAATAATTTGTTTAATTAATTTGGAGGTTAATTATTTGAAGACCCTGCACTCGTAATGCGAGACACTCGCAAGCTAATATTAATCCCGTGCTTTAAAACTATTCAAACTACTTCTTTGCATTTCAATATTTTTTAACGTTTTTCTCATAGGATACATGAGGCTCATCTCAAACATTGTTAGTTTGTGCATTTTTTGGTTTCATTGTAGTTTTTCCCTAAAAACATTTCCAGTTTCCGAACCAGTTTGGAAACTGGGAGTGCTCTTAAAAACCATAAATTGTAACGGAAATCGAGAAAATACGAAATAACAATTTTTTGACATAGACATCAAGTATACTATGCAAAAATATACCTTATGTTAACCCTTGTTAATTTTTTTATTTACGCTTTAAGTTATACAAAATACTTCTGACGATCAGAGAAAATTTCAAGATTAAGCCCCCTCTGAAGGGAAATACTGGCTACAGGCCTGATTCTTTTGGCTTCCCTCTTTAAAATAATTTTAAATATTTGCTTTATAACAAAATTCGTCTGCACTAATAGAAGATTGCCAAACGCTAAAATAGAGAAATAAATTGTTTTACTAAACGATTAAAATTAATTCGTATTTTTTGCAGTGTTGCAGTATTTAGTAGCCACCCTGTAATAATGTAAAATTTATTGTAGGGCAAATGTTACGATTTCTTGAGTTTTGGAGTTTTAAGTATGTAAACTTTTAATAATTCCATCTGTTTTGATGGTAATTGAAAATAAATTCCGTATTACTGTAAAAGTTTCAAAATATAATTTAATTTATGGGACAACCCAAAATTGTTTAGATTACTGTTCATTTCCTCTTCTTGTGCTCGGTAGCAATGCACATAAAAAACAATACCTTGTAACATAGGAAACGGTAGGCTTCAGGAACTCCGTCATAGAAATTCATTCTGTTGTAGCGATCTCATCTCACATGATTAGTATAAAGCGAGTTACTATATTAGAGTAACTGGCTTGTCCTTTTGCTCGACGCTAGCGTTCCCGCCTCCTGATCATGGGATCCGTGGTTCGTATCCCATCGGCGCCATTTGCGCCAAAGTGGTGACCCGGAGAAAACACGCAACCTTCAACAACAATTACCTCCCCTTATAACCAACAGATGGCAGCACCAAACAAATCATCTCCAGCAATAAGCCTGTGAAACCAACTGGTAAACGCTCACAGCACTGACATGCTGCGCATCACTCACGACTCACGAGTGCACATCGCTCGTCAGACATAGACAAGATGTCTTTCTCACTGGGGAGGGAGTGTGTAGCGATCTCATCTCACATGATCAGTATAAAGCGAGTTACTAAATTAGACTGGCTTGGACTTTTGCTCGACGCTAGCGTTCTCGCCTCCTGATCATGGGATCCGTGGTTCGTATCCATCGGCGCCACTCGCGCCAAACTATAAAGGGTTCCGCGAGTCAAAACGTTTGGGAACCACTGCTATAGTGCATCCATTACAGTACAGCACTAGCAGAGCAAGATCGCATGAATGTCACAATGCGATGTCTCATAGATTTTTTTGCGCGATGCACTATTGAAGTTGCAGAGCAAGGTCACATAGATCATAGATGTCATAATGATATATCTTTGAGATGTTATGTGCGATGCACTGTAGGCGTTACAAGGAGACGTCTCATAGATGTCACATTGCGTATTGCGATATCTCATAGATGTTTTGTGTGATGCACTGTAGACGTTATAACGCAACGTCCTCGTTGGGCCACGGACATTCGAGCGTCGCCAGAACATCTGAGACGATAATTGTAAACAAATACTATATAGATTTTTTAAAAAGGTACTATGCAACAGATTTATTTTATAATAGAGTGAAACCTGTTTATAACAGAATCCTGCTATAAACGTAAAAAATAATGGTCCAGCCCCCCCCCCCCCCCCCCTATATATATATTTATACAAGTTATAAAACAACTTGTATAAAACGGAATATTTAACTGGTGTTTTGCGTTTCTGTCTAAGCAGATTTTATTGTATCATACTTATGGCGGGGGTCTCGTATTGTAATTATTACTGGGCCCGCGGCCTCTTTGTTCGGCTCTACCTGACCAAGCTCGGATTTGGAAACAGGCCGGGCCCGGGACTGTGTAGCAGGGGCACCTTTTCAGAACTTTCTTTGGGGGGGGGGGTGGGGGGGGCAAAGTTTTCTTTGAGGATAGTGGTATAGCAAAGGGTGAGGTTCTGGGGGGGTCTCTATCCTCTTCCCTCCGAAAGATAACCTATTCAAAATTCCGTTTTAAGCAGGTTTTCATCTTAGCAGGTATACTTTCAAGATACTGACTAAGATTATCCGTTTAAGACAGTATTCCGTTAAAGACAGTTTCCATTTTACAAGTATATCTAAGGCTAACATCCTTTCTATAGTAAACCTATGAAGAGCATAGGTACATTTACTGTAAAACTTGTGAAAATGAAACCTGTCAAAAAAAGAATTATTTCGGAAACGGAAAAAAAATAGCGTTTCTTTGAAAAAAAATCCCATATAATTACACTTGCTAATACGCAGACCTGTCTAAAATAGAGTTTTTTTCCCCTGACCTTTCGACTTCTTCTTTGCAGGTTTTGCTGCAGGGGTGGGGAGCCATTTCAAGAGGTTTTTGGAGGGGGGGGGGCAAAGTTTTCTTTGAGGGAAGGGCTTGAAACAGCGTACGGGATTTTGCCCTCTTAACGTCTCTAAAAATCATGGGATTCTTCCAGGAACATTTTTTAATTTTCGTGGAAGACCGCAGTAATTTTTACTTAAAAAAAAATCAACTTGCCAATCGACCGCGGAAAAAAATCTTAAATTTTGCCAATATTACGTGGAAAAAATAGTCAATCTGGCAAATTAGTCGCGGAAAAAAATATTACTTCCTAAAAGGACAGTGAAAAACTATTGCAAAGATCGTGGAAACAAACAGCGATTATTGCCAATCGGTTCCGGGAAAAAAATGCAGATTTCAACATTCGGTCGCAAAAAAAAAAATAATAAAATAAAATAAAATAATCAAATTCGCTCATCAGTCGTGCAAAAAAATTGTGAATTTCGAATATCTATTAATGAAAAAAACGATAATTTTGTCAAAGGTTTCGGATAAAAATCACGAATTTTGTCAAAGAATTGCGCAAAAAATTCAAAAATTTAGTCAAACGATCGAGCAAAACAATCGCAAATTTTGTCAGTCGGCTGCGAGAAAGAAACGAATTTCAACAAATGATCGTAGAAAAGAATCACGAATTTCGTCAAAATATCTCCAATAGAAATAGCGAATTTCGTTAACCGTCGCAAAAAATATCGTGAATTTTGACAAATGGTTACGATAAATAATTGTGAGTTTCGTGAATCGATCACGGAAAAAAATCGCGAATTTCGTCAAATCGTCGGGGGAAAAAATCGTGAAATTCAATCGGTCACGAGATAATGTGCACATAAATATGGTCAACACGTCAAGAAGTTTGAAAATTGTGTGATTCATAGGGATATGAAATTTTCACCAATGATTTTCTGAGAGTAAAAAATTACCTTAATCATTTTCTGCATTCCTTTTCAGATTATGATCTAAATTCCACAGAATTAAGAAATTTGCAAAATATTTGGTATCAGGTAGAGTCTGCATTAAAGATGAGTTCGGGCTCTTTTTTCAGAGCCCGGGTCCACCCCAGCCCGAAGATTTTAAATCCGAGGCCGCCCGACCCCGAAACATTTTGTGTCATCAGAGCCCGAGCCCAATACCGTAAATATGCAATAGTAAAAAATTGCACACTATATAAAAAAAATGTTTCGAATGTAATTATCATTTGTGAACTACTTTTTACATAGAAATGACTGTTAAAGGAAAATTTAAATTTAATATTATCAAAAGAAAAGTTTGGTATCAAATAAAAATGTACTTCATACTTAAAAGGATTTTCATATTTTTTCTCTTTTAATGAGAAAATCTTATGGGCTGTTAATGAAGTGTGTTTCATGAATAAATGCATGAAATTTGTAGAAATTACTATTTATCTAGCGAATAATGAACAACATTATCAATTTTCTAAAAAAAGGTTCACATTTTAAACTATAACCAATTCCTTCCTCATAACAGTCTTTCGGAATTGGCGTGACCCTGAAAATAATCTTAAATTAAAAATTTTAATGTCTCGGTGCTTTTACAGGAAAAGAGGAAACACTGGTCGATTGCTTTCTATCGGAATAATATGGTAATTAAATTTACTTACGACTGAAAGTGACTTCGTAAATTGCAGCGTACAGATTAAGCATAAGCAGAGTTCATAATAGATATAATAATCACTAAAGTTATTTCCATATGAAGAGCGATTACGACTTGTGTACGTTATGTACAATAGAAATTTAAATTATTCGCAAACCGCAAACTACAAACAGAAGAAAATATTTTCTTTGTGTTAGATCTCTGAATAATAATAATAAAAATAAATCCAATTGCAAAATAACCTCTGTCAGATATTATATAAACTGTAACCGAGACTTTTTTTTTAACTGTGTTCATGTACCGCGTCGTTAGCATTCCCACGCTACGAAGTGAGATGTATATTCATATTTAACTTAAGATGTAACCTTTTATTTAATATCATTAAATTAGTATCTTTAACTTTAAATTGTGTCAGGTTATGGGCCCAGGACGTTTAGGCCCTGCGCATTAAGTTAAACAAGACGTGTTTAAGTAAAAGCTGACGTTTTTCGAGTTTAATTTTCTACCGTACACGATGGCTGACGAATATCGTATCAAAAAGTTGAACTCTGAAAATTACAGACATTGGAGTTTGAGAGCTCAAGGTCTATTGGAAGCAAAAGGATCTGGAATGCGATCAATCCAGGATTTAGTGGTGCAATGACGGCTGATAACAAATCGTTAGATCACAAATCCAAATCGATTTTCTATATGACTGTCAATGACGCGAGTTTGGACGATATAGCAGAATGTGAAACGGCGAAGGATATATGGGAAACTCTAAAAGGTATTTATACTAAATTTGATACTTTTCACGGATTTTTGTTGGTAAAGGACTTTGTAATGACTGAAAAGAAGCCAGATGAATTGGTTGCCAATTATTTGACAAGACGAAATGCTTTATACCACAAAGTTAAGAATGCCGGGTTTTGTTTTGAAGAAAAGGCATTAGCGGGATTTGCTGTGTTAGGCTTACCTAGAGAGTATGAATATCTCATAAGAAATTTAAGAATGGATAACGACGATTTGACAATGAAATCTTTAAAATCAAAATTAACTGAAGAAGAACGTCGTATCGCTTCACCAAAAGCATTTTCTAAGGAGAATCATGAAAATTATGATGAAAACAAAGCGTTAATGACGAAACGTTATCACAAAAATGAAAAACGGTTTCCTCATAGAGGAAGGAAAGATTCTGATTTCAATCGACGATCACAAGAAAATTTAAGATGCTATCGATGTCTTGAATTTGGGCACATAGCCAAAAATTGTACATATGAAGGTAAAAATAAAAGAGAAGAAAAATCTTCTACTAAATTTGCTACTTCCCATGAAAATAATCAACATGTGCTTTTAAAAACAATCAAAACTAATAGAGATAATGTATGGATATTGGATAGTGGATCAACAGATCACATGAATTCTCAGAGGCAAAATTTCATCACTTTTAACGAGGAAAAAATCCCAATTGAAGTTGCAGGAGGTGGTATTTTGTTTTCTGCTGGTAGAGGAAATTTTGAACTTACATTATCTACGCAGAGTGGAGGTAGGACGTTTATTCTAGTTGACACATTATATGTTCCTGAATTGGGTGGAAATTTGTTATCTGCAACAAAGATCACTGAAAAAGGAATGAATATTAGAATTTCTGAAAATGAAGCTGAAATCATGAAAAATGAAGAAAACATTGCTATGGGCACAAGAGATGATAATCATTTATATTGTTTTTATGAAGAAGTTACTTTAAAATCCCCTGAAATACAAAACTTTGTCCTGATCAAGCTACTTGTAAGAAAACTGACTTGTGGCATAGACGCCTTGGACATTTGCACTTAACAGTAGTAAAAGGATTACTCAAGGGAAACAAAAATTTTGTCAAAGAAGAAAGTAAAATCTCAAATTGTGAAATCTGCATGTTGGGAAAATTAAAAGCGAAACCATTCCCGAAGAAAAGTGGAACACGAGAAAAGCAGCCGCTTCGACTTATCTATTCAGACGTAGTAGGACCAATTAAACCTACATCAAATGGTGGTAACAATTACTTTGTAACATTCATTGATGACTTTACAAGATATACTGAAGTGTACATGATGAAGAATAAATCAGAAGTGCCAGAAAAATTTGATGTTTACCGAAGAAAAGTAGAGAATTTCCATGAAACCAAAATAAAATTTTTGAGGTCTGACAATGGTGGTGAATATACGAGAAAAGAATTCATACAGACTCTTAGAGAGTTAGGCAACGAAAGACAATTGACAATTCCTAACACGCCGCAGCAGAATGGAGTTGCTGAGAGAGCAAATCAAACTCTTGTGGACATGGCTAGATGTATGCTTTTAGAATCTGGAATGCCTATGAGTTTTTGGGCTGAAGCTGTGGCCACAGCATGTTATGTAAGAAATCAATGTCCTACAAGTGACAATAATAATGCAACACTTTGGAATTATGGAGAAAGAAGAAAAATGTGATAGAACACTTAAAGGTGTTTGGATGTCGAGCATGGGCAGTGAACAGAAAAAGAACTGGCAAATTCTCTCCTAAAGGTATCCCATATATTTTTATTGGTTATGATGAATGTGCAAAAGCCTACAAATTATGGCAAGAAGATACAAATAAAATAACCATAAGTCGAGCCGTAAATTTTAATGAAGAAAATTTTCCTTTTAAATTGAAGAAAGAAAAGCAGGGAAAGAAGCTGTTACTAGAAGATATAATATGGAATGCTCTTGAAACTGATTGTAATCCAGAAACTCTTGAAGAAAATAATCTAACTACAGATGAAGATGATGAAAATAATCAAACTACAAATGAAGCTGAAAGTAGAGATGCAAAGGGTGGAAAAAACCGGGTTTTTTGGGAAAGAAATTTTGAAAATTTCCGGGAGTTTTCAGAAAGTTTTAAGCATGAAAATTTTTTAATTTATTATTTTCAATTATTTTTAATGATTTCAATTTTTGTCAATGTAAACAAAACTAATAAAATAAAATATAAAAAAATAGCACGGTTTACATGAAAACTAACGAAATGCAGGCTTAAGCTGCAGAAATATTAAGCAAGAGAAATTAAAAAATTTGTTATTTTAATTGTCGATACTAAAAAGTGAAAGAGGCAAATGAGAGATTTATCATCCCTGACATGAAAATAAACTTCCCCTCTGTTCTTCGAATCAACGAATGTAAACAAAAAAGAAAATGAACAAAATTAAAAGAAATCAATGCAACTCGTTAGAAAAATAATATAAAGTATGCCTGAAAACGGTGAAAACAAGATGTGCGAGCCAGCAAAAACTGAAATTTTTTTTTTAAAGAAACATTCAAATTCTCACCTATTTATAGCCGCCATTGTTGTAAAGCTAATTAATTATAAAGACTTAGACTGTAAAATCATAAGTTTTGTGAATTCATAAAGTAAAACCTATCTTTTTGGAACATTCTTCCCTGAAATTGCATTAAAATAAAAATTTCAAATTGGAAAATGACTGGTTTTGTTTATCTTCAAAACACCTTCAAAATTTCCAATATTCCCCAAAATTCCGGGTTTATTCCCCAAAATTCCGGGTTTATTTCCCAAAATTCCTGGGTTTATTCCCGCCTCTCAAAAACTGCGGGTTTTTTGCAACTCCAGCTGAAAGTGATAATGAAAATATCAATACCGGCGACAGTAGTGTTAGTGAAATATCAGTCATAGAAGATCAGATGACCCGCTCTGGCAGAACAGTTGTACCCCCAGTATGGACTAAAGATTATATTGTAAGTAAATTTGCAAAGTGTAATCAATCAGATGTAGAAGATCCGCAAACTCCAGATGAAGCTTTAGCAAGAAATGACTGTGAAAAATGGAAAAATGCTATGATTGAAGAGTTCAAAAATTTACTAAAGACCAACAGTTTTGAATTTGCTGAAAGACCAAAGGACAGAAGAACAATAAAAGGAAAATGGATTTTGAAGACGAAATAGGATGAAAATGGAGAATTAGTTAGGTATCGAGCTAGGATTGTTGCATTAGGAAATACTCAAAAACCAGGATTGGATTATGGCAAAACTTATTCTCCAGTAGTTCAGACAAAAACAACCAGAATCTTATTTGGTATTGCTGCAGAAAAAGAATGGAAAGTACATCATTTAGATATTACAGCTGCATACTTAATAGCTGACTAGCAGGAATGACCGAGCTAAGCTCGGTCAAAATTACCTTTGTGTTTATCTCGATATATTATTCCCACTAAATCATTCTTGCTGTTTTAGATACAATTAGCTTGAGACATAGTGACCCAAAGGACCCACTAATCGAATTTTTTCGAACATGCGACCTAACACAATGTTCTTCTCGAGCCTGAAAACGATGGAATACAAAATTTTGTGAAAATCGTTAGTCGTTTTCTAGATAAAATAAGCCTGATCCACGTTGATTCAAAAAACCACTAACCGAAATTTATCAAACATGTGAGCTATTTCAATGGTCTGTTTGTTCTGTGAAACGGTATAACAAAAAAAAATTGTCAAAATTGTTTGAACATTTTTGAGATGCCGTTAGCTGATCCCCGACTAATTATCACCAAAATGACCCACTAATAGAATTTTCTTGAACATGCGACCCAGTCCAATGGTTTTATCTTGTCCAGAAACGGTGCAGTACAAAGTTTTGTCAAAATCTTTTGAGCCTTTTTTAGATAAAGTTAGCTTGATCCTGATCCATTAGGACCCAAAATGACCCATTGATTGAATTTTCTTGAACATGCGACCCTGCCCAAAGGTCTTATCGTTCCCGGAAAAAGGTATTATACAAAATTTAGTTAAAATCGTTTAAGCCGTTTTTTAGAAACAATTATCTAGACCCTGACCCATTGTGACCCAAAATGACCCACTAATCGAGTTTTCTCTAACATGTGACTTAGCCCAATTCTCTTTCCATGCCCAGAAACGGTATAATGTAAAATTTGGTAAAAATATTTTGAGCATGTTTTTAGATTCAATTAGCTGGACCCTGGCCCATTGTGACCCAAAATGACCCACTAATTCAATTTTCTCGAACATGTGACTTAGCTCAATGGTCATCTCATGACCAGAAACGGCCGTATATTAAAAAAAATTGTGAAAATGTCTTGAGCCGTGTTATAGATGTAATTAGCTTGAACCTGACTCATAATGACCCACTAATCGAATTTTCTCGAACACGTGACCCATACAATGGTCTTTTTGTGCCAGAAAACGATAGCTTACAGAATTTCATCAAAATCGTAGAGCCGTTATCTACATAAACTTAGCTGGACCCACGGTGACCCAAAAATGACCCACTAATCGATGTTTCTTGAACACGTTACCCATCCCAATGGTCTTTTCTTGCCCGAAAATGGTTAGATACCAAATTTAGTCAAAATCGGTTGAGCCGTTCTCTAGATATAATTAGCTTGACCCTGACCCATTATGACCCAAAATGACCCACTAATTGAATTTTCTCGAACACGAGACCCATCCCAGTGGTCGTTTCGTGCCCGAAAACCGTAGGGTGCAAAATTTCGTCAAAATCGTTAGAGCCGTTATCTAGATAAACATAGATTGACCCACGGTGACTCAAAAATGACCCATTAATCGAATTTTCTCGAACATGTGACTTAGTGCAATGGTCTTCTCGTAATCCAAAACTGTAGAATATAGAGTTTAGTGAAAATTGTTAGAGCCATTTTTTATATAAAAATAGCTTGACCCACATTGACCCTAAAATGACCCACTAATCGAATTTTTTCGAACACGCGACCCATCCCAATGGTCGTTTCGTGCCCGAAAACAGTAGGGTGCAAAATTTCGTCAAAATCGTTAAAGCCGTTATCTAGATAAAAATAGCTTGACCCACAGTGACCCAAAAATGGCCCACTAATCGAATTTTCTCGAACACGAGACCCATCCCAATGATATTTTCGTGCCCGAAAATGGTTAGATACAAAATTTAGTGAAAATCGATTGAGCCATTCTCTAGATATAAATAGCTTGACCCTGACACATTATGACCCAAAATGACCCACTAATCGAATTTTCTCGAACACGAAACCCATCCCAATGGTCTTTTTGTGCCCGAAAACAGTAGGGTGCTAAATTTCGTCGAAATCGTACGAGCCGTTATCTAGATAAACTTAGCTTGACCTACAGTGACCCGAAAATGAGCCACTAATCGAATTTTTTCGAACACGAGACCATCCCAATGTTCTTTTCGTGCCCGAAAATAATTAGATACAAAATTTAGTCAAAATCGATTGAGCCGTTCTTTAGTTATAACTAGCTTGACCCTGACCCATTGTGACTCAATAATCGAACTTTCTCGAACACGAGACTCATCCCAATGGTTTTTTACTTCCCCGAAAATGGTTAGATACAAAATTTAGTCAAAATCGATTGAGCCGTTCTCTAGATATAATTAGCTTGACCCTGACCCATTATAACTCAAAATGACCCACTAATCTAATTTTCTCGAACACGAGACCCATCCCAATGGTCTTTTCGTTCCCGAAAATGGTTAGATACAATATTCAGTCAAAATCGATTGAGCCGTTCTCTAGATATAATTAGCTTGACCCTGACACATTATGACCCAAAATGACCCACTAATCAAATTTTCTCGAACACGAGACCCATCCCAATGGTCTTTTTGTGCCCGAAAACAGTAGGGTGCAAAATTTCGTCAAAATCGTACGAGCCGTTATCTAGATAAACTTAGCTTGACCCACGGTGACCCAAAAATGACCCACTAATCGAATTTTCTCGAACATGTAACTTAGCACAATGATCTTCTCGTAATCCAAAACTGTAGAATTTAGAGTTTAGTGAAAATCGTTAGAGCCGTCTTTTAGATAAAAATAAGTGACCCAAAAATGACCCACTAATCAAATTTTCTCGAACACGTGACCCATCCCAATGGTCTTTTCGTGCCTGAAATTGGTTAGATACAAAATTTAGTCAAAATCGATTGAGCCGTTCATTAGATATAATCAGCTTGACCCTGACCCATTATGACCCAAAATGGCCCACTAATCGAATTTTCTCGAACACGAGACCCATCCCAATGGTCTTTTCATGCCCGAAAACAGTAGGGTGCAAAATTTCGTCAAAATCGTTAGAGCCGTTATCTAGATAAACTTAGATTGACCCATGGTGACCCAAAAATGCCCCACTAATCAAATTTTCTTGAACATGTGATTTAGCCCAATGGTCTTCTCGTAATCCAAAACTGTAGAATATAGAGTTTAGTGAAAATTGTTAGAGCCATTTTTTATATAAAAATAGCTTGACCCACATTGACCCCAAAATGACCCACTAATCGAATTTTTTCGAACACGCGACCCATCCCAATGATTTTTTCGTGCCTGAAAATGGTTTGATACAAAATTTAGTCAAAATCGATTGAGCCGTTCTCTATATATAATTAGCTTGACCCCGACCCATTATGACCCAAAATGACCCACTAATCGAATTTTCTCGAACACGAGGCCCATCCCAATGGTCTAGTCATGCCCGAAAATGTTTAGATAGAAAATTCAGTCGAAATCGATTGAGCCGTTCTCTAGATATAATTAGCTTGACCCTGACGCATTATGACCCAAAATGACCCGCTAATCGAATTTTCTGGAACACGAAACCCATCCCAATGATCTTTTTGTGCCCGAAAACAGTAGGATGCAAAATTTCATCAAAATCGTTAGAGCCGTTATCTAAATAAACTTAGCTTGACCCACGGTGACCCAAAAATAATCCACTTATCGAATTTTCTTGAACATGTGACGTAGCCAAATGGTCTTCTCGTAATCCAAAGTTGTAGAATATAGAGTTTAGTGAAAATCGTTAGAGTCGTTTTTTAGATAAAAATAGCTTGACCCACAGTGACCCAAAAATGACCCTCTAATCGAATTTTCTCGAACACGTGACCCATCCCAATTGTCTTTTAGTGCCCGAAAATGGTTTGATACAAAATTTGGTGGAAATCGATTGAGCCGTTCTTTAGATATAATTAGCTTGACCCTGACCCATTATGACCCAAAATGACCCACTAATCGAATTTTTTCGAACACGAGACCCATCCCAATGGTCTTTTCGCACCCGAAAACGGTTGGGTGCAAAACTTCGTCAAAATCGTTAGAGCCATTTTCAAGATAAAATTTACATACACACACACACACACAATTTTTGCTCGCATTATAGTATCTATATTATAACTATATTATAAAGGACAAACATATCTGTGCGTAACGCATACGTCATTTTGCGAATGGCAACACTTTGAAATTTGAAATAAAATTTTGCTTTTGCAATTTTCTCTACTGTAAATTTTTAAACTTCTAAATATCGCACATTTTAAATTTTTACACTGCCGTATTAGGGAAAAAATGCTCTTTTAAATGCAATTTGTTTGAAAGCTGTATCTCAATTTATTTTTGAAATATTGATTTTTTTGTATTTTTTAATACCATTTTTCTTATGGCAACAAAAATAACCCATTTCTATTGAAAGTCATTGAAAGTAAACGGAAAATAGTCGAAAATGGGAGATAGTATCTTTTTGTTGACATTTTCTCATAAAACCTGAAAAAAAAGGTTAAAATTAAAATATGGGCTATGTCAAGAATATTGTTTGTTTCCGTGATAATGACATCATATGCATACTTTTGTATAGACGAAGTTTAAGACTGTATTGTAAAAGTGGATTGCTTTAACGGATGCAAATGACGTCATTTTATAAAAAAGCGTGTATTTCAATTCTTAAACCTGAATTATGTTTTGTAGAAGTGCGTCATTTTCACAGCCCAGCTGCTTTGAAATTCTTCACAGGTGAAAATGCTTCACTTTTTAAAATAATGTAATCGAAATCATACGCTGATAAAACGCAATGTTTTACAAAAATTTTGAGTGTCTTTATAAAAGAAAGGTGACATGCAAATTATAGCGATTTATATTACAGAAATTGGTGATTCTCGCCTGGATGGATTTGCTTCGCTGAGTTAGACAAGCAAACAAATAATTCGTGGTTTAAAATAATATCATGTTCCTGAAGTTTTTGTCCAAAATTCTCTCGAATAATAAAATTCTAATGCTATTCTTTGGGACATTCTACTATAATTTTATCAAAATAACTTAATTTGTTTAATTTAATTTTTTCTAATTTTATATAATCTATATATTTAAAACAAGTGCGTTTTTTAGTCATCTGCCCTGATCATTCTACTGAACCAATTTTACTAATATTTTTTTTAACTGAAAGCTCTTCATTTGTACATATGATCGCACTATCTGTTTTTTTTTTTTAAATATCCCCACTTTAATATTTTAATTTTAAAAGCATTTCATGAAATTTCTTCAAAATGGTGAAAATTAGATAGCTTTCATTATTGCGGACAAGAGAAAAATAATGAGGTATTTTTATCTTTATTCGTGCTATTTTCTAATAAAAACTCAAAATTGTTGTGTAAGGTTTAGTGTCGCAAAATCCCATTAGTAGCAGAATATTATATTAGGGGCATAATAACGGAAAATGAAATACTGCTTTTGAAAACACGCATTTTTCCTCATAAATTTTCTATATTGTTTTTCCTTCTGCACATGTACTGATATAAAGTTTCAGACACTAGGCGAAATGCTTATTTAAGTGAAAATGAAGTCATATTTAAAAAAAAAACGATCATTTTCTTAGATAAAACTAAACATTATAACACTAACAGTCTTAAAAACTTAAATTACGGAAATTTTTACTCTCCGGAATTGAGATTAGAATCTCGTGTAAAGAGTGCGTCTGTTCACATAAAAGATGTTGCTGACAATCGTGACTTCAAGTTTTGAGTCAAAATGATTTTTAAATGATCAAACAAAATACAATTTTTTTTTTAAATGATGAATATGAGAAGTGCGAATGCAAATTTTGAGAAGGTGAAAATTGCTGTTTTTCATTCCGAAATCCCAAGCATAAGAGCCTCAATTGATAACCACATCCTAAAAACTGATCTTTATTATATTTTACTGATTAAGTATCTATATTATAAAGAACAAACGTATCTGTGCGTAACGCTGACGTCATTTTGCGAATGGCAACACTTCACGATCAAATTTCAATTTTGAAATTTTAAGCTACTGCAATTTTTAAATCTTCTGATCATCGTATATTTTCAGTTTTCGTCTCATAGGGGAAAAAATTTACTTTCAAATGTAATTTGTTTAAAAACTCTATCTTAATTAAATGATGTATTACATTTTCTAAATAATTTTTAAGCATGATTTTTTTTTAAGTTTATCTTATCACATGTCGGTTTTAATACATAATAATAATAAACATTTTGCACATAAAGCAACAAACATTACATTTTTCAGCATTTGTTTCTGACTATTTTTGCATAATGAAATTAATACTTCCTTTATAAACAAATAAAGGAATAATATTAAAAAACCCACCAATCTAACATATTTGTGAAAGACAAATTAACGAAATTAATACTTCTTTTATAAACAAATAAAATAATAATATTGAAAAAACACAAATTTAACATATTTGTAATCGTACAATTTAAATTTTTAGATCACCAAATAGGATTTTTTTTCAAATGGAATTTATTTGCGAAGTTCGTCTCAGTTTACTTATTGTCTATGGTTTTAAAAACAATTTTAAAGCACGAAATATTTATTAATTTATCTATATATCGTGCGAAGCTCGATTACGAAAGATTAATTTGTTTGCCCTTAAAACAAATTAAAGAGTTCATCCTTTTCTTACGGCTAATATCCATTAAAAAGAAACTTCCCTATGAATAAATAAATAAAATAATATAAATAAAACAAATCTAGCAGGCATGTATAAGATCTGAAATTATCAGAATATAAAAGGATGCCATAAGTAGCAAAATCTTGGTCAAATAACTCTTAGCATGCGGCTAATAAGAAAATATCGCTTTTGATAAATTTCAAAAAAATATATGACTGTATAATTCGTATTTTCCATATGAAAAATGCTTTTTTAATGTAAATGGCAATCTAAAAAAATTATTGCATATAAAAAATTATTAGTTTTCAATTTAAAAAAATGTTTTCACCTACATTCTTTAACCCGGGAAGCCCGGGTACGATCCCCTAGTAAGATATAATGAAGAGGTGTACATGGAAATACCACAGCATTTCTACAGTTTTATCGAAGATCTGAAAGATGATTTGCCAGGTAATCCAAACTTGGCAGAGGTCAAGAAAAGGGACTTTGTCTGGAAGCTCCGTAAAAGTGTTTATTGTCTTCACCAATCAGGTCGCCTCTGGAATAGACATTTAGATACTTTCCTAAAGTCTCAAGGACTCCAAAGATCTCGAGCAGACCAATGCGTACATTATCAAAGAGGATGTGAGCTCATTGTTGCAATTTATGTGGATGATACCGTTTTGTATGGAAAGCCTAAAGAAATTGAAAGGTTGAAGAGAAGTTTCAAACAGGAATTTGATGTTAAAGATTTAGGTGAAGCAAAACACATTCTATCAATCCGTGTAACACAAACTAAAGATGGGATCTCACTTGACCAGTCAAATTATGTGAAAAAGTTGTTGAAAGATACTGGTATGCAGGATTGCAAGACTGCAAAAACTCCACTCAGCATAGGTCTTCAATATAAAATGTGTGAAGAAGGAGATGAATTGAAGGGAAAAGATGCAGAAAAGTATCGCCATGTTGTTGGTAGCCTGCTTTACTTAGCAACCCACACGCGCCCAGATCTAGCGTTTCCTGCAACTTACCTGAGTCAGTTTTGTCAGAAACCTTCAAAGACACACTGGACGGGTGTCCAGCATATATTGAGATATCTAAATGGAACCCAGAATCTGAGCTTACAATTTACGAAGTCTAACAAAGCATTGGAAGTTTATACAGATGCAAATTGGGGATCCAATGTTACAGACAGACGGTCATTTAGTGGATATATTGTGAAATTTGGTGGATCAGCTGTGAGTTGGATGAGTAGAAAACAGAGGTGTACTACTCTTAGTACAGTGGAGGCAGAATTTATTGCATTAAGTGAAGCGGGAAAAGAGTGCACGTGGCTGGTAAATTTGCTTCAAGAGATAGATCATCATTTTGTGAAAGGGCCAGTAACAATTAACATTGATAATCAAGGGGCAATAAAACTGGCAGAAAACCCTACTACATCCGATCGGTCCAAACACATAGATCTAAAGATGTTCCATGTCAGAGACCTGGTTGAGAGCCATATTTTACAGCTCAAATATGTGCAAAGCAATGCGAACTTGGCAGATCAGTTTACTAAAGTAGTGGCATCTCCCAAGATGCAAAAGCATTTAATTGATTTAGGGATCACAGATCCAGGAGGGGTGTCAGATATTATATAAACTGTAACCAAGACTTTTTTTAAACTGTGTTCATGTACCGCGTCGTTAGCATTCCCGCGCTACGAACTGAGATGTATATTCATATTTAACTTAAGATGTAACCTTTTACTTAATATCATTAAATTAGTATCTTTAACTTTAAATTGTGTCAACCTCTGCCACAAACGAAAACCGAACTAAAAACAAATTAATTATTTCCGCCTCTTTCGTGGCGCCGTATCGTAGGACCGTCGTCGGCAATTCCAAACATAAATCTGTATGTATGACTAATCATTTTCTTTAAAATAGAATTCTATTCTAATAACTATAATAGAAAAACACAATTTCTGTTTCCCCTTCATTCTGATCAAAAAAGCAATACAATGATTTGAAAAGGAATAAGCAATTTTTAAGGAGGGGGGGGGGGGGGGTCTTTTAATTTTTTCTATTCATGGATAAATAAAATTTTCAGGTTTCAGAGAGAATGAGTCCGAGCGCGTGTCGGACCCAGGCGCTGAGCCCGTCTCATCTTTAGTCTGCATTGGGTCGCGCAACCAGATTTTTTTCAAAACCGACACGACCCTAGAGACATATCGAGGCAGGTTGGCGTTTCTTTTTTTCGTTTCGGGTCAGGTTGACAGTCTTGCATCGGGTCTGGTAACCTGATTTTACCCGAACTCGAGTTGCGGATTAAGTCAGGTTTATGCTATTTTTTTCGCCAGGTGTAAGGTTAACTTTAAGCGTTTCTGGTTATGCTTTGTCTCTCTTTGGATGAACCGATTTTTCAATAGGAAGATATGAGTATTTTTAAATTGAAAAAGCTATATATCGAAGTATTAATGGGTGCATATGTGTTCATTTTTGTATATAACATATAAAATTGTAGACTACTTTTCCACAAATCTAATTAAACATAGATTTATTTTCTTTCACTTTGAGTTTGGGTATGAATATTTCGGGTTTATTTTGCAGTTTGTCAGGCTAGAGTTGTGTTTCGCGTTAACGACTTCTGTCAGGTTCGGATAGGGAGAACCCGATCCTTGCAGAACTCTAGTATCAGGCAGAGAAGTTATTAAGAACATACTGTATATAATACGATTTAATAAAGCAAATGATTTGATAGCGTTGTAATGACTGCAGTAAATATAATGTGATACTAATAATGCAAAATAAAAAATGCAAATAATTAAGAACTTGAATTAACCCCCTTTTTTAAAAAAAAGAAAAATCCTCTATAAATTTCGGACTAAAGGGGAAATTCACCTCGAAAATTCTAGCCCTGAGGGGGACAAGTATTCTTTGATCATTCTGCACACGGCTGGGAAGCAATTGATAGAATTTTTAACTGTCAATTTATAAAGATATTCAGAATAATTGGAAAAAGAATCATATTTAAATCAAAGAGAATACTGTTACATTATTTATTTGCTGTTTGATAAGTGTCACTTAAAAAAATTAATCATTAATGATGACCTGTATAGAAATAAATGATGCACAAATGGAAATTTCTGAACAATGTCTTGTAAATAATCTGTCTTTTGCTTTTTCACAACAAGTAGGAAATTGTTCGTCAAACGTGGCAAATGAGGTGCGTTCGTACTATACCTAGTTTTATAAATATTTTTTGCACCCCATATTGTACTGAATGTATATTGTTTTGCACTCCATAAGGGCATAGTGTCTGCAACATCATTAAAATGCACTTGCAATAATTTTTTTCCCATTGCCCGTAATGTAATGAAAAACTTTTGACTGTCCCTGTAATTAAACTATATATCCAATTTTCATAAAATCTGAAATGGCTCGACAAAATTTTGAACAATTATATGTTTAAAATTTCAGACCATTCGGAAGACTGTAACATCATTAAATGCACTTGCAATAATTTTTTCCCATTGGCCGTAATGTAAAGAAAAATTTTGAATGTCCCTGTCATTAAACTATACATCCAATTTTCATAAAATTTGAAATGGCTCGACAAAATTTTGCAACAATCATATATTAAAAATTTCAGACCATTCGGTTGGGTAGTTTTTGCTCTGTTACATGCGGACGGACAGACGGACTGAACGACGACTATAGGTATAGATGCCACGTATTTATATAATTACGAACGCACCTAAAAAAGAGTGTTTCTAAAGAAAATGGGGAAAACTTTCAAATGTGATAATAGACATCAAGACAGACCATTTTTGCCCAAGATACCAGTATCGCAATCCGCTTAATCAGTCAAAATAAAAAATACAGTGTATCTATCAGGCCCGTAGCCAGGATTTCCTTTCGGAGGGGGCTTAATCTTGGATTTTTTTCTGATCTAACAGCATTAATTTGCATGATT
Source organism: Maratus speciosus (assembly GCA_963932465.1). Classification (NCBI taxonomy): domain Eukaryota; kingdom Metazoa; phylum Arthropoda; class Arachnida; order Araneae; family Salticidae; genus Maratus; species Maratus speciosus. The sequence goes on from OZ010790.1 coordinate 505,954,662, forward strand.
TAAACCGTAAATAAAAAAAAATAATAAACAAGGCTTAACTTAAGGTATATTTCTGAATAGGATACTTGATGTCCATGTCAAAAATTGTTATTTCATATTTTTTCCATTTTTGTTACAATTTATGGTTTTTAAGAGCACTTACAATTTCCAAACTGGTTCGAAAACCGGAAATGTTTTTAGGAAAAAACTGCAACAAAAATAAAAAAGCACAAACTAACAATGTTTGAGATGAGCCTCTATGTCATATTAGAAAAACGTTAAAAAATATTAAAATGTAAACAAGTAATTTGAATAGGTTTAAAGCACAGGATTAATATTAGCATGCGAGTGTCTCGTATTACGAGCGCAGGGTCTTAAAATGATTAACACCCAAATTAATTAAACATATTATTTTTTTCCAAACAAAAAAATTATTGTTACAGATATGTGTACTCAGAAAAATTATATTTATGTTTCACAGTCTCAGATTAGAATTAGAAATAAGTACTCTTGGTACAATAAGTTTACTAGTGCTACAGAAATAATCTTCATGACTTCTCAGCCATGATGCTGATTACCTTATCAGGCTATGGGACATTCTCACAATCTTTTGACTTTCGGGAATAAATATCTGGTGAAATTAAATTTGCTAAAATAACATTTTAATCTGATAGACGAATGCCTTAATGATTCAAAATAAAGAAAAAATGGTCAGAAGCGAAAATTTTTTCATTTAACTGAGGTTTAAGTTAAACTTGCGACTTTAATTTTTCTTACCATTTTACCACTATAACTTTCTATTTTCTTCTAAATTTTTACTTATAATGAATTTGCATAGTACCCACAGGACATTCAAATAAGAAATAATAACAATGTAGTACTTTTAGTACAAAATTTTGGTATAACATTGACTTAAAGGGGTGGTAAAGAAGGGACGGGAGGAAAAAAAGGGGATGGCATAGGAAAAAAGGGACGGTAATGGAAAAAAAAGAGATGGGACGCTAATTAAAATTACCACTATTTTTAGGCAAATCATGTTAAGACTAAGTGATAGCCACAATGTTCATTGATTTTTAGAAACAGTTATTTACATTGAATTAAATTTAAAAAAAAAATTATTTACCTCGAAAAGTGCAGGAATAAACCTTGGGGACGGTAAGACTACCAATAAAGCCACGATGCTTGAAATTGATATTTAAATGCTGCAGTAAATTTCCTGTCAAAGAATTTTAGACATTCTTTCTCTAGCATACTTCTGCATGAGAAAAAACTTGAATAAATTCGATGGAAGTGATTTTCTGTATAAGTTTAACAAGAGGGATGGTAAGAAATCTAAAACCCAGGGACAGAGTTCAAAAAATAATAACAACCCTAAAAATGGGTCCAGGTTAATTTTTTGCTACATATTTATATAAAACAATTGTCCCAGTTTAGGCAAAAATTACATCGAATTACGTTTATTGAAAAAATTTTATACAGACAGATCCAAACTTAAAAATCAGCATCAGGGACACGGGACGATATAGGAGTTTTTCTGGTATTTGGACCCCCAACATCGTCCAAAACTTATTTATCTCGTTAATATTGTTATGCAATCATACAATGGGATGTTACCCAGTATATGAAATTAAAAAAAAACCACAAGAATATATACTAAAATAAAAATTATTAGTCAGGGACTTAAAAGTCAAAAGATTGTGAGAATGCCCCATATACTGCAATGTCCCAAGGAATGGAAATCATTGCAAGGCTACCCAGTCTCTCATCGGCCATAACGCTTCCAGGCAAAAATTTAATTATTTTCGTAGTCTAAAAAGATCATTCAGCACAGGCTGTTGTTACCAGGATTGTAACCAAGATTGTCAGCAAGTATTTGATCATACTGTACTACATTATATTATACAGTACTCTAAAAATTTTGGGACCTCTGTGTTTGTGTCACAATTAGCAATACTCTCGCACCAAAATTCATATTCAGCTTTCACTTGCGACTTGGTCACTTTATCGACAAAATATTGAGAGAGATTTTCTAATGTGCTTGCTTTTTCCGGCGAAGAAAATCCTGGAATAAGTACTTGGAAATCTGTTAGAATGTCTTCATTCGAAATGAATCTGTTATTCAAATTTTGAATAAGAATTTCTGCATAGAGAATAAAGACCATGGCCCTGTAATATTCTTCAGCGGATCTAATTTGAGGGTTTGCACGCGTTGTCTGCCTAAATGTTAGCCTTAGGATCTTTATTTCAGTTTGGCAGACGTCATCAGCAGTTCCAAGACATGTTTCGGAAAGCAGGAATCAGCATGCTGTTAGACAATGCAAAGTTTAACCGATGGCTTGCACAATGGACGTACCTAATTTTTGGATACTTCTGATGAATTCTAGACTGGACCCCACTAACATTACCAGCCATATTGGCCGCGCCTGTGCGACGCATTTAAACATGTCAAGACGTAAATCGTTACACCGTTGTAATATTGCTTCTGTTACATTTTTGGCGGACAAGTCATTTACTAGGATGAAACATAAAAAATCTTCCCGAAATATGGGTTTTGTGAATTTCATAAATAGTCCACATATCTAACACAAAGTGCAAGCTGTTCTATTCTTGAAATGCCCATAGTTTCATCAGGAATCAAGCTAAAACTGCTAGCGTTATTTATTTGGTAATTAATTCTTCAGTAACCATATTTGAGCATATTTGAATGATTTCATTCTACATGCCTGTGCTGAATAGCATTTCTGCGGTTGTTTATAATATGTCGTTTCAATTCATCCTCTTCAGACTTTGCTCTAAATCTTAAAAGCGCTCCTAGCTTACAGTCTTTTTTTATCGATTTCTCTAACGTTAGAGGAACACTATCATGATCACCTCTAAGAGGCATTTCTTGCTCAGCACAAAATAAGACTATTAGAATGTTAAAGGTTGCCCCCTAAAAAACTCTTTAGGGGGCACTGGGAAAAACTGCCAAACAAATCCCCATTCCTAAAGTTGATAATTCTTCAAAAGACAATGAAAATTTCCCAGACAAAGAGACTATTCTGAGCACATTTTCTTTCTATTAAAGATTCATACGCAAACAATTTAAAGCAAAGTTGTTCAGTGAAGAGCCTGGGGGACGCCGGCCATCGGTTTCTCGAAGGTCTTCTTTGAAGTTTTCTCTATACCCTATCGTTTTTCTTCAAACCATTCCTTTTCAAAATTTCCTGCTATTATCTTTTTTTTTTTTTTAAATAAAAAGCCTTTTACAGTTATAACACTATTTTCAAAGATACTTTCTTTAAAATAATCAATTTTCTCATAATTTTACATTATAGGCGGCTATTAAAGTTTTTGTTTCCTTTCTCTACACAACATTTTAACATTGACCACTCTAAGTTTTCATTATATGCGCGATATAATTAGGATAGAGAAAGTTAAGGAAGATCATAATATGCAAGCAAATGTTTTATATTTGACTCCAAAAGTTAATTTATTTGCCATACGTGTATTATACTTACTTTTTCTTGGTCAAATTAATAATGTGGAATTACCCTTATCAAAATTTACTGTGCATAAAAACAGTTAAAATTGCGTTTTAAGAACTTATATTTTTAGTGGTAGATATGAAGTAAGAACAATATATCCTAATGAGTGATATAACGAATGATAGCTATAACTGTAATCGAATAAATTTATATTTTTACAACAAAAAAATTACGTAGTTTCAACGTAATGGAAGATAAAACAAGAAAAACGTTGTAAATTTTTATTATCATCAAGATAACTTTGCAAAGTCTTTTTAAACTTTCGGGAGGGGCTTCAGCCCCCTTAGCCCCTCCCTGGCTACGTGCCTGGTATCTATCTCATCTCACTTCAGGTCAAACTTAGATTTTCATTTTAACAAATAATGAAGATATCGTAACTATATTTTCAAAAGAGTTACTTTGATTTCTGTGTGCAGGGGCGTCGCCATGGGGGGGTTAGAGGGGGGGGAACCTCCCCCCCAATACATGTGAAGTTGGGAAATTTGAGCTTAGAGTTGGGAAATTCTAGATTTTTGAGACATCTCCTTTTCTATTGAAAAAATTAGGAAATTTTTGTTTTGGTGATTATGTTTCTGAGTACTGTAACAGTAAACATGTTAAATTATCAAAAGAAATACAAAAAGAAATGAGCCACACTCAATCTATCATTGTGTTTTTCAGTTCTACAAAAATATTATACATCTACCAGACCTGAATTTCTCTACTCCTATCCATCAATAGCTGACTATCCAGTTCCTTTATTTCCTTTAAAACATTGTTTCTTTCTCAAAAATTACACCCTACGTCCCCTTCTCGTCCTAAAAGAGAATCCAGCTATTTTAATCCAAAGGGATTGAATCTTCTTTTGAAAATTGGAGATCACTTGTAGCACAACAGAAAGGAATGTAGTTACCTACTTGAAACATAGCTGGGCAAGAAGATTTGATGAGTTTTCCCAAATTGCACTAATTTGTGAGCTAATTGCGTGATTTTTGGACAGTCTTTTACTCATTCTCATGGTTTTTTCCGCAAAAATTAGTTAACCCTTCGCTGTCAAGAAAAAAGCGTTATATGAGCAAATATGAATATAAGAAGTCGCTAGTTTAGATAAATTTGTCACATTTTACATTTATTTGTGTGCGGAAATATATATCAGTCCTGTTCGTTTATATTTATATGTGTTTATGGAATTTTAAACCAAAAATCCAGTGTTGTATCTTTAAAACTGTACTAAAAATGACTATAAATCTCAGCACGAAAGAACCCTTCATAATAAGGAAAAGATTTTTCGTGCAAGGTTTTGGAGCATCTAAAAATCCATTCGAGGATGAAAAAGGTAAAAAGAGGACTATTTGAATTTGGAACATAAATATGACCATGAAAGCAGTTCATCAACTGAAGGAAAAATCGACATGCATTGTAACACTGACACGTTGAACTTTAATAAAATTTTGAATCAATAAAGATTTCCCTATAGGCAAGTTCACAAACAGTTATGAATATTAGAATATAACTGAAGAAGCTGGCTTCCGAAAGCACCGTAGAAAAATGGTTTCACCAAAGAGAATATATAAAAATAATAGTACAGCAATGAACATTGATACACACAAGTTTTACAGGAAAGAATTATAAGAAATACAAAAAAACTTAGTAATGGGCTTAAATGACAATGTTCATTATATCAGGAGAATATTGCACCAATACATTTCATATTTAAATTACAATTGTGCAAGGCAAATTTGAGTATCACTAACTTAGGAAAGTTAATAATGTTTCCACCTGGATATGAGAAACCGGATGTACATGACTTGCAGAGTCAAATAGAAATAAACCAAATCCCAACTCACTTAAAAAACCTTTTTCTCATGCCTTGAAATTCAAAGACTATTTGAACATGCCGTCAAACTATATACTCGTATCTTAACATTCACAGCAGCTTATCTTTATGGCATTGCATCTAATGAAAGAATCTTTAGTCAAATAAAAATTTAAAATATATACATTGCAAACTACAAAGAGGGATGACAGACTTGACAACCTAATGATTTTAAAATGTGAAAGTGAAATAGTGGATTTTATTAAACTGGACGATATTATATCCTCAGGTTGGCTTCTTTGGAGACCAGAAGAATTAATGTTAAATGAAAACTAGTCGGATGTGCTAATCCCAAAACTATATTCTATCCAATACATGTTATTACCTCAAAATTTGCAATCACAATGCAAAAAGAATTATAAAGGAATATATCCGTTTAATTTTGTGAATTTAAAAAGGAGATAGAAGCATCGCATTTTTCCAACAAATCATTGAATTTGGGCGCACACCCTGTTAGATGTCTGCAACCAAAATTCCAAACCCAAAGAGCACAAAAGCGATACCTTTGGACAGTATGCATCCAAGCCCAATAAGGAATTGCAACCGAATATGAAATTTGACAAATTCCGTGCATTAGTTTTTCAGATATAGCTAACGCAAAAATCATGAAAAATGCTTCACAGCAGTGTCACCTGTTATATGATATACACAAAAGCCTAATAAGCACCAAATTATGTCAAGGTTTAACAGAATATGAAGTTTGATCAAATTCCGTGCAACAGTTTTTAAGATATAACTATCGCTAAAATCATGTAAATCGTGAAAAATGCAGCATAGCAGCGCCACCTTTTGGGTGATTTACACCAAAAACTAATCAGCAATAATTTTATCAAGGTATAACTGAATCTAAAGTTTTATTAAATTCTGCGCATTAGTTCTTGAGATAGAGCGCCCACAAAATTTGTGTCACACACACACAGACAGACATTTTCTAAAAACAGTCAAATCGTTCTAAAACGTATCAATTATAGCTGCACATTTCCAAAGTTTTTAAGGAGCCAGTGGCTCCTAAACTCAAATAATCCAGTGGTCATATTGTGAAAGAAATTCCTAAAAGCAATAGCAATTATATGAGAAAAAATTTCAGGAAATCAAAGTGAAAAATAATCTACAAATGTACAAAAGAAACAGACTAATTACATCTAATTTGTATAGTTCATTTAATCACCCAATTCTTTTAATTTGGATATAAATTAAGTATAATATAAATCGTAAGCTATGTACTGTCAAAAGATAAAGTTGGGCAAAACAAAGGTGAAAAAATATATATCTATAAGAATAAGCTAAGGAATCACGGTAGTGGGGAACATTAGGAAAACAATATTTCTTATTTTCATTTTGCCATACAAGAGTTCATAAAAGAAAAAAATAAGAGTGTGTAAGATTATTTTGCACTATAAAAGTCAAAACAGAATTCAAGCATTTGTTTTTCAAGAATACAGAAGAAAAATTATCTTAAAAAACAATCTTATCACAGATTATTACAGGGGTGAGGAAAAATATCAATAATTTCGACAAGTGGACGCCGAAAAAATCAATTTTGTCAATCGTTAGCAAGAAAAAGCGCGAATTCCGTCAAAGGATCAGGTAAAAAATGCGAATTTCGTCAAAGAATCCCCCAAAAAACCGCGTCTTTTTATCAAAGAATTTGCGGGGAAAATGCGAATTTTGCCATTCTTTGCAGAAAAATCATCAACTTTGTCAAAGGATAAGAAAAAAAAAAAAAAAACCGCCAATTCTATAATGATCTCGGAAAAAACGATAATTTTGTCAAAGGGTCGCAAAACACACAACGTGAATTTCGGCAAAAGATTGCAGAAAAACGTGAATTTCGTCAACAGATTGCAGAAAAAACGCGAATTTCGTTAACAGATTGCAGAAAAAATGCGACTTTTATCAAAGGATTGCAAAAAAAACGTGATTTTTTGTCAAAGGATCGCTGGAAAATAAACGCGAAATTCGCCAACGGATGGCGACTTAGATGCCGAAAATTAGTCGCCAAAGCAAAAAATTAAGTCGCCACGTGGCGACTGGCGATCGTGAATCTGCACCAATAATATCAATCCGTCGAAAGCCGGAAGTCGAATTTTTTTTACGAATTCAATTTTTTCTTCTTGTAAAGATAGAAGAAAGTAAAAAGCTGGTTGGTTTTCTTATTAAAAAAACAATAATTGGAATTTTTATGTTTCTAGTTTAAAAATGTTTCCTTGGAAAGAAATTTTTTATGCATAAGTTTCCTTATCATTATTACACACGTTGTGCATATCACTTTAGTTGAAAATTGGAGCAATTTGTTTCAAGTTGGGAAATTTTCGAATTCTCCCCCCCCCCCCCCAAAAAAAAAAAAAAAATATCTGTAGCTACGCCCCTGTCTGTGTGACATATGATATCATGAGAAGAAGTGCCGGAAATTGGGTGTGTGTCTAAAGTTTACTTGTAAAAAGGTCTTGTTTATCAAAATGGAAGTATCTGTGTTAAGTATATGAAAAATTGTTTTACTATTTAATTTTTTAATATCTTTAAACTTTGAATTCGGCCAGCCGAATATTCGGTATTCGGTCTAACGGTCAGTATTCGGCTACCCGAATATTCGGTATTCGTTTTACCTGTAGGCCGAATATTCGGTATTCAGTTTACCTGTAGGCGGTATTCGGTATTATTATTCGGTATATTCGGTATTCGGCCAAAATCACTATTCGGTGCATCCCTAATGACAAATAAAATTTCTGAAATCTCAAATTCCTTGGGAGGCGTGCCCCCCAGCCCCCTTCAAATGGCGCCCCTGCTGTGTAAACCTCTAAAGTATAATATCAATTTAATCCTCTTGACGAGGAGACCATGCCCTCCTCCTCCATTTTCGGGCAAATTCTGGCGCCAACCCTTTACTGGGGAAGGCCCTCATTAACGTACGATCGAATATATTTTGCCGTACGCTATTGAGGTTCAAAAATCTTCCGTTAGATTTCGTGTTTTTTTTTTTTACTCTTTTTTGAGAAACAGAGTTTTTAAATATTTATTAAACCTAAAATTTAACAATACTTTGACTTCATTAAGAAAATTTAATTTGTGTTGTGTTGTAATTTGTGTTTAATTTGTGTTGTGTTTCAAATTGTTAATTCATTTGTTGATATCATTTATTCGTATATCGCATTCGTCAATTTTTTAAAATCCTTATTTTATGACAAAAAAAATATTTTGTGTAAAATATAGAACTTTCAAGGCAAAACAAATTGTAAATGTCTGATCTTCAACTTTAAAGTTTTATATGAATTTCAGGGTAAAAAAATAATATTCATTCCGTTTTAAAGTTGCATGAATTCACTAAATTATTCGATCCGGAGCGACCCATCTACAGTCGAGGTACAGAAGCCTTTTGTCAATTGTGTCGATATTTTATTTTTGTCGGGGCTATTTAATTTATTTTGAATATCGATGAAAACTCATAAGGTTTTTAGTTTTAATGTTAGTGTCATTAAAAGCTTGATATATTATATTACTACACCTACATGAATATTATTACATAGCGTTGAAATTGTATTAATAATCATTATAACACTATGTGGAACTTATGACTAACCTACGAAATCGTGGTGTTGTGCCGCACCGATAGCGGTTTTGAATCTAACTAGGTTCCCTAGTTAGAAAATATTTCGAAACTCTTTCCTAGAGACTGTAAAGATGCAGAAAGACCAAGAACTTGGACAAACTAGGGAACAGAGACAATTAAGAAATAATCAACAAAAGACTGATGGGGGTATGGGAATGCGTGAACCCAAAAGGTGGATACCTCCTAGCGAAAAGTGGAATACATCAGGCATGTTGATGGTTGGACCAAATTTTAAAGTAGGAAAGAAAATTGGCTGTGGAAACTTTGGGGAACTTAGACTTGGTGAGCTCTTTAATTTCTTTCAGATTTCTGAGCACACCTTTAACTTGCCTATCTAATGTTTATGTTTTGAAAAGTACAACGAATTGTGTTTGTTTTGCTATGGGACTATATTCTATTTCTCTTTTCTTGAAATATATCCAGTGTTATATCGCTTAATTTTACAATTGTTGATATTCACTCTTGAAATTGCATTAGTTTCATATTTGGTGTACCATTGTTTACACTTAAGTAGTTTTTGTTTAACCTGCTGTGTAGCTCAATGTTGATATTGTTGATGCTTTGCTAATGTTATATAATGCTGTGCTGTTGCATAAACAGCTTTATTATTTAAAAAAAAAAAATTATTAGATTTAAATTATCTATTTTTGTTTATATAATGTAGACCTTATTATTTTGGCTCCCCCCCCCCCCACGCACACATTTACTTTTTTTTTTCTTGTTATTGAGTAAACATCCCCCCCCCCCCCTTATTCCATAAAATTAAAATTGCATCAATAAATATGCTTTATAGTTTTTTTTTTTTTAATACATGAAATTATCTAGAAAGTTTTTCTATTTTCCTATTATATCTAAATGTTAGTTAAAATAAAAAATCTACAGAAGAGTTACTTTATAGTAGAAGATCTTTATACAGCAATCCTAAAAAAACACAAGGTTTTGTGTTATTAGATCCTTTCACACATCTTTAAAACCTGCCTTATAAGGTTATAAGCATACAAGATATGTCTGGAACATATTAACACATAATAGGATATTTTTATATATTGCATTCCTTGGTATCAGAAACTATGCACATTACAAATTTTCGCTTAATTATCTTACATCGTGAAACTACCATAATCCAAATATGCCAATGTACAAAATCATTATATTACTTATTTCCAAATTCTTTTTAAATTGATAACAGCAATATTTTCATAAAATAACTCTGAATTAAGGAGGTAAAAATTAAATAATGTCTGAAACATAGTTCTCCTCTCCAGAGGGTAGCAATATTTTTACAATGCAGGCATTTTTTAACTGCAAAATTCATTGTTTACATCTGAGAAGTTGTGTGTTATATAGAGGATTGCATTATAAAGATCTTCTACTCTATATATTTCTAGATGTTTTTAATTTCTAATTTTCTTAAATGTACACACAAACTTAAGTCTAGAATTTTTCTAATTTTCTCCCCCCCCCCCCTCCCCCTTCCTTTTCTGTGTTTCTCAGATAGGACTTAATAAATTTTCAGAAAAACAAGATTAAAATAATATACTATATAGGGTAGCTGTGCCAGTAATGGACACCCTTAAGGAATTTCTTTAAAAATTATTTTTTTATTAATAGTTATTAGGGTAGATGCTCCAGTTGTGGCCACCTTTAGAGAAAATTTGAAATTGAAATTTTACAGTTATTGACTGATTGAAGCATATTATATTAAATCATAATAACATCATTATTTAGCAAATTTAATTGTCTTTCTGTGAATTATAATAACTTTCAACAAAATATTTTAGATTGTGAGTAATAACTCATTAAATAATTTATTTCAATTTGTACCAGTTGTGGCCACCTCTACACCAGTTTTGGCCACCTCTATGCACCAGTTGTGGCCACTCCAATATCATGTAGTTTAACAAACATTTTAATTGATAATAAGTAAAAATAAAGCATTTTTATGCAACATCTATCTTACCACACATATTTCTTGCTGTATTAAAAGAATTTTGCAAGTTTTTTTTTGTGAATTGATAAAAACATCAAGTAAAATATACTTATGTTGACTTTAACTGAAAATTTCAATTAAAAAAACAAAAAATATATTTAATTTGATTCATAAAAGGGACAACAGTGCCTGTAGGACATCAAGATTAACTTTTTAAATTAGTTTTATAATTATCCAATGGATTGTGGATTGATTAAAACACTTGAACCGTCACAAAGAGTTTTATTTCTGGTGCTCCAAAACTTTTCTAGCTTGTAGTGCTGGCATTATACATTTTGAATGGCCTTAATTTTACTTCTTATCCTAGAACAGTGTTCCCTCTAGTCCATTTTTTAAGAGCACAGAATTCTGTGTTTTTTAAACTTAGTAAAATGAATGCTGTTCTTTTTAAATAATGGGAAATAATTCTTGCTTGTATTTAGATATCTCTAGTTAAGATTTTCACAATATTTAGTATTTCTAAATCAGTTTGCCCGAAATCTGGCAAAAATTATGGAACTTCTTCACTTCTTTAGGAAAAATACAAGAAATCATGCTGTAATTTTATTAAACTTTTTAATTTATGTAAAATCTTTCAAAATTTGTTTTAATTTATTTATCGTGTAAGACATATCGCCCCTCCCCTTTGGTTTTATGAATACTAAACACAATATACTATATTTTCTTTAGAAATATCATTCTTTAGTTACTAGCACAGTGTCCTTTCTAAAGTGAATTATCTATTGGACAGAGAAAACAAAATCTCTTTGATAGAACTGCTATTAGCCTTGCTTTTTATTATTATTATTGAAGCCATTACTATATAAAACAAAACTAAATAGATTTTTTTTTATCCAGATGTTCTAGAAATTATTTAATGGCTAAAATTCTCACTATAATGAATCATGTGGCCAAAAATGAAACATATGCTGTGCCCTTTTTACCACTTCCAACTTCCATGGCCATAACTGGTACATATAGCAAATTTAAAGCACCATTTGTGGCCACCCCCCATTAAACTGTTAAAATAATTAATTTAAATGTGAAATTGCAATAGAGAGGAAGCTTACCTCATAAAACCTAACAGCAATTTGTTTCAGGACAAACAGAACCCAATAAGTGCCTAATATTGAAAGATTTGGAAAACTTGTCAGCTAAGCAAAAATCTTAATACATGTGAGCACACACTACAGATTCGCAAATTTATTTTTTTTGTAAGTCACATTTTATCAAAAAATAAACAAATGAGATTGTAAATGATAAAAGGGTGTTTGCTTAAGGTGTGAGAATGCATATTATTTGTCTGCATCAATTCACAGCTTAAATATTGGACAAACTGATCCAATGTGGCCACAACTGGAGCATCTACCCTATATTCCAGTTTTTTCAATGTTATATTAACCTATCAACACTATTTAACCATTCTTATAGTCTCATTTCCCAATATGAATGGAAATTTAATTTTAAATAACAGAAATATATCAAAACACCCAAAAGCCCAGTAATGGACACCCTCTGTTCCAGTAATGGACACCCCATAAAAAGTAATAAATATAATTGTTTTTATAACTGTATTTACAGCCAGAATTTAATGAATACATACTAATGAAACAAAATAGTTATATTCAAATAAATTTAACAATTACGATACCAGTAATCACTAATCAATAAAATATCTGTCATAATCATTTACTGTTTGCATCAATTATTGTAATTATCAGAAGATTAATGTTTGAATTATTTTAGATGGATAGTTTAAATTACTAAATATCAGGCAATTACAGCTATCAAAGTATTGAAATGGTGGGTGATTTAAAAGATAATTAAAAGTTTTGGAATGTTAGTGTTTAGATTTGTCTAACTATTTGTAACAATTAATCTTCCAGAGACTACTTGATATATCATTTATAATAATTATTACAAATATGAAAGAAATGATATTGTGAGTTGAATATTTTAGGTACATACTAAATAAAACAATTTCAAAATAAAACTGTAGAACTGACGTTTGAGGCCACTGAGCTGCAGATTTACTAGTTTCATGAATATTACCTATATAACTTTAATTAATATTACATTTTTATTTGTCAGAGTGAATAAGGAAACATTTAAGACAGAAAATGGACTTTTAATAGCTTCTGTAACTTAATTGTTTTTATTTAAACGGAAAGGGATTAAGCCCTAATGAGCCCCTCTTTGACTGTGCTCTTAAACAATATTTTCTGCTTCCTGGCTGGTTTGATTGCCAGATTATAAAATATGCAAGATATACATAAAAAAAAAAGTACACATACATAGAAAAAGAATAAAAGGCAGATTCCCAAAACAGCCGAGACACCCGATTTGGCGACTTTTCTGACAAGCGCCAAATACCCCATATACGCCAATCTAAAATGCGGCAACCTGAAAACTTACGTGATTGGTCCATTTTCCTGAATGCTTCCAGACTGTTTTTTACTACGTCATCACCCTGGAATTATGGGAAATACAACATTTATAAATAACAACGTATTAGAAAACACAGGAAAGCTGATTTTTATGAGATTCAAATAAAACAAACGATTTCAACATAAGTTTATTGAAAATGGGAAATTTTTAAAATACCTTTCCAAATCAGAGTAACGATATAATGATTAAAATTTTCATTTCTCAACAGCTTTCAGAAAAAATCATGGGGTCATTTAATATTGTAAGTACGTGCCTATATTATAGTAAACATAGAACAATTCATTTCTAATTTAAAGAAGTATAAACGCTTCACATTCATAAAATATATATATATATATCACTGAATACAGCAACCTAGTTCTGCAGCAATCTGAAAAACGCAGGAAACTCGTTAAAGCGGCAATCCGGGAACATGTATGAACGCTTTGCGTTCATTAACCAAAAAAAAACATCACTGTCACCAGCAGTTCTCGGTGTGTAGCAATCTCAAAATTCAGCAGTTCTCGCTATCTAGCAATCCCAAAATTCAGCAATTCTCGCTTTATAGCAATATCAAAATTCAGCAGTTCTCAATGCGTAGCAATATCGAAATGTACAAAACTCTTAAGGTCAACATACATGAGAAATATACAATAAACAGCTAATATAAAACACTATAATAAAAAATACATAAAATTATTAACATACCTTAACAAACATCTTCGTTCTTGAAAACCAACTCTATAAAATGTTGAATTGCCATAATTTCATAAATTTCTAGTCATCGATAAGCTTCAT
>OZ010790.1:506573823-506741323 GCA_963932465.1 Maratus speciosus
TTTTAGTCTTATACTGCTTTATAGAAACTTTGGCACAGTTGTCATATACGCCAATTTGGCGAAAACATCAACAGCATAAACAACAACATCCGGGTTACCATATCAAGCAAAATAACGACACTTTACCGCCAGTTAAGTACTCGTTGTGTATATGACATTGGTGTCAGAAAAAAATCTCGCCAATATGTATGACATCTGTGCCGAAACTTTAATATTTAATTTTTAAACTCTTCGCTCCACACCCCTTACACATAGTACAAACTTAACACAGATAGCGCAAAATAATAGACAGTTTGGTATTTTTCCACTGTAGGAGCTTTGGCGTTTTTTTTAAAAAAGCTTGGTGTAATTTGGGCATCAGAAAGTAAGATTTGGGTTCGTTTCCGTTATACGGATACCTTTGTCGCCTAGCGTAATAGATGGCGCAAAATGAAAATCACGTGAATTGAAGCATTTGAAAAATAAAAGAAAAAACATTGTCGATACTAAAGTGAGCATTTAAAAAATATAACATTTGAAAATTCGAGACTTTTACGAACTATTTCATTAAATCACAATTATATACTTAAAATAAGTGAACAAATAACTTATAAAATAAAGCAATAAAATAAAACTCATATTAAACTGCTGGCATAAAATTACAAATATCTTTTAGCATTTTGAAATAATTGGCGCATTAGCATACATTTTGGCATGGTGTCCGTATAACGGAAAAATATAGAGATTTGTTGTCAAATCATATAAACAGCTATGAAAAAAAAATTGATGAGCGTTTTTGTTTATTTTATATGTATAGTATTGATGTTTTTTATGTACAAATCACATTTGTTTCTTTATAAAATTAGAGAAACGTCTTTTTTATATTAAATAAATCGTATAAATATCGAAAGAAATTACGTGTGTATATAAAATGAAACAGTGGATAGGTTCCCGGAAAATATGTTGCCAAATTTCCTTTTTCGCCAAGGCACCTATACTGGAAAAGTACCTAAAGCACATTAAAATCGCGCAGTTAGGAGCTCACACAGTACAGCGTCGTCTATTGGCGGTTATTTTATTAGTAGCATCGGGAGGAAGATGTAAATATGTACTTTAAATTCTCACTCATAGATTTTGAAAAATATCTTAAAAGAGCGGAGTTTAAATTAAATTTCGGTGACCTCCATTATGAAAGATTAATGGTTTTAAATGGGAATTTCGCCAAATTAGCCAGCGATCACCAAGTTGGCTAACATTTGGCGCTACTGTGATAACCCTGCATTAGTTTTTTTCAACAATTACTCATTTCAATGAGGCGGTCCTACCGGAATCGTGAGGGACACACAGAGACTTGGATATTATATAAATAGATAGGGTATGAGACAATTATATCAAAAATGCTAAAATTGTTGAACTGATAGTTTAAAAATTGCCAGTAGATTAATATAACCCAAACCATTCAATGAATCCCATCGAAAACTTTTGTGTGTCTTGTAAACAAACCATAAGCGCTACATACTTCATTAACAAACTCAACTATGATATTTTTGCAAGATCAATACACTGTAACAATTAATACATTTAAATTGGTCCAGTATTTCGAATGTTATCGTGATGACAAATTTTTCATGTTCTTTGGTTTGTTGTGTAACGAAATATACACTAACACTATAAACAAATTTTAAGAGCTACATACTTAATTAACGAACTCATCTGAGATAGTTGCCGGATCAATATATATTCCATACAGATTTGAAATGGTTCAATATTTCGGAAGTTATCGTGATGACAAGTTTTGCATGTTTTCCATTACACGGATTTTATCTAATTAAAAAGTGTGTTTTAGATATACATACCTCGTTTATTTTTAGGTAGATTTCGTATGAAATACTACCTATTGCGATCCATCCTATATTGGAATTTCTGAAAAATTTTTGCAGATCTACACCGATCATGACCCCTAGCACCAAAACCATCCTCAGTAAAAAACTTTATCTATCTATCTATATCACTTTTTTATGGACACGATAACTTCCGTAATTCTGCACAAATCTCTTCCAAACTGATGCATAAATTCTCGGTCAAGTTCGTTAATGGGCAAAATCGGACAAAGGGATGGAAATAATGAGGGGTTTTATGAAAACCGAAAAAAACCCATAACTTCTTAATTTTTGTATATATCGAATCAGTTTAAAATTTTTATCACAGGGTTCATACAGAGTTGGGAAGAAAAAATCCAAGGAGTACCGAAAAAATCCAAGGAGTCCAAAAAATTTTAAGGATTTGCCATTTTTTGTTGTTGTTGTTGCTCTTATGCGCTGCATCATTATGTGGTATGCACACTCCATTTTTTAATGCCCAATTTGGAGACAAAAACAAATTTTACTCTATTAGAATCTAATTGTTAGTGATGAAATTGCACAGTATTCACAATATATTGCTTACTGATTTCGTAAGATTAAATACAAAATAGACAATTAACTTTTTTATGCAGCGACCAATGGTCATATAAACAGAGATTAGTCAAACCACAAACACTTATTATGTATATCAGATACATGATACATCTTAAAGAAAATTTTAAAACGTAAAAAAAAAGAATGCTAAACGCAACATACAAGAAAAAATATAACAAGTTTTGAATTTATTCTTTTAGAACAGCGGTAATCGATTTCTTTGAAGGTGAAACTTTGACGAAATTCGTATTTTTTTTCGCGATCTTTTGACGAAATTCGTGTATTTTTTGCGATCTTTTGAGGAAATTCGCGTGTTTTTCGAAATCGTCTAGGGGAAATTCGCGATCTTCTGGGAGAAATTCGCGTTTTATTTCGATCGTTTGACGAAACTGACGTTTTTCTCGTGATCTTTTGATGGAAACCGTGTGTTTTTTTCGATCCTTTGATGAAAGTCGCGATTTTTTGAGAAAATTCGCGTTTTTTTCGCTATTTTCTGGTGGGAAATTCCCATTTTTTTGCGATTTTCTGGTGAGAAATTTGCGTTTTTTCGCGATTTTCTGTGGGAAATTCGCGTTTTTTCGCGATCTTTTGATGGAAATCGCGTGTTTTTCGCGATCCTTTAACGAAATTGGTGTGTTTTTCACGATCCTTTCAGGAAATTCGCGTGTTTTTCGCGATCTTTCGAGGAAATTCGCATGTGTTTCCCGATCTTTTGCGGAAATTCGCGCTCTTCTGGGAGAAATTCGCGATTTTTTAATGGAATTCGCATTTTATTTCGATCGTTTGACGAAACTAACGTATTTTTCGCGATCTTTTGATGCAAACCGCGTGTTTTTCGGGATTATTTGACGAAATTTGCGTGTGTTTCGCGATCCTTTGAGGAAATTCGCGTGTTTTTAGCTATCATTCGAGGAAATTCGCGGGTTTTTCGCGATTTTTTGAGGACATTCGTGTGTGTTTCGCGATCTTTAGAGGAAACTCGCGTATGTTTCTCGATCTTTTGAGGAAATTCGCGTGTGTTACGCGATATTTTTGGGGGAAATTCGCGTTTCTTCGCGATCTTTTGATGGAAACCGCGTGTTTTTCGCGATCATTTAAAGAAATTCACGTGTTTTTGCGATCCTTTGACGAAATTCGCGTGTTTTTCGCGATCTTTCGAGGAAATTCGCATGTGTTTCACGATCTTTGGCGGAAATTCGCGTTTTTTTCGCGCTCTTCTGGGAGAAATTCGCGATTTTTTAATGGAATTCACATTTTATTTCGATCGTTTGACGAAACTAACGTATTTTTCGCGACCTTTTGATGCAAACCGCGTGTTTTTCGGGATCATTTGACGAAATTTGCGTGTGTTTCGCAATCCTTTGAGGAAATTCGCGTGTTTTTAGCTATCATTCGAGGAAATTCGCGGGTTTTTCGCGATTTTTTGAGGACATTCGTGTGTGTTTCGCGATCTTTAGAGGAAACTCGCGTGTGTTACGCGATCTTTTGGGGGAAATTTGCGTTACTTCGCGATCTTTTGATGGAAACCGCGTGTTTTTCGCGATCATTTAAAGAAATTCACGTGTTTTTGCGATCCTTTGACGAAATTCGCGTGTTTTTCGTGATCTTTTGAGGAATTTCGTGTGTTTTTCGCGATCTTTTGAGGAAATTACACATGTTTTTAGAGATTTTTTGAGGAAATTCCGTTTTTGCGTTCTTTCGAGGAAATCCGCTTTTTTCCTCGATCTTTTAAGGAAACTCGCTTTTTCTGGCTGTCTTTTAAGAAATTCGCCTCTTTTTCACAATCCTTTGAAGAAATTCAGAGTTTTTCCGCGATCTGTTGGGGGAAATTTCGCGTTTTTTCACGATCCTTTGACAAAATTTACGAATTTATTCCGCGATCGATTGACTAAATTTGACGGTATTTTTTGGGAGATATTTGCGAAAAATGCGATTTTTCCAAGATTCTTGGCTAAATGCCAAACATCGATAAAATTTAAAATAAAGATCGGTTAACAGTGTTGAAAAACGGACTTTACGAACCTAATAATTAAACAAGTTGGAAATTGCTCATCAAACGTGGCAAATGAGGTGCGTTCGTACTATAACTAGTTTTATAATTATTTTTTGCACCCCATATTGTACTGAATGTATAATTTTTTGCACTTCATAAAGTGCATAGTCTGATACATCATTAAAATGCACTTCCAATAATTTTTTCCCAGTTCCCGTAATGTAAAGAAAAACTTTTGACTGTCCCTGTAATTAAACTGTACATCCGATTTTCCTAAAATTTGAAATGGCTCGACAAAATTTTGCAACAATTATATCTTTAAAATTTCAGATCATTCGGAAGGCTCTAATATCATTAAAATCCACTTGCAATAATTTTTCCCATTGTCCGTAATGTAAAGAAAAACTTTTGACTGTCCCTGTAATTAAACTATACATCCGATTTTCATAAAATTTGAAATGGCTCGACAAAATTTTGCAACAATCATATATTTGAAATTTCAGACCATTCGTTTGGGTAGTTTTTGCTCTGTTACATGCGGACAGACAGACGGACGAACTGAACGACGACTATTAGGTGCTACGTATTTATATAATTACGAACGCACCTAAAAACGGACCTAGTGGGAGATTATCCTAACCAATCAATGCTGTGCATAAAGGATTTACCGTGCGTTTTACAATCACGATTTTTTTCCCCTCGGCAGCAATATCGCTTGCGCCCGAAGCCGCAATACAATTTAAGGAGTTTCTAAGGAGTGGTTTGCTTATCTAAGTAGTTCTAAGTACTGCTTGGGAATGTTTTAATTTCTAAGGAGTTTCCAAGGAGTCTGTGCGAACCTTGTTATTACTTCTAAAAATAGGGCCAAAAATTTATGTATCACAGATTTTTGAAAAAATTAAAAATGGGCTCAAGGGGCGCAAAAAATAGGGTTTTAGGGAGAAAAAAATCATATCTTGTTCAATTCTCAAGATATCAAATTCAATTAAATTTATTATAAATCTTCTTAATATTATTTACAACTTTTATATTGACAAGTTTTTAATAGGACCAATTCGTACCGAAAAAAAAAAAATTAAAAGCGAAAACAAAAAGAGGAAGGGCGGGGTGAAGAAGAAACAAGTGGGTAAGTGTGATCACAGATCGCACAGAGGGTTTCGTTTAATATTCCTTTAAAACACTTCATCCTTTTGTGAAATCTGTTAGTTCCACATTTCGCAACCAGGGGCGCACTCTATTCTACACAAACCTCTATCCAAAGGAAACTCCGTTTTACAACCTATCCGTAGGTATATTAGTCGAGGGGATCGGGTCTATAGCATCCGAGATAGGTAGGCGCCCCAGGAAATTGCACGGAACATTCTTTTATAAGCTTTTTATTATGTGTTATGAACTATGTCAAAGTTTCCAGCAGATCGACTTGTTAGATTTCATAATTTTAACAAAATTGCGTTATGTTAGTTGCAAATTCCACCACCAGGGAGCGCACACTATTCATAACAAAAGTGTATCAGATCGAAACTCTGTTAAACAACCTATCAGTGGATGTGTTACTGGAGTTGGTGGCGGCCTTAAGCGAGAAATTAAGAAATTTGCTGAAAGTACTATTTGGAAATAGTGGTAACTAAAATTTTGA
The DNA here is from genome assembly GCA_963932465.1 of Maratus speciosus. Classification (NCBI taxonomy): domain Eukaryota; kingdom Metazoa; phylum Arthropoda; class Arachnida; order Araneae; family Salticidae; genus Maratus; species Maratus speciosus. The sequence continues at coordinate 506,579,888 of OZ010790.1, forward strand.
CATTTTTACATTTCATAAGCAGCACGTGTCTGAGTGTGAGTATATCATAGTGCTCAAAAAACGACACCTAAAAAGGTCGTAAACGCCATTTTTTTAAAAAGAAATCCAGCGCCCCTCCCCCGCCCTCTCTTCACAGGAAATTGCATGCACCATTATTTTATAAGCTTTTTATTATGTGTCATGAAGTATCTTAAAGTTGCAAACGGATCGCCTTGTTATATTTCCTAATTTTAACAAAATCGCGTTACGTTAGTTCCGCATTCCACCATCAGGGAGCGCACTCTATTCTTAACAAAAGCATATCTGAACGAAATTCCTTTGCGCAATCTCTCCGTAGATACATGGTCGGGAGGGTGGCGGTGCAGTCTTAACCAACAATTTAAAACATTTTCTGCGATAACAAACGCTAACATTTAATAAATAAATCTAGTCCCCCCCCCACCCCTTCCACTCCTCGAAATATCACACTCCATTCTTTTTTACACTTTTTCTTATGTGTTATAAAGTATCTTAAAGTTTCGAAGGCATCGAGTGGCGGTCTTAAACAATAATTTAAGACATTTCCTGAAATTGCTATTCGGAAATAGTGGGATGAACACTTATAAACCTATAAACTTTTTCATATTGAACAATTAATACTTATCTCATAGCGCGCTGTCGAAACACCCCACGCAAATTGTTAATTTCCTAATTTAAATGAAATCTCCGTTAAAAAAGCACGTGCCTCCATCTTAATCTGGCATTTGATGGAAATAAAGGAATTAATAAAATAATAATTAATATCTCAGCTCGTAATGAAGCAATCTCTTTGAACCGGGTATGTATGGAATCTGCGAGAAATTTCCAGCCCGGATGTCAAAAAATTTAATCGAAAAATTTAATATTTAAAAAGTTTAAATTTCGTATTAGACTTTCCTCCCCTTAAATTTCTCCCGCGCCGATATGTCGAGAAATGATGACAGCTGCCTTCCGGTGAATGGAAATCTGTTTTCATTGTTTTTAAAAACACAGAAATTAAATTTTTATCGATCGATTTTTAGTGGATTTTTTGCGTTCTATCCTATGCAGAAATTTGAAATTTATACCAAAATAAAGTAGAATTTTTTCCGCGTATTTCTACACCAGTTACGAATTTGTACGACCGATATTTCGGCAGATCCAATTTTGCTTTTTGAAGGTCCACTTCATTTATTGCTTAAAGTACTCCGTGGTAACCCTGCACCGGCTGATTTGACGGAGCATCCGTCGAGTTTACTGGCAACCATTAGGAGAAACTGGGGAGGATTTCGATAACGTGCATTTTCACCTGCATTCAAAAGGTTGATTGGTTAATTTTAGAATTTAATTAGCCCGTAATTAGATTAATTACCAACTTTTTCAAAATTTTATGATTTGTTGGTTGATGTGAGGTGTTCAGCTATAAGTACCCAAAATTTCAAGTCTCTAACATGTATAGTTTCTGAGAACGGGCTCTGTGACGGACAGACAGACAGAGGAGCGAGACGAATAGGGTTTCGTCAGATGAACGAAACCCTAAAAAATCAATAACTCCGTCAATTCACGAGATATAAAATTCGCATGAATTTATTATATATCTTCTTAATAGTAGGAGAGCTGTTGAACATTTTTGAGTAGGTATTTGAGGCACCCTGAAAATTTGTGCAACACTTCTTTTGTAATGCCTGAATACAAAATCGAATGTCTGGCTGAAGGATCGTGGCCCAAAAATTGTGCCAGACACGTGTCAAGTGCCATTTTTTGACTACCCAAAAAAGGTATTTGAGGCACGCTGAGATTGAGGCAGAATAATATTTATGCTTAGAAAAAAATATTTTGAAAATGACAGACACTTTAGTCGGCACAAAAACTGTGCCAGACACGTGTCAAGTGCCATTTTTGGCAAAATATGTTTTTGGGCCACGATCCTTCAGCCAGACATTCGATTTTGTATTCAGCCATTACAAAAGAAGTGTTGCACAAATTTTCAGGGTGCCTCAAATACCTTCCCTAAAATGTTTAACAGCTCTTGGACTATAATATTATCTACAACATTCATATTGGCAAGTTTTTGATAGGAACAATTACAGCAAAAACAAATTAAAAATACATAGCGGTTGAAGAAAAAAATCATCGCATTAACGGTGTATTCAAATCGAAACTGCTTATTTTCTGACTCATCTTTTAATTCATTTTTGCTCTCAAACGCATCCAATTTCTAGATTATCTTATTCAGAAACTATATAATGCACCGTAGAGGTCGATTTTTTGATAGAGGCAGAATATATTTCAAAAAATGATGTCAAAGTGGGCATTTTGAACCGAATTTACCGAAGCGATTCTTTTGGAAACGAAAAATATTGTCCTACTGAGAAAATAATTGTTTATAAATCAAGTTTTAATTAATTGCACGAAAATTAAAACACAGGTCGCTTATAAATCTCTTCAAAAATCACGTCAGCAAGTTATATTTTTTCTTTTAAAAATGAATCTGAAAATGTGCCAGATAATTTCGAGTTGTTGAGCATGGAAATGTATTTTTTTTTTTAAATACCGCCTTAACATGATTCTGATGAAACCATCTCTTATATAAAAATGTATCTTGTCCAAAGCGGCGAAATCTATCTGTGCCTGTAGGCCGCGAGCCGGTAGGGATTTTTTTTTTTTTTTTAATGATTTTTGTAAATGATCATCAGCTGTTTTATTCTACACCTTCCTCAAAGACTTTTGCGTATTCAAATTAAACATCTCATACCACTATTAAATCTGCAGAGTTTAATGAGCATGTGGAAAGTAGTTTCAAAATTTAGCCATATATACAGTAAACTCTCTCTAAGGCGGACTCTGTGTAAGATGGAAATCTGTCCAACTCGGAACGAATCCTGCGAATCCATAGACATAGCGTAAAATTTGTCTAAGGCGGAATATTGTCTACTGCGGAAAATTTTCTTGGTCCCGATCGATTCCACCTTACACAGAGTTTACTGTATATTGAGTCAGTGATAACTGTTAATTATAAACAGTAAAGTTCATAGCCGAATAAATCGGCTCTCATTTCAGCTAATACAGCTCAAATAGATGAGCGATGTTAACATTTTCTGAAGGAAGGAACGAGAATTTAGGAATACAGATAGTTTCGGTCCCAGCCGAATACTGGACAGTATTTTCACCAAAACTAAACTTTTGTGTCAAAAAAGAAAACAAAATCGAATATTCGGTCGAATCTCTTATTAATATTGTTAATTCATATTCCACGACTTGGAGACATAAGAATCTGAAAATGCTATAGTTTGAATTTTTACGATATGATTTTACTATTTCAGTTTTCAAAAGTATTCTGCAATTTTTTGGAGAAATTGAGCTATACTGGGTTGGGCCATATTTCATTGGTTTTTGCACGGGCCAGGTCTTCAAAAAAACATACCGTGCCGATGAAGGGCTGGGACGATCTGTTTGCTTTTATAACGAACAGGATAAAAAACAGTTTCTGTATGGGCCAATAACAGTTTGTACAAACTTTTAGTTTTTGTACTGGGCCTGAAAATTGCTGGCATGCGGATCTCAAATTTATATACATTCATTCTGTTATTGCAAAGTACAGATGAATTGTGCGAAGCCAAACGATTTTTGTTTGAAGCACAGAAGACAAGTGGGTAAGTGGGGGTAAGTGTGATCGAAGATATTCAAGAACTGCTTTCCAGACAATTGTAACAGCATATATTTATGTATCTGAAAAGCCTATTTAATTACATGATTTAATTTTAGCTTTAAAAAAATTACGAAAATTCTTTTAATTAAATCCATCGGACAATGAAACGTAGTCAATTTAAAATTTCACAATTTCTCAAAAAGAAAAAAAAAATTAATAAAAAAAAATTGATGATATATTTTACAACTTTTGGCCTTGTAAGGGCAATTTTTTTTTTCTTACAAAAGTTCTGTAATATTGAATCTATTAGATACTGAACTCTATTCCGAGGGAAAAAATTTCAATCTCTGATGCCGGGATTTGGCCCAGGAACCTTTCGATTAGCAGGCAAATGCTTTACCACGGAGCCATCAAGATTGCACGAAAAAGATTGAAATTAAGGTTCTGTTTTAAAATCTAAATCTAAAAAATGATCGGATGTTATTAAATTAATTCATTTAATTAAAATAATATTAGACTTTTCCAAAATTTTATAATTTGTTGTGTCATCAGAGGCATTCAACTGAAAGTATGCAAAATTTCAAGTCTCTAACCTAAACAGTTTCTGAGAATGAGATATGTGACGGACAAAGGAGTGAGACGAATAGAGATTTGTTAGATGAACAAAACCCTAAAAAAGGAACTCCTATACATTTTAATTTCCAAATTGTTTTGAAAAAAAAGAAAAATGGAAATAGCCATTCAACTGAAAATTTTTCTTTTTTTTCAATGTATCAATAAATGGAATAAGCTTACTTTCATATTCAAATTGTACCAAACTCTGAAATGTTCAATATGAACATTTAATTTTGGCATTTGATTTTTTTTCTGCGAATTTTACCTTAGAATAGCAAACAGGAAATCATTCGGTCAAGTAGTTTAGGAATTATGAAGATTTAAAATTTGAAACTCTTAATGTTAAATGCAGAGGTGATCATTGCAAAACAGGTTGCAATGTGGGTACTTTTTTAAACATAACTCAAAAACAACTTAGCAAAATGAGCTGTCATTTTGGATTGACATATTTGAGGCTTATAAAAATCGATTTATGTTAAAAAAAAAAAAATCATAGATTACAATTCATTTTCAAAAATTAGTTAAAAGAAAAAAATATTTTTGAAAATAATTTTTCAAAGAATTAAGAATTGTAACCTATATATATTTAACAGAAATTTTATTATTCTTTTAAAATTTATTTTCTTTCTAGAAGCTATTAATAATGAAACTTCAAACCTGCTGTTCATTTCGCCAAGTACTTTTTGAGTTATGCTTCAAAAACTACCCATATTGAAATCTATTTTGCAATGATTACAAATGAATTTAACATTAGTTCCAAAATTTAAACCTGTATATTTTTTAAACTAGTTGACTGAACGACAACCCGTTTGGTATCTTCAGGTAAAATTTACAGAAAATGCTAAATATTAGGTTATCGCAAAAGTTCGTGCCTGATTTTCGATGCATCGAGTTTTGAAATGTATCCAAGTTGTTTTAAATGCCGAAATGCAGTTGAATTGTCAACATTTAGACTCTCAGCAATCATTTCAGTAGCAATCTGTCGATTATTATTCACAAAATCACAGATTACATCATGATCAATGCCAGAAGATCGCCCAGAGCGAATTTTATCGTTTAGATTGAAATCGCCTTTTCGAAAACGACAATCACTTTTTAACTGTCCTAAGAGCGGAAGCACGATCCAAATAGCGTCTTAAATATTCTTTGTAGTACGTCCAACACTCAGTTATTTTTTAAACTCATATAACATAACATGACGAAAATGTAACTTTTCATTTTCTATTCTGAATGCTAACCTTGCACACAAATTAATTTGAAATGCTTTCTTTAATGTTCACAAACGACACACGTAGATAACTGCCAGTTAATAATATGGTTATAAAAGAAACACCAGCACAGTCAAAATTACAATTCTGCCAATGAAATAGGGCACAGACTTTTGCAATCACTTAATCGATATGATGTCAATATTAGATGTTCATATTAAAAATTTCAGAGTTTGGTACACGCTTAGTTTTTAACATAAAGTTAAAGAAGATATAATTTTTAGTTGGATGACTATCTCAGTTTTTTTTATGGGAAAATTCAGTGATTAAAATGTATGAGGTGTTTTGTCTTTTTTGTCGGGCTGTACAAATTTTGAATATTGTTTAGAAATGATGTGAAAAAAACCCTCTTTACAGAGATAATGCCTCATTGGTTGCCTAACCTTTGTAGGTGAGCAAATCCACATACGAAAAAGATTCCTCACAATTTTGATCATTACCTACTTTCCAATAAGATGGTTTTCAATGTTACAGATTTTAAGTGCACGTATATGGCATATACACAGCAATATTTCAAAGATTAAATATGGAATTAAGAGTCCTTCAGCTATGAATCTGAGTATTACCAAGTAGATCATCCCTACTAAAAAAATACAAACATACAGATCATAAATACAAACATCCTGCATCGCAGGTCAGATAAACCGATACTTCCCAAGCCATACTTGGACAGCAGATTGGATCATGTTGAGCTGTGATTGGCTATAATTTTTTGCTGGTGTGGTTCGATTAATTCTGACTTATTTTTTTTTTTTTTTTTTATGGAAAAGTTAATGGAGAAAAATCGGTTGACAAATGGCTATCGAAAATGCATAAGATGACAATAAATAAATAAAAGTAAAAAACACAATAAAAAATGTGTCAGCTTATAATTTATTGCAGACATTTTAACAAACATTGACATTATTATTCTTTATGCATAAACGGATGATGACTTTCAATCAGTTTTTAAATACTTTATTTTTCTTGCTTTTATGAAAATTTTAAAATTTGTTAGAGGAAGTGTCATCGTGAAAATCAGCAAGTAAACCTTAGTAAGTCCTTAATAAACCTTAATAAATGATGTCACACTTTTTTTCAATATTTTTGACCCCCTACCCCCCCTTTGTCACAAAGTGTCACACTTCGCCATCCACCCCCCCCCCCCCCCCCATTGTCACATGTCACGCTATATTACATAAACATATACTAGCAGTTTAGAAAAAAAGCACTACGTTATAGATCATATTTCAAACTTTATTTTTAAACTTTAACTATGTGTTTTAACGACATTTGTGAGCATAACAATAAAAATGATTCATGTACTTATTTTGTATGAAATAAGATTAAGGTTTATAACAAAAACATAATTAATATACAATATTAATAAAATATTAATACGAAAGAGCAGTTGAAAACAGTCGTATTTTGGAATTTGAAATGGAATTTAATATAATTGGCTTTAAATCTACTTTAGAAACACAAAATACTTTAATTTCAAAATAACTTCAAAATTTAATCTGCTGATTTTTAATGCTTTTATTTTAACCAAAATGTGTGATGTCACATTTCGTCTTACCCCCTTCCACCCCCTTGTCACAATTTCCCGAATCCCCCTCCCCCCTCCAAGCGTGACATCATTTGTGGAAGACCCCTAACTAGAATACCCAGTTAGATCCCTGTTCCTGCACACCTGCCAATTTTATTTAAAGCCAACCTTAAAAGTACAGGCAGCAAGTTAGCGGAACACTCCTGTGATTGAAGGAGATTTTCTATGATTTGAAGAAATTTCAGTTTTTTAAATGGAGAATTTTAGGAAATTATGGGTTTAGGTTAATATTTGGAAATTTTTCCAGAGAGAAACATTCGCCTTGAATACAATATTTCAAATGAAAATCAAATTTCAAATTATTTTTGCTTAAAAGGCGCAAAGACCAACTTAGTGAAAAATATTCCATGCCGGGACTCGAACCCGGGTCATCAGTATAGCGCACTGACGTTCTACCGCTAAACCACATGGAACGATACCCAGCCTGGAACTTCTCACTATAGATTCATCGATGCTGGATTTAATTAAGTGTCTGTGTTTGCCCCGTGTTGGTGGCTCACGGAAAATATTCCATCTTGTGCTGCGTTTGTAGCCTTGCCAACTTGTCATAGTGAGAAGTTCCAGGCTGGGTATCGTTCCATGTGGTTTAGCGGTAGAACGTCAGTGCGCTATACTCAGAGTTGGGCAAAATACATCGAAAAAACATTTTCGATACAAAATACAAAATACATTGTTTTTTCAACTTAAAATACAAAATACAAAATACTTTCCAAATTTCAAAATTTCAAAAATTCAAAATACATGTATTTTGAAAATACATTTAAAATACAAAATGCATTAATAATAAAAAAAAAAACAATTGTGCATTAAATTGCACTAGTCAAATGCAAAACTGATTAAATTTTAGAAATTATAAATTTCCAAATAGAGAAGCAAAATTAATTAAAACTCAACGAAAGTTAACAAAAACAAAACTGACCGTTAACAAAAACAAAACCGGTCGAGGTCGGCAAAATGAAGGCGAATTTTCCAACGGGCCGGACCGGGCCGACAGAATTAGAACAATTTTTTCAACGGGCCAGGCTGAGAAACAAAATAAACGGGCGAGGTCGATAAAAAAAATTAAGCGGACCTGCCGGCCCGCTATAAAACTTTAATCGAAACCGATAAAATATGAGTCATTTTCAACGAATGTGACTTTTGCAAGGATAGTAATAAGTATAAATGTGCGTCACAAGCCGATGCTAGTTTGGCAACATCAATACAGAAATGTAACCTGTCCAGAGTAGAGATCAGCATCGGATAGTTACATGGTGTCTGAGCCATGGCTTAATTTTTTCAGTAGACTTGGGCAGGGTCGAGATCAGGCTTGCATTTTTTTCTACATAGTCGAGCAGGGCCGGAACTGGACTTTATTGTTCTCAGAATGTGCTGTGTAGGGAAGGCAATAGGTTTTGTAAAATATTAATAGCGATAATGAACTTCTCTTATCGGAATCTTTGGAAATATATTTACCTCAAGGTGGTTCTCAAATTCATTGCTCAACAATGAAAAATTTCCTGACACATTTTTTGAGTAATTTTTACTGTAAAGGCTTAAAATTTACAGGCCTGACTACTGAAGGGATTTGGAATCGAATAGCGTTTTTCCTTTTTTTTTAAAAATAAATTACTTATCGAGATATAAGCGATTCTTGTCACGTGACTGCTGGTTTTTCTCCCTTCCCGTGTTATCGCTTCCGGAAATTCGATTCAAAACTTTAATTCTGACAGTATTTTCTCAAAGATATATTGCCTTTATCAAAAAATGATAACGTTATTCGATTACATAGTTTCTGAATAAAAACACCTGCCAATCTTATGCGTTTCGGAAAAGAAACGAATTCAGAAATGTATCAAAAAGCTCCTTTGGATTTGAGAAAAGCCTTATTAAATGGCAGAAAAATAGTTTCACAAATCTACTTTTTATTATACACCTTCAAAAATTGTCCTGTTTATAACCCTTCTTTTTTCTTTTATTCTAAACTACATTATTTTTTTAATGGATTTTTATTTGAATGTTGAAACGTCTAAGACTCCAAGTAATCATTAATGTTGCTATTGTGTATTTTCTGTCTTGCGAACACATAGTAATTTTAAAATATACTGTAAAATTATCCCATAAATATGTATGCAATATTCTTTAAAAAAATCTTAATTATATGTTTAGAAAAATCTGACTTTTTTTTTTTTTTTTTTTTTTTTTTTTTTTGTAGAAATTGAGTCAGGCCTCATTTAATTGATTTTTCCACGGCCCGAGCCTGTTTTCACTGATTTTTGTACGGGCCGGACCCGGTCCTGGAAATTCCGACCCCGAGCAGACCTCTAGATTGTGGATCCGATAAGGAATCCCTTTCACGAGGCATAGGATAGCACCGCCCGCTACTGAGTGCTCTAAGCCAAAATTGAGACAGTATTGATTTTCAGAAAAAGCATAAAAAGTTTGGTGCAATTCTATTCAATAGATGCAGAGATATAAAAATCTCAAAAATCCTAAAAAACAGAAAAAAAGTAGAAAAAAAAAAAAATTCATCTGTAGATATACACCAAAATGTCATCCATACTAACTGAATATGATGAAGTTTGATGAAATTCCATGCTCTAGTTCTTGAGATATAAGCTCTCACCTGTCAATTTTAGATTTTTTAAAAATCAGCATTACGAACCAGAAAATTTATTTTAAAAAGGTACCTTTAATCTACGTAGTACTTATTTCATTTAAATTTGATTTACAAATATGATCACTTTGACATGGAAGAAAACAAACAAAGAAACAAAAAACGAGAATTTTACGTACTTGTTACGGTAATCATAAAAACACAGCATAACAACGCCACCTCTTGAGCGATGCACCCCACATTTTATCAGCATTAATTTATTTGAAGATCTCAAATAATATGAAATTGAATTAAATTTTGTCCATTAGTTTTTTGGATATAGTTATCGCGGAAATTATGAAAAACCCAGCATAGCAGCACCACCTGTTGTGCGATATACACTAAAAGTTAATCGGCAAGTATTTCTGTTCAGTCCTATATGCAGTTAAATGAAATTCTGTATATCGGTTCTTACAATTAGCTATCATGGAATAAAATATTTAAGCATAGCAGTGCCACTTGTTGGGCAAGCTAAGTTATACCTAGGTCTATCTTAATCTGAAGTTTGATTATTATTAAACTCCATGCCACAAAAATTGTGTCTCGCACAGACTAACAGACATACACACATTTTTCAAAAATAGTTAAATCGCGTTCAAGACATCCCGAAACGTGTAAATTAAGCAAAAAACGAAAGTCGAAATTTTTCTCGATTCCAATACTTTCTTCTTATTTATTAGAAGAATGTAAAAGCAAATTAGTCTAGTATCAGTCTTTCTTAGTATATGTCCACAAAAGAACATATTTTATAATAATGTTATATGTACAGTCGTGGAAAAAAAAAAGTAAATACCCCCTACTAACTCCTCAACAAATTATCGTAGAAGAAAGTTACTGGTACTGAACGATTGAAAATAAAGTCTACTTTTAAATGATGTACATAAAATTTGCTTAGGGGGCCATCTACATATTAAAACGAATCCAAACTTCATTTTTTTTCAATGACAATACCCAATTTTAAGAAGATATTTCAAATTTTCGGTTCAAATTATGCCTAGACACCGAATTTCAAGTCATTAGAATGATAAGTTTTTGAATTATAAACATTCAAAATTTAGTGCTTCTAATGTTAAATTACATTTTCATATTTTTATTAATATCTCCAGAAATTATGCTCCTAATGTGATAATTTTTTTTGTAGCAATAATACTACTATACCCAAACATAAATACGCTGAATTTGCAATTTTTATAATTTTATATTATGAATTATGAAATTAATATTCGAAAAAATTATGAATTGCAACCTACAATTTTTTGATGGATTTAGATTTATTAAGTCCTGCTTTAGGTAAATCCAAAATTTCACATTTTTCTTCCGAGTAGTTTTGAAATTATGCTTAAAAAACTGCAAAATGATAGTTTAAGGGGCCGTCTATAATAGAAGTGACTAGATATTTTGAAATTTCTTCTGCTGTATTGTAATCTAGCAGGCTTCATTGACTTCCTAAGGTGCCTTGATCAAGATGGAGGCTCTCTCGGCTAATAATCGATTTCCGAACTTCAATTTGGACACAGCCCTTAAAATACGCTCATTTTAAAATCATTAATTTCTCGGAAACTTATGGTACGAATTGCATAAAAATTTGTTTTTCGGCTAATTGGAGGATGTAGAGTTCATTTCTGATTTCAGAATTGTGTACTGCTATTGAAAAAAAAACAAAGTTATGGTTCATTTTAAAATGTAGATGCCCCCCTAAGCAAATTTTATTTATATCATTTAAAAGTAAACTTTATTTCGAATCGTTCGGTACCAGTAACTTTCTTCTACGATAATTTGTTGAGGAGTTAGTGGGGGGTGTTTACTTTTTTTTTTCCACGACTGTACAATGACACCGAATAAAATTGTTTAAATGTGTTACGTATTTTTTTCTTTTTATATCATGCGCGTGTGTTTAATAAGAGCTCCCAACTACGCAAGATTTTTTAGGACTTCCACTAATAAAATATTTGGGGCACAACTTTTCGATATTGGTGCATTTTAGAAATAATGCATACGAAATTTAAAATATGTATTACTGAATGCAAAAATATAAATGAAAAAATTAGATAATTTTTAACACAAGATGAATTATTATTAATAACAAAAGTACGAATTCTTCGTATAAAGTAGTTTTAAAATTAAAACACTCAGGTAAAATATCAAACCATATATAAGCGCAAAGAAATAAGAAATCATTTGCACTTACTATGAAAGTCTTAAAACTTGAGAAAAAATATGAAAGCTCGTACATTCGTAAAAAGAAGGTACTTATAAAATATTCATAAAAAGTAGTAATATTTCGAATGCAAAATTTGCAAAGTCATAAATTTCATTTTTTCATAGTCAAATCGTTCCTTTAAAAGTTCATTGTAGCCATTTTCTTGCGGTTCCTGTCTAACAAAATTTATATTAATGAATGAAACATGTGAATTTATAAGAAATTCTTTTTCGATATTTTCAAATAAAACTACTAGACCAGAAAAAAAACTGAGCTCCTTATATGTGTGGACAATGGGCAACTCTCGGTAATAGAATATGCGCTGCACATGCGCAACTCTGAAAGATCCTTCCGTTCTTTAACAAAACATATTTTTTTTTTTGTAATTCCCACAGCAACATTAAGACATATCAATGCAAAAACCCTTGACGGGTTAAAAGTTTCTGACGCAGCACTTTATCTTATGCTCTAAGAATTTTAAATATGGAACTTAAAAATACTGATATCAAATTTTGAGTGACGTTATGCTATTTCTTAAAAAATATATTTGTATTTATTTTTCACCATTTTATTTTTGTTTTATTTATAATCGCATGTGCAAAAGTTATGTTCAACATGAAAAGCTGCATAAAATTTTATTCGCTGTTGCTTTATCATTTACATCTCTCATAAATTCAAAATATGTGTTTTAAAAGATATGATATAAAATTTAAGTGACGCCTTGATGTGACTTTAAAAGGTTTGTTTTTTAAAATTCAATTTAAATTATTTTTGACTTGGTTAAAATATTTTTTTTACATCTACACAATACTTTTAATTTTCCAATTCACTGTTAAATATATCACTTTCATTGAATCTATACTATGCATTGAAATGTATTTATTTCAATAAATTGATTTATCTTTTGTGTCACGCTATTCAAAATTGTGAGTAAGATTTATGTAAATGGTTTATTTGCGTCAAACTATCCTTTTTCATACATTTCATGTAGTTTGGACACAATGACGCAAAGAAACCATTTACATAAATCTTACTCACAATTTTGAATAGCGTGACACAAAAGATGAATCAATTTATTGAAATAAATACATTTCAATGCATAGTATAGATTCAATGAAAGTGATATATTTAACAGTGAATTGGAAAATTAAAAGTATTGTGTAGATGTAAAAAAAAATATTTTAACCAAGTCAAAAATAATTTAAATTGAATTTTAAAAAACAAACCTTTTAAAGTCACATCAAGGCGTCACTTAAATTTTATATCATATCTTTTAAAACACATATTTTGAATTTATGAGAGATGTAAATGATAAAGCAACAGCGAATAAAATTTTATGCAGCTTTTCATGTTGAACATAACTTTTGCACATGCGATTATAAATAAAACAAAAATAAAATGGTGAAATAAATACAAATATATTTTTTAAGAAATAGCATAACGTCACTCAAAATTTGATATCAGTATTTTTAAGTTCCATATTTAAAATTCTTAGAGCATAAGATAAAGTGCTGCGTCAGAAACTTTTAACCCGTCAAGGGTTTTTGCATTGATATCATTACTTTTTTGAGGTTAGTGATAAAATGATTAAAAAAAAGATACTTATGGAATTTAATGCAGATTTAATTTTTACTATTTTATTACAATTTTCCTTATAGCAGTTTGTATATAAAAACAACTGGGTAAGTATGATCGCACAGAGGGTTTCATTTGATATTCCTTTAAAAACACTTTATCCTTAAATTAATAAATCCAAAATGTTAATTTATAATTATTAAATCCTTACATAGATGTAGCACCAATAGTTCCAATTTTCATGGGGCAGGGAACGCACTCTTTTAAACAAATCACCTTCCAATTGAAGTCATCAAAAACCAAGTTGAATAAGCCAGAGCCCGTTGTGTTGTTTGACAAACAGCAGTCTCATGTCCCCTCCTTTCCCCCTTTTTCAAAATTTTTCAGACCAGTACCTAAGAATGGAACCGAAATAATTTTTTCTCTTCAGAAATTACGATAAAAAAATAGTATGCAGTACTCATAAATTTACTTTAATGCTATATAGGGTGATTATTAAGTTAATTATAACGTTTGAAATCTGTTGCATTGATGTCCGAAAGGTAGTTTCTGAGTTATGGAAGCTGGACCCATAAGGCGCCATAGAGGGGCGAAGCCCGCTAGTGTCTATCATAATTATATCTGCCATGTAGACTAATTGCGATATTTAATCAAAATAGCCCCCCCCCCTCATCATCCCCGGAAATATAACAAATACAAAATGTGTCTTTATAAACCTATCGTCAAATAGGTTTTTATTTCTTTTTCCCTAAAAAAAACATGATTTTTATATCCGTAACGTAAATAGCGGACGAAGCCCGGTAGTTCCTATCATAATATATATTTTTAATAATTTTATATAGTCTATAATAAAAATCAGACTTAAAATAGTCTAGTTCCATGAGTACTTGTAGTGTCAGTTACATGCTACGATTTTTGGATACCAGTATTTTAGAACGGGAAAATGTGACTTATTTTATCGGAGATATCTCATTAATTGAATAAGGTGAAGCAAACTTTTTGAAAAAAAAGGTGGCCAACAAGCATGGCAGTTATCAGCTATGTGACTTTGTGCTAAAGTCCATTAATTTGATCTGCTTTAAAAAGATTACGGAAGATTGAATTATAGTAGAACCTGGATTAACCGAGCTTCGATTAATCGAGGTTTCTGTTAACCGAGCCGATAACAAAGTCTGATTTTTTTTTCCTTTTGAATGAGCCTTAAAAATAACCACACTCTTTAGCTCACTGTCCGTGCTATACAGGCCCTTCTGCCCCCAAAAGCCCTCAACTCCAAAGAAACATTGGACCCTGAGAAGTCAATAGCGAACAATGCTTTGTTTCCAGTGGCTGTGTGAACTTTCGTAAATTCTTCAATTTGCATTTTAAAATTTACTACTGGTAGTTGATTTTCTTTTTAAATTTGTTAAGCTGTGAAACAGAACTTTACATATATTTACTTTTATTATTTAAAAAACGTTCTATATATTTTTTTAAAAGAGATGTTAAATTCGCAAGCACGGCGAGTTTTTACACACAGTTTCTATTAACCGAGATTTCCGATTCCGATTTACTAACAGTCCCAATTAGCTCGGATAATCGAGGCTGCTCTGTATAATTAAAAAATCAATGGCGATCTTACTGTAAACGGGTTTTCCTTTTACTGAGGGATTTCAAAACCGAATCAGCTGATGTTAGTTGCTGTTTCCCTGCTTGATTAAATAAGATTAGTTAAACATTTGAAAATTACCAAATAAAAAAGGAACTAAGTCAACAGAGTCTTTGCTTTATGGTATTTTTTAACAACGCTATAAGAAAATGATTTTAAATAAGAGATTTTAAATGTAACGTTTTAAATCTGACATAATTTTCATCAAACTTTCCTTTCTCTTTGTAACATTCAACTGAAAATATTTTTATTATTAGAAAGATAATATTATTATTTGCGCTACCTTAAAATTAGCAACTATAGTTAAAAATATCATCTCGAAATTTGAAATAAATCTCTCATATAAATATATTTTTTAATTTACACTGTTTTGCAATGTGTTTTGTAAACTGTTTTGGCCACTTTGGCCAATATGACGTAATCTCCTCCATTTACGACTTTTAACACATATCAATGAATTTATTATTTAAAAATTTTCTTTTTCTTTTAATATTCACGTGTAAATATAATTTTTATGACGTAATTTTCAATGTTTTCCTTCTTTTAATGCGTAATCATTTAATTCTAATTTGAAAATAATTGATTATTTTATAATTTTCTTTCATTTTAAGTAAGCATGTGTAAAAACAATTTTTATGACGTAATGTTTAATATTTTTCTGCTTTTAACACGTTATCATTTAATTCTAATTTAAAAGGATTTTTTTCTGTTTATAATAGTCACGTGTGAATAAATTTTTAATTTAAAGGATATATTATTCTTTGCACTGTTTTAACATTTGGCAACAATTTAAAATAACCTTTTCTAAAATATGTAAAAAATATCTCTGGAAATTCTGAAAATTTTAATTTAAAATTGAAATAAACCGTCAAAAAATTAGGCAAGTTAAGAATAATAAATGCACTCTGCAAACTTCGAGTTTCTATTGAATGATTAAATTGAATGAAAATGATTAAATTCCCATGTATATATTTTTTTTTCCTATGAGACTTTTTTAATGAGACAATTTTATCCAGATTTAACATTAAATATCTCTTAAAATAATTCTTCGATTTAAAAACTGTCTAATTCAACGTTTTTATCAAACATTTCTCTATAATACTACGCAACTGCGTCAAAAGATGGCGACACCAGAATTCTGATATGCTTATTATGTAAACTGTAAATATTGCAAAGTTAAATAAAAAGAATTGTCTGGGGGTTATCAAACTTCATTGATATTTATAAATAAAACATTTCAACTAAATTATTTATTATAAAAGAATTATTACATCACAATAGCTTTTATGCAAGGAAAATAATAATTATAATAATAATAATATTATGGATGTCAGTGATTATATATTGATTGACCGTCATAATAATAAAAAATGATATTATAAAAAGAAGAGCTGAAATGAATTATTTTTTTACGTTTCTGATCGTGTGATTTATATTCAAATAATAATTATTGATGTATATTTTTTGTAAAGTGATTGAAATTAAATATATTTATAAAATTTATGGTAAAATTTTTATTGTTGAAAAATTGCCAAGAAATAATCATCATCAAATTGGCGTCATTATAATTTTAATTTTATTTAACTTAATAGCAATTAAAAAAATTACAAAGGAACTGAGAGTAATGGTCAACTAGCAGACTTAAAAAAAAAAAACATTCACATGTGAAAACACGTATCAGGGAGTATCGAACTGCCTATCTTAAGGTCAGTAAACGATGGTCCTTAGCCACTCAGCCAGTGGGAAGACAAAATTTTTCTCCCCAAAAGTGGTTAAAAAGAAAGCATGTGTATGAATACAGTGTCATGCATTTTCGGTGAAATTTCCATAGAATGGCGAAGAAATATAGTCCGATTTTTCATGCGCATTATAAAACGAACAAGAGTCTTGCTGGAAACAAGTAAATTGTTATTTGGTTCATCTGAAACATATTTATTTGATTTTTAAAAAATCGCCCGTGTCATTTTCGAGAGAAAAAAAATCGAATTATTTAACGAACAAGAGTTTTCCCAGAAAAAAGAAAAGTGTTATTCACCTCGCCTTAATCACAGTTATATTATGTATCAATTTAAAAATAATCGTTAGAACCGTTTTCGAGATTTTCAAATTAGGAACTTCCTCGATATTATACCAACGTTTTCACTTTAAAAATGGCTATTTAGATCTCAAAATATACTGCACGTAGAAATGCAAAAATTTCAGTATACGATTAGACTGCAGATATAAGACTGTTCTAGAAAATTCAGAACAATAAGACATATATCTGCTGAGTTATTAAAAGGCGGCTATTCGCGTTTTCTTTGATGTCGAGTTAGCTGTATATATGAGTTCCGCCATCTACGAATTCTATGATACGATACGATACGATACGATTTTAACGATACGATTTTAGGCTTAAGGCTGCGTCACTCGAAATACTACTGTCTTCCATGATAAAAGTTATTTTTGTAACTAACCAGTAAGAATACGTTTGCTGTATCAAACATCATATTCACCAACTTCCTTGTCTCAGCAATAGTCGAAAGTGTGTTTATATTAACTTCCAGAACAGAATTTGAAGACTAATCAAAACAGATAGTCGTGTATTTCCTTTTAAAGAATCGCAGCTTTTCTGCGTGCGGTTTAAACATGGCAGTTTGAAATTTGGAAAAAATGTATTTTGAGTATTTTCAAAATACAAAATACACTGTAAAACCATCAGAAAATACATTACAAAAATACTTTGATCTTATCGGTTTAAAATACAAAATACAAGATACAAATGTATTTTGAAAATGTATTTCAAATACATGTATTTTCGATACTGCCCAACTCTGGCTATACTGATGACCCGGGTTCGATTCCCGGCATGGAATATTTTTCACTAAGTTGGTCTTTGCGCCTTTTAAGCAAAAATAATTTGAAATTTGATTTTCATTTGAAATATGGGTTTAGGTTCGCGACACTTTTTCACATTTTGAGGGGAAAAGGACATATGTAAAGATTCTGTTTCTAATACAAAAAAAAAAGTACTAGGCTGCATAATTACCAGAACACCCCTGTAATTTGACAAAAATGCAGCTTTAGATTGGAGTATTTTGGGTAATTTTTACTTTGGATTGGTGAGTTTTCTGTATTTTTAGAGAAAATGGGCATATCAAAGCCAAAAGTTTCGTGTTTTAATAAAATATAATCAACGGGAATAGTAGTTCTATTCCTCAATTTTTATTTAGAATATAGAGTTTTGATTTAATTGAGTTATACCCAACCTGAACCCAAAAATTCTAAATCCAGTCAACCCAAATACCACAAAAAGAAGTTAGTTGACCCACAACACATCTTAAACCCGAAAATTCTACATTCAGTAAAACTGTAACTTGGTCAGAACCAGACAAAGAAAAAAAAGTTAACTCGCAACCTGACAAAATAATTTTCGTTGACACGCAACCCCACCCAAATACGACACCAACACAAACTTGAGAGAAAAAAAAATCACATTGTAATGCATTCAAGGAAAAGTAATCTAAAACTATATCTCTAACATGAATTTAACCTTTTAAGCAGAAAAATCAATACATATATACTCATTAATATTTAAATAAATAGTTTTTAATCTTAAAATATAATTTGGTGATTCTTTTGGGAAATCAGGTCAACACAAACCTGACCTACAAGTGTCAAAACACAAGCAGAAAAATTTAAATTAACCAAACTCAAATCCGACCTGTAGTGAAAATATAGAAGTCAACACAATCTGCAATGAAAAAAAAAAGATTAGCACACATACAATCCGACTTAAACCGGGAGTCGGGTTGGGTTGTTTGCCCGTCCCAATGCAGAACTCTACTTGCAACCTGAACCCAGCTTGAAAAAAAAATTTCCACCCTCCGAATTCTGATATGATACTTCAAGACAAGTCGACCTGTAACCCACAATCAGAGCAAATTGATCCACAATTTAATGCAATTTAAAAAAAGTTGAATATAACCATACCTCCAGTTTTCCACTGCATACTTTTGGTATCGGGCTCTGGCTCTGAAAACAGAAATTTTTTGGGGTCTGGGTTCCGGAAAAATAAAAGTCTGAATTCATCTCTAAAACCTTCCACGTTTCGAAAGGTTCTTTTTTTTTTTTTTTTTGCGTTTGCTGATTTACCATTTCCAACTATCCTGAAAAGTTAGGTAAAAGAACCCTTTCTCTTATTTTCTGAAAGGCGGGGGGGGGGGGGGGGGGGTAAGAAAAGTGGAGGCTGAATGGATGTTCAAATTTGATTTGATGATCTCATAAGAGAAGTTTCGATAGGAATACTGTTATGTGAATTTCCAGCAGACATCCTCTTATAGTTTTATTGCCTAGGACATTTTGATTCCATGATCTATTGAAAAAAGTGTTGCATTAGTTTTAAAAAGTAAGATGGCTTTGAGAGAATTACAATTAGTAACTCTTAAAATAAAGTAGATATTACACAGAAATTCAGAATGAAGGAAACAAACAGAAATTCTGAAAGAGTATAAGGTTCTCCAAAAATGATAACCACTTTTGTACAAGGGGAAAAAAAAAAAATCTGTATAGGAATCTTGTACAGCAATAAAAAAAATTAAATAAAAAGCCTAATTTTAGTGATGTTGAAGATGCTACACTTTTGTGGCTAAAACTGCTACAGATTATTTAATTCTTGTTTTAGACCCTGTATTGTTTTGGAATTTGAAAAATTGTTCAGTCATTTAAATATAGCCCATGATGTTGAAAAGCATTTGACATCCTGTAATATATTAAATTACAGAGAATTTATTGTACAGGCATCCCTTGACTTATGTATTATGTGACTTACGTAAATTCGCAGTTATGTAATAATTCTCGAAAATTACATTTATGATCACACTAGCATGTTTGACACACATTTGCATAGTTTTGATAATTATTTTATAAATAAAATATGCAGATAAAAACCACAACCAGAATATAGTTTTATGTATTAGTGAGAGTTTTGGGATATACAATCAAATCTTTAACAAAACAAACTCAAATCTAATTAAAATGACACAAAAAATGTAGGGTTCAACTGTAATAATTACAGTAAAACCTCCCTAAAGCGACCATGTTCCGTTCCAATAAAAATTGGTCGCTTAATGGAGGTCATATCTAAATCTAGATTTTAATTGTTGAAAAAAGTTAATAATTAATGTTACTAAAATTTATTTTTCATATTAGGAAAAAATATGAAAATTTAAGTATCAAAGCAAAAAGTTAATTAGATAAGTTAATTACTGCAGAGTTTAAAAAATGAATACATTGACGTGTGCTTTGATTTTACGGTTTTATCTTCTATAACTTTTATTTCCAAGTTCTTTCGCAAGTAAATAAATGTAATTTTTTTTGGACGGGAACAAATTATGACGATTTCATTAATTTATCTATTTCTTTGAGAGATTTCCTGACAGAATAGGGCAGGGGAGTTTATTGACCGTCATCCTTACTTTGTCACCAGAGTTAAATCCATTGCCTAAAAAGGTGCAAAGTGGTTTAAACACTTAAAAGTTACCGGAATAAATAAAAATTCTAAACTTAGTTTAGAAGTTTGATGAATAATGCGTTCTCCGGAATTATTATTCTAATAAAACCTTCTTCAAGCGACCAGGAAAAAAACAGAATTTGTTTAGTTTTCTTCAAAGAAATTGGTCGCTCATGGAGGGAGTTCAACTGGGGTGGTCTCTGAATAGAGGTAAAATTAGTATTGAGCTTATGGGAATAAATTTCGTTCCATGAAAAAATGGTTGTTCAGGGAGATGGTTGCTTAATGTTTCACTGTATGTTAGCTGAATTCAAACCAGAACAAAAGCTAATAATACAGTAGAGCACCGATTATACGAACATGTCTGGACCGACCCTAGTTTGGATAAATGGACTGACAATTTAAGGGATGTTTCTGACTATACTAAAACCTTCACTCATTATCTAAGCTTAGGACTGGCAGCACCAGTTAGTGCTGGCATGTTTAAAAATTCTTTTCTTTTTTTTTTTAAATTGTTGTTGTTTACATTTTTATCATTAATTTTTTTTTTCTCTTTTTATCATTTTCTGAACTATAGAGATTATAATTTAAGGAAAAAAGTTTTTGATTGTTGCTTGTGCTATATATTTGTGCGTGTGTGTGGCCGTGGATCGCCTTAGTGGTTGTCTGAAAATTAAAATGAATTGGCAACCAATGAAAATATTAAGAATTAAAGTTAAATATTCAAAATAATTAATTTAGAAAATGTTGCCATAAAAATATTCGAAGCGGAGGCTGAAAAATAAAAATAAAAAAGACTCACCCATTTTGAAGGAAACAGTCAAAGATGAACAAACAACATTTTATTGTAGCACACAAACTAAATATCTTATTTTATACCTGGCCAGGAAACAATATCTAAAGGTGTTATGAAAAATTATTAAAATAAACTTTCAATGAAATGGATATTGACACATTATCTATTTGATTAGTAAAAACTTATGATCACTTCTTCAAATTGAAAAAAATTAAAGATAGTTGATGTAGCACTCAGAGTCATTTGAGTCCAATATTTTATAGGTTCTGTGTTATTTAAGCTGCTTATAGATATTCTTTCTATTTAAAGTTCTTTTCAGTCTATTAAGGGAAGTTAAAGTTTCATTTGGGTGCAAAGACTGGACTCTGTGAAATATTGAAGCACTCAGATCGTTGATGACATTAGAAATTATTAAGTACGGACTCCAAGTCGTACTTTCTCTTGATATTCAACCACTATTGAAGATTTACGAAAGTATATGGGAATAGGTAAATAATGGCACGTAGTCGGTGAAGCTCGGTATAGCTTATATTGTGAGCGGGAGAAGGACGTTTCCAGGAACGACGTCAGGCTGCTGATATATCCGCTAGAAGCTCCAAAGTTTTCATTCTAGAGAAATCCTTGTTGAACTCTAGTACATTGCTAATTAAATTATCTTTCACTCAAAACTGAAGACGGGGCACTTGCAGATATCGTCAGGACGTTGAAAACTCTTCTCAGGAAAAAGGAAATCTGGCTTCTTAAAGAAGAGGGTACATCTTCCTCATGAAAAATTTTTCCGTCTGAGGCCTCAGCCTCAAACGTACGTGCGAACACAATGCTACATTTTGACAAACTGAGAGAGATAAAATCCAGATGGCTCAAAAAGAACGTTAAAACTGACGCTCAACTTAAATTCGCCAATCAGCAACCGGAACGTGCACCTCTGAGTCATCACGATAGCGATTTTTATCGCAATTGAAATATCGATAACGATTTGTATTGTAATCGAAGTAGCATTCCCCCTGCATTCCTGAGTACCAGCGATGTCACGCCGTGATACCAAAATAAGATGGAGGATAGAGTGACGTCACGACGTTCTTTTCTGCGAGGAAGAAAGATAAAAAATGTCTAACTGCGTCGGGAAAAAAAAATGGATCGCGCGTCTTTTAAAACTGACAGAAGTGCTTAAATTTTGTAATGCGGATATCTCGCTAAATTACGGTTTAAAATTAATGAAATTTTGGCAATCGCTTAGAAATAAATAGTAGCATCCAATAAAAATAGTTTTGGAATAAAATAATTAATATTAAATAACTTTTTAAATTTATATTTTCGGAAGTTAGCGCTTGTAAGAAAAGCATTGTGAGTTACTTTAACGAACGATATGCCGTAATGTTTATATTTTAAAAGATCTGTACACTATTAGAATTATATATAATTGCATATTATAATATTTATTACTTTGAATAATTATTAATTATAGGAATATTAACGGAATATAAATTATTTAGAATGCTTTTTATTTATTTACTTAATACGTTTTTAAAGTTGTTTTTGAACTTAAATATTTAAATTTAAATAGAGAAATAATGCAGACGATAAATTAATAATCTGAAATATTGAAAATGTAACAGCTTGGTTCAACGAAGACATTCTTTCCAATGCTGCCATATCTCTAATTCTTCTTAAATACCGTTAGTTGAATAGGATCAGCGTTCTTCTGAAGTTCTAGCCATTTTATAGCTGTTTCCAAACATTCAAAGGCTTCGTTATGGGATGGAGCTGGGTTATTTTCAGAGCATTCGTTTTTATTTTCTTAAATTTCTTTCTCATCATGAATCTCATCCACAATCTCATCATCATTTGAAATCTGATATCCAGGGTCATATATACTTCCCTATTTAACCACTCGTTAATTTCATTTTGTTCATAGCTTAGGATTCTTTCCATCTCCTTTATTGTTTTTACATTCCTTATTTTCTGATCCACTACAAGTTTTTTCTTTATTTAAAATTAAATTCCAAATCAATGAATAATTGGGAGTTCGGTTAAAAAAAATTTTTTTGGTGAAATAGGCTGTTTGGATAACTGGAAGTTTGGTTTAAAAAAATTTTTTTTTTGAGAGAAATAGGCTGTTCGGATAATTGGAAGTTTGATTAATTGGAGTTCAGATAATCGGTGCCCTACTGTATTTGGATGAAGAGGAATGAGTGTTTTTTTTCTTCTAGCTTCACCTTTCATTTAATGTAGGTTGAAAATTGTTTAAATCAATTCATCAATGCTAAATTTATAAATCTTTCATTCCATAAGAGCTTTCTGATTTGAAAAGTGCTTTTTTAGTTTGTTTTTATATTTTTATAGTTTATATCCAAGTAAATACTGCTGCATGATGCTTTATTCATAAAATAATACTGTGTACATATATATATTACAGCTCATATTCAAAATATTAGAATAATTGAGAAAAGGTAATAAGAAAAAAATATTTTTCATTTATTTATTTTTGATACTAAATGCAATTGAATTTCTTATAAATTAAATTTGGAATGTTTAGATATGATTTTAACATTTACAAAATATTAAATACAGTACAATAAATTAGGTATATACAGCTTTCTGAAACACATCAAAATATTAGAATGAAATTTAGATTGGTTCAAAATATTAGAATATTTTATTTTACACAACAATATTACCTTATGAACATGAAGTAAATGGTAGTTAATATTTTGTAGCATCCCCTTTAGCTTTCATAACAGCGTACAATCGATCTTGCATACTATATACAAGGTGTTTACAAACATTTCTATCAATATTAGCCCAAATAGACTTTATATGTGCCACTAACTCCGTTTTACTAGAAGGAGGATTTTCTTGGAGTTTTTTCTTCATTATACACCATAAGTTTTCGATGGGATTAAGATCTGGTGAGTTTGGTGGCCAAAGAAGTACCTTAATGTTGCATTAGCGGAACCAATTCTTAGTTGACACTGAGGTATGCGGTGACGCTAAATCTTGTTGAAAATTGAAATCATCTTCAAATAAATCTTCTGATGATGGAATCATGTACTATTCCAAAATTTCTTGATATATTTGAGAGTCAACCTTTTCGTAGATGATGCATAATTTTCTAGGTCCTGCACTCATGCAATCCCAAACCATGATACTAGCAGCAAATTTTATGGAACGTTTAAGGCATTCTTTATCAAATGCTTCTTGCTTCATTCTCCAAACTTGAGTACCTTGATTACCATATGAAACACAAAACATACTTTCATCACTAAATAATATATTTTTCCAATGTTCTTCGCTCCATAAACGTCTTGATTTACACCAATTCAATCTTATACGCTTTTGTTTTGCAGTCATGAGAGATTTTGTTTTCGGTACACGAGATTCAAACTTAAATTTATGGAGACGTCTCAATGTTGTCGATGTAGAAACCTCAACTCTTCCTTTTTTCCATTTTCGGTGCAAGAATAGCACACTTTTAAAACAATTTTTCTTAACTGCACACTTCAGTTTCCTGTCATCTTTAGCAGATGTTTTTGGTTTTCGGCTGTCATTCCGGCAATTATTTTGAAATTTTCCATTTTTTGAATATTGTGTTAGTACTTTACTAACGCTTGATTACAAACAATGTAAATAATTTGCTATGTAACATTGATTTTTACCGCACCGATACAAATCAACCAAATGAAGTTTTATAGATTCAGGAATATCACTCACACGACCCATTTTAAGATGAAAAAACAAACAAACTGCAAAAAGAATACTGATTTTAAATAAAATTGCCTGAATTTAATCAATGATGCCACCAGTTATGAATTGGTGATAATTAAAGAAGAATTAATGTGAAATATTCTAATATTTTGAACCACTTGAATAAATATTCTAATATTTTAACTTTTCAAAATACTTTTTTTTTCAATAAATCTTTTCAAAAATGATATTAATTTTAAGATAATAAATAAGTTTAATCAACAATAAGTTCTTAAATTAAATTACCAAACGATATTTTCAATTTGTAAAAAAAAAGTAATTATTCTAATATTTTGAATATGAGCTGTATATTGATACGGTACTAAATTCTTAAGTTGTTAAAAAAATTAGCATTGTCCTTATCATTAATATTTATAAATATATAATGAATATTACAGTTTCTTACGAAATTTTGCCTAATCAATTTAGAAATTCAGCTTATGTAAAACTTTGCAGAACGCATTACTTTCTTATGTAAGTCGGGAGATGCCTGTATATGGAATTATTATTAGCATATAATGGCTTGCATGTTAAGCTGGAGATACATGTCAATTTTTCAATCTTTCAAATCACATATAAATGACACAATTTTAGAAAAATTCTCTGCTTTTTCAACTTAAGCTTTATTATTTTTTTTTTAAACAAATTTTAATTTTCTTGGCAGTAAATGTATTACTTCTACAAAAAGCTATAACCTGCTAATCTGATGAAATTCTGCATATGCAAGTCTTTTTTATTGTTATGATAGCATATAAATATTTTTTTTACAAAAATACATTAATACACACAATTATGAAATCAACAGATGCAAATAAATAAACAAATTCTCAGCTTTAATGTAAAGAATAAACTTACAATGAATAAATAAGGATTAACAAAGAGTATATTTTATTAATCACAGCATTATAGAGAAAATTTACATCATGTACCACTTTTATTTATCCAATCGGCAAATAGGATTAGCATTCACCATATTTAAGTTCAACCGGTGTCCAACTAATTCACGTATGTTGTCTATTTTGTATTTTATCATAGTAGGCCTGTAAAATAGAAAGATGTTTGAAAAGAAAAATTCTTCAGAGGACATGAATTACATTACTCAAACTCAAGAAAAAAAGGTGGAAAAATATACCTTTCTAATGATAAACCCCAAGCAATAACGGAGACATTATCTGGAAGACCCATGGGTAATAACATTTCCGGTCGAAACATACCAGAATTTCCAACCTCAACCCATTTTTTCAAGCCCTCGTGGTAACTGAATATTTCCATGCTGGGCTCAGTGTATGGATTATAAGCTGGCTTGAAACGCAACTTTTCAATTCCTATACATATATAAAAAATGCATTTAATAAAAAAAAAAGATTCGTTTAGTGTACAATTAGCCAAATAATAATACATAATATAATAATATCCCATACTTTTAAGTTGAACAGAGATACAGCAAAAGTGCATTTTTATTAGGATTTGAGTCTTCAATAATTATTTATATTAATAAAAGAAAGTTTGTGTCTGTCTGTTGTTGGCGATGACTAGCAAAATCTATTGCACATACTAAAGGTCTGAAATTTCTCTATGCAAATTTCTCCATTTTTGGAGGTGACTGTAATAATATCACCCACTGTATGTGATGCTGCAACTTGAAAATCTCAGTTGAATGATTTTTTAAATATTTGTTATCTTTATTTAATAAAATAGTGGTATAAGTTTAACTTTTAAAGAAGCTTTATTTAAAGGAATTCATTTATTTTTCACAAAAAACATATTAACAACTCATCTCTTTGACTGTGCAATTTTTAAAACTAAAAAGCTATCAACATTATGCATATTTTATTGCACACTCTGAATCTATACATGTTTGGAGACTATATAACACATCTTCATTAAAAGATAATATTAAAAAAAAAATACATACACAAATACCCTAGAAATTGTTAAAGAATGCATATAAAACATGACTACTGTTAAAAAATATATATATACACACACATATATATATACTAGCCGACCTTGGAGACCAGTTTGGTCTCTGTTAGATGTGTGCTAAGCATTGTACCATGTTACTTTTATCCAAAATTTAATTTACTTTCTCAATACTTCGCCAAATCAGAAGTTTCTAGTAGAGAAATCAAGAACTCCTTATTTTTATGGGTACTACTTGGTTATCCCGTCGATTAAAAATATATCGCCAAACTATAAGATTAAATATCAATAATGGTTGATTGTAAATGTCATATTTGCTTGTTTTTAAGCAAATTACACGTGTTTATGTCATCAAGTTATTTTTATTTCGATATTTGATTTGTATTTTTTATTAATGTTATACTAATTTATTTGTTATTTCGCAATTTAAAATAAAAATTATGTCAATTTGTATAATTTGGCGAGTGGTTTGGCAATTTATATAAGTTGGTGAAATGGGTCAACGGTATAAATAAGTAGTACCTTTTTATGCTAGCCAGGCGCAAGTGATAAATCATCAAACATTGTCTTTCCGATCGCATTTTTTCATATTTCATTAAATTCATCTAAAATATAATAATTTCACTCATTTTATTTAAAATACATAATTTTAATTTGAAATTCATGACTTTCACTTTTTCTTTCCCTTTTTTAAGAAAAAGAAAAATAATAAATAATACCAAAAACCGTGACTTTTAATTTCAATATCAAATCATTGATTTAATTTACCACGCGAAAAATAAAAAATTTAAAAATGGTGACCTGGCATATAAAAAGCGAAGCAGTCAGCCCGGAACTATTGATGACAGTCACATGACTTAGGCTATACATATATATATACACAAAGAATAAATGAAGAAAGACATGAAAACTATAAGATAAAAAATTTTCACATATAAATTGCAGAAAAAGCAATCAGAAAGCAAATATGATTAACAACTGATGGTGACAATACTAGAAATTAAATGAATAAATTAAAAAAACTAAATTAGTAAATATCAGATGATAGTACAATTTAATATATATGATTCCTAACCAAAATTTTCTATGTTACAGCATACACTTTTAAATCGGTGCATCACAAATTCATATTTAAATAACACATGAAATTTTATATCAACAGAATTAATACTACTTAGAACTTTAATACTATTAAGTAACATAAACATAAAAAAATAAAAATATAACATACCCATTTGGAGCAATGTATTGCAATATTTAATGTAGTATTCATATTAAGAACTCAATAATGCAGCAATTAATTCAGATAAGCTACAATTTTTCGATACATTCAAGAATAACATTTTTTAAAAATCTACACACGATAAGATGAAGAAAAATTAAGAGCCTAAATTTGAAAAGATAGATTTCAAACTAAAAATAGAAATATCTAAAGCAAATCAGATTTTGGGCACAAATTCTGTCCAATGATGACTTGCAGACAGTGGGTAACGTTTCTTTTTGAGCCATCAAAATGTCCCCCAGGTAAGTTTGAAATTTTAAGCTTAAATATGATTTAGAAGTGTGAATGCCACTTAAATAACTGCTGTAACAGTAATTTTTTTTTTAATCAATTATTTTTTTAAGGCTATAATTATCTTAAAGAGAGACATTTCTTTAATTACTCTAAGTTTGTCTCCAAGGAAATTTAATATTGATGAATACTTTTAAAAATAGGCAGCAATTTTTTTCACACCTTCTACTTTTGGCATCAAAGAAATTGAAAAAGTGTGCAAAATACATGAATAAATATAGTATTTTTTTTAATAAGCCCACTTAAACTTAAAACAAATGTAATATTAATGCCAGTATTATCATACAGATAAATGAGGTACAAACCTAGTTTTTTGAAGAACTGATAAAGTACACCTATTAAGTCACCAAGAGTCAGACCATAATCAGCTATTACACCTTCAATTTGATGGAATTCAGCTAAATGAGTAGCATCAAGTGTTTCATTACGAAAAACTTTGTCAATACTGAAGTATTTAGCAGGCGAAAATGATTCCTAAAAAAACCCAATAAATTAATTTTTCTACAAAACGCAACATAAATTCAGATTAAATGTGTAATTGTATTAGATTAATTGTATGCAATAAAATCAATCTAATCCATGCATGACCATAATTTGCATTACATTCATAACTGCAAAATAAGAAGTTTAATTCTTCAAAGTCTTTACAGTAATAAATTTACGAAATATTTCCACAGACTAAATCTTATTTTAGATACATAACATAGGATGTCTGTAAAATAAGCATATAATTTTTTAAAAAAAGGAAAAAATGATACAAATGTATAATAAACAGTGGAGCATTACTAAGCTACAAAAGTTTTTTTGGGTCACAGTAATATAACTATACTTATATGCACTTCATGGAATTGATACATTTCAGTGAATAGAAAACCTGCAGAAGATGGGAATATCTGATCACACCTTAAACACCAAAGAGAAAAAGTGAATAGGCAAAACAGACGCTCACTGGTGACAAGTGTCTTCTGCCTCAAAACTACCCACAACAAATCTGCTCATTCTGTCATGCATGCTATATTAGTACAGCTCTTCAGAACTCTTTGTCGCTGGTTAGATCCAAATATTGTATTTTTTAAAACTATTATCTTTTACATTTTATCATTTATTATTTTTTTTAACAGTTAGAGTGTATAATGGAATGTGCAGACAAGTCTTAAGACTTTTCAACTGTGTTTATAAGTTTTCAAACAGTATTCTGCAAAAAAGTACTAGTTTTCAGGAAAATTTAAAACTGTCTTCTTCTCCCTCTATGGATGAATAATAAAACATTTTACGTCATTCCAAGGATTTTGACTAAATTAAACAAAATCACTTATAATCAACATTTTTTTAAATAAATAAATTCATTAAAAATCTGTTATCATTAATTCAGAAGTTAAAAAAAAAAAAAAAAAGTAGATACAGGTGTAAGAAAAATCATCCAAATTTCGCATGTGTCCCTTACCAATCATACAAAATTAGAAGATTCAATGGACTTTTTCAGATTTTTCTGCTCTATTTGTAGATTTATTTTAACAATAAATAAATCATCTTAATCTCCCCTCCCCCCTCCCATGTGTTACAAAACATGTAAAATTCTATCTTTACACTAATGTCAGACGAACATCTTTTTGCACGCTTTTTTCTCTCTTCCACCATCCCTACACATGCTAGCGAAGGTGTAGGGATGGTGAAAGAGAGAAAAAAGAATGCAAAAAGATGTTCATCTGACATTAGCCTTCAAACTCTTTATTTTTTTTCTGACCTAGTTAACATTCTATAGTAATAATAAATAAATAATCTATCAGCTAAATTATCCTTCCTCCCACAATTTCTGCTTCTCAACACATTAGTCATCTCATGAAGTTTAAAATCTTATAATTATTAAGTTCCCCAATTCTCCCCCTCCCCCCCAAAAAGTCCTCTTTTTTTTTTTTTACTTTGCCCCCATGTCAGCACACAGTTTAAAATATTTTTAATAAACATCTAAGTTACAGACCCCCCTCAAAAAAGAAGATCATTTTTCGCCCTCTCCACCAAGCACACAAAGCTAAACATCTTTAAAAAACTCTTATTTTTTTAAAAGGATTTTTATACTCTATTATTATTTTACAGTAGCAATAAATAAATCTAACTCATTTAACTTTTCCCTAAAATTTCCAGGCACGGATGGGGGCATTGAGACATGGGGGTCTCTTTTTTGTAGTTAGGCTGTTCTCACAACTTTTGAGGAAAAATACGGTAATTTAGATGATTGCATATTAATTTATTGTTACTAGAGAGCAACAAATACAGCAGAAGATTAAAAAAATAATAATAATTTTGTAATAACATAGAATAAAAGATCATTTTATTTTTAGATTCTATAAATAGCAGAATTTCATAATAAGGAATGCTTTTTATAAACAGATACAATGAGCAAAATTTTTTCTTTTGATTAAAAAATTCATAGCACTTTTCAAGCTAATAAATATGAAATTACACTAGCACAAAATTACCTCACAAATTTCGTTACTTTCAAAATTAGTATACATACCTGATTAGCAAGTGCATATAACATTCTTGCGCTAACTGCAGTAGTATGGGTTCTAAGCAAATTTTTCTTTGCTTCCTCAAGCTTCCAATCATATTTGTATCTATTATAAAAAATAAAATTACTCTTATATCTAAATCTACATAATTGAAATACAGTAAAGCATCTTTAATATATTTCTCTTTTATAAGCCATTATCAATTATACATTGATTTTTCTTGGTTCTGAAATTACTAAAAGGGGCAATTTGTTTGAGATTTCATTTTTGAAGAATACTTGGTAACTTTTGATGCAGATTTACCCTTCTCTATTTGAATTGCTTGTATCTAGAGAATCAGATAATACTTCCTATGTTTTTACTATATTTTTGACTACTCCATTTTTCACATAATTTGATACAGAAAAAAAAAAAAAAAAAATAACATCAGAATTTTATATTTCCCAATTTATTAACTACTTTTTGGTAGCCTTAAAGACTTTTAATGCTGCAATTTGTGTTATTAGCTGACTTAATCACAACATTAATTATATATATATATGTGTGTGTGTTTTAAGTATCAATGCAGCATTTTTCATTCCTTTATAAATTCAAATTATATACCTCGTAACATCTATTTTTACGTTCATTTAATAGCTTAACAATTGAATTCTGTACCATTATTTTTGCTGTTAGACATATATTAGCATAAGGTAGATAATAATAGTGTCTAATATTACTGTCTGGCTCAGACAAGAAAAAAAATGAGTAGGTTTGCTGCTTTTGAAGGTTCCAAAACTTGTTGGGAAGGAACTTCATCCATACAAGTGGAAGGACAAAGAAGGCTGGAATAATTCTCAGAATGGCTGCTGATTGAACAGGCAAAAAGAAAATTCCGGACTTCCCTAAAATAAAGACGACTGATCAGTTAGTTATTCTGGCAACAGGACTGAAACAAGACTGGTTCCAGGGTCTTTCTTCTCTCAGTCACACAGTATAATATTATATTTAGATAATGAAGATGATTGATTTTATTTTAAGAGACACTGTAAATATGTAAATACAATTTAAATTTTAATAATCAAGATGTCTTTTTAAACTAATTTCTATTTATGTTTTATTTTTACTTCAATTAAAAATAATAAAAAATTTTTAATTTGTTAATTTTTATTCCAGATGAAAAAAAAATCATGTTTATCAATTTATAAATTTTTACTTCAATTATATATTTTTGTGTAAATTCAAGCAATTATTTGCTTTCTCTCTAAAAATTGTAGTTTTAAGTATATTATTAGATACTGGAAAATTAGGTGTTGGCAGTTCCAGGTCTTAATGCTCTGTACAGAGAAATTGATAGTGATCTTCCTAAATCATAGTTTCTCTTGTTCCTTTCCTGTGTTTGTGCTCAGATTCAAATAGTGTTTTTCCTCATGATGCTTAACATGTCTCTTTGCAGATAAGTCACAATTGACAAATTTAATAATCATAATATAAAGCTCCAACTGAGTTAAGGAAAGATAGAGAACATTATTCAATCAAAACTGCAGATAAATGTGCGGTATGCATTTAGTGAAAACTAAATGCTTATTTTTAAGTTACCCCAGGAAACCTAGATACATGTATGTTACAGATGAGACGGTTCAGCCTAAGCTCACGCTTGATTTTTACATCAGTCATCGGGTTCGGACTTAAAGTAAAAATTTTATTTATTCACAAGAAAAAAGAAAAAAAAAACTTGCTATTTGAAAAACAAGAATATAGTCTAGGTTTTTAAAAGTATTTTACAAACCTTTAAAAATCAGTTTGAAAGGGACTTGAATTGTTATAATTTGATATCAGGACCAGGAGAAATATTCTATCTGATACTCAAGCCGTTGCACAGCCATTGCAAGTCATTTTCCATAATTATTGGAAAATAGAACTCATGTATTTCTGTCATAAGTTGTACAATAATATTTTAAAAGAACAATTGTGATTTTTGCAGATTTCTGCCAGTGGTTGAGTATAAACAATAAATCTGCAATTTTAAACAGATTTTCAGGGACATGAAAATCACGAAACATTGTCATGAGGGGGTACACAGGTTCAATACTTATTTCTAAGTAAGAAGAGTTTTTTAAATGAGAAAATTAATCTTGAAACAATTTTCAAACATTATTAATAATTTTCTACTGCATGCTTTCGATATTGAGCTTGGGCAAGCTAAGGCTATGATGATACAAAGTTCTTAAATGCTCACACTCTGGAAAAAAAAAAAGAGTCCAAACTCATCTCTAATGTATGCTCAATGCAGCAGTGTTGAATTCATACACTTCTCCGAGAGGGATTTCTGTCGCACTGGGAGGGAGGGGCATTATAGAGTTCCGGGGGAGAAATTGCACTTGTTAACCATTGAAAACATAAAATCTCAATTCTTCCGAGGGTTACATGTCATTGCTCTGGGGGGGGGGGGGGGGGGTCCCTCCCAGGCCAGAGTTGGGCAAATTTGTAATCTCAATTATCTGCAATATAATTACAAGTTAATTGCATGTAATTGTTTATAGTTAAACACATTCAAACGCAGAAATTTCGTCAAATAATGGAAAGGGGGCATACAGTGCAGCAAGAATTTTTTACGGCATGTAACTTTAACTAATTAATTACATGCAATTAAATTCTAATTACATTGCAGATAATTGCAGTTACAAATCTGCCCAACTCTGCCCCAGGCCAAACACTGCGATGAAGGGAGACACTATTTCTTGAATGCTATTAAGTTTTTCATTCAAGACCAGGATATAAAAACCAGATTTGATTTTTGGTTCTTTTAGTAAAATTAATTTTCTAAAATACAACTTATAACAATATAAAATACTTAAATATCATATACAAAGGGGTTATTTCTCTTTTGCCAATGGCAATGAGCAGTTTGCGACAGTAAAAATTATGACAATTTTCACCGATTGGCTAAAGTTAAGAAAATTAATCAAGATATCAATTTGAAAATTTCACAGCAAATGTAGAAATTTTTTTTATACCAAATATGCAATTTTTTAAAATTCCATTGGTAATTTTTTTTTAATTTTTGCAAAAGTTTGAGACAATACGAAAATTTGGAGAAAGCAGACATGGATGAGCATTCATTTTCAAATATTTGACAATACTAAGAATATGAATATGAGTAAATACAGAAGGCAGGAGAATATGACATCATGAACAAAGTATAACTGATATTTTCAATAATTGACAATAATACAAGGAGTATAAATATGAATAAGTACAAAAAGCAGTATGGCATCATATTTGAAATAAAACAAACATTTTCAAATATTTGTAAATAATACAAGGAGCATCAATATAAGAAAGAACAGGAAGTAGGTAAATATGGTGTCATATTTAAAACGAATATGTGGTTAATGTACGGCTTTTGCAAAAGAAAATGATGTCATGAATGGCTTTTCAGTTCTAAAACATGAATTTTCATTTCTCTTTCATTTTTTCCCCCCAAGAATCAAGACTACATTTATTTAGGTTTAGGAAACATTTTTTAAAAAACACTGGTATAAAAGTAAAATTTTTAAACACTTCCAATAATAATAATAAAAAAGGTATAATTGCCCAAGATTCAAGTACTGCAGGGAAAAAAAAAGCCTGTACAGAGTTTAATTTTGAAACTGATTTTTCTAAACAGACACTCTCAAAATCCCGGGCAATGCCAGGTACTTCATCTAGTACATATAAAATTATCATGAAAATGCACCATCTTTACATTTAAATTTTTTCAAAATATACATATATCGTATATATACACATGCAAATTACCAATCTTAAAAGCTTTATATAATATGAGGCTCCTTGATTCTCCAATGGGCTCATGCTAAACAATTTTTTTTTTCTTTACTCTTTAGAATGGCATTTTAAGTATAACAATTTATAGATATCTTTTTTTTTCTTCCAGATTTGCACTTCAATTCATGAGTGAGAGTTAATAGATGCTTCATAGAAAAGAAAATATGTTATATTAAATTGAAAAAAACCTAATAACATGGGAAAAACTTAGCTGAAAAAAAAAGAGCATGGGATAAAAAAAAATAGTTAATAGACATAAATCATACCCCTGAGATCCATAGCCACCAACTGAATGCACTGTTTTAACCTTTTCTAAATAATCCATGGGAAATTGTTCTGCATACTGGGGATCTAAAAATAATCACTCACAGTTAAAAATAACCTTTGTTTATTGTTGAAGGAACATAGCTAAATATAAATACATTAAAACAAAAAATAATTAAAATAATCTGTATAAATAAGTTTTGTTATACACAGCATAGAAGTGTACATTAATAATAATCTTTTTACAAGGCTTCAGTTTAACTAAAGTAAAATACAAGAACAACAAAAAACAGCCACATTTCTGCCAATTGTTAGCAAAATTGAATAAAGTCATGTTTAAGCATTCACAAGTATAGTGGCTATTTTTGAAGTTTTGTTTAGGTTTGTACTTAGATTATCTTCTTTTATTGACATTTAAATAATGAATACTTTGAAATCTAATTTTTAATGGGATGCATTCCTAGTGGATGTCAACCACACACACACATACACGCACACAAATAATACCAACTAATAGTCTCCTCAATATATAAATTAGATATAAAATTTTACAAATACTTTTTTAAAGTGAAGTTAAATTTTTGTAAATGTAATAAGCCATATCAATTACAGTATGTTTATAAAGCACAATATTGCCAATGTGGTGCTGACACTATATATACAGCTTTTATGATATTGGTCTATCTTATAAGCTGGATATCATAGATGCACCATTTCTTCGATAAATAATGGCAAATTTAATACTAATTCTGAGCATTTTAGGGCTTTTAAAAATATCACATTTTTGATCTGCAATCAAATTTCACAGTTTCTATTATGATAAATGACAACAATATGTGTTGAAATTTCCTTTTTATTAAAAAAGAACAACATCTTAAAAGAAATTCGTGAAGAAGAATAAAAGGGTAAGAGGGAAATTGGCAGGAAGGGAAACATATAAATTTAAGCAACATAATAGATTACTTTTTTTCTTTAAGGAAGCTAGAAATAAAATTTAGGCAAGCTAATAGATTCTTTAAGAAAGCTAAAAATATCAAAATACCTGATACGAAGAATGTGTCATGCTGATCTCTAGCAGGGTGTTGCTGTGGTTGATATAAAGCATCAAAATTCCAAAAAGAACTTTCAACATAATTATTTGTAGGCATTTCAGTAAATCTATTGTGGAAAATATACATTATATCATGAAGAGAGTTGCGACTCAAAGTGTAAGATAATAAAACAATAAAATATATTTTGTTTATTCACATAAAATGAAAAAGTATAAAAAGGGAATATGAAATACCCCAATGATGAAACTAAAGTGCATTAATAATTTTTCTTTTTCTCAAAATATGAGTTGAGAGGAGGGGAAGGGAAGATCAAAGGAGTTTGTCTAGACTTTTCTAACAGGGTCTTGCTTTTAGTGAAATTGCGTTCACATGGTTCATACTTCTTTCCCAGAAAAAAAATTAACCCATTACCCAAATTTACATCACTTCCCAAGAAATTTTAGAAAGAAAATTGTATTACTACAAAATACTATATTGTTGATAAAATGCAAAACTAAAAAGTGTGAAAAAACTTCTTTTTCATTTTCAATTGTTTTCAGCCATAGCAAAAGCCTTAAAGGTGAAATGATAAGAAGAAACTTCTGAAAAATATAGAAAATAATTTTGTATTTTACTTTGAAAGTTTTTATTTTTGGTCTAACATTTGACAAAAGAAGACACTTGTTACTTTTTCAATTGTTACAATATTATACAATACATAATTTTCGTGTTATTGGCAGGTACAGCAAATCATACATGTTTTTTTCATTTTCTTTTTTCATCAAATTAACTGTGGAGAAATGAAGGAGTAGTCGCAAAATTAAGCACAAATGCATGGTATTCTGATATCTCAAATGGTTAAATGGTAGAAATGACATCACATGAAAATATATATTTTCACAGAATATCTAACATAAGATTTTTTTACACTCAGCTTCTCTATTTTACTTTTACAGTCTGAATATAAAAAAATCAAATACCAAAGAAAACAAATTCAAGAATTTTTAAAGCACTGTATAAAACCCATGAACAGTTATATATATATATATATATATATATACTTGTGAAAAAAATCTGAACATCATTCTGTGAATCGGAAATTAGAGTTATATTTGGGCTCTCATTAAGTCCTTATGTCATGTTTGCTATGTCAGAAAAAAACTGCTTTCACACATCATATGTCAGCCATTTCTTCAGTAAATAATGATTATATTATTTTAGTACATCATGTTCAGTGTTAGATAATAGGTTCTACAACAACCTTAGGTTATTTGTGACAGCTCTGATTTTAAGACAAAGAATAATTATATGAAGGATCTATTATAGGGAGGGAGGTGACACTACAAAACCGTATGTTATTAAATACAAGAAAAAATTATATATTTTATGTCAGAGTAGAAATAGGGGAGTTTGATGATCGAGGTCTACCAAAAGTGAAGTGGTGCCTAAGCCAAAAATTAATACCACTTTTGGAGTATTTTTAAAGGCTTATTTCTAAGTTATGTAATACAAGAAAAAAAAAAAAAAAATGGAAAATTTTGCTTTCATCTAGCACTATGATAAAATGCTGGTCTGCCTCATCAAAACTAGTGCGAAACAAGTGGCAGACATATTTTTATTGTAGATACTTTTAAAGTTTACCTATATTATCAAATACAATGGTAATTTTTAAAATTAAGTTTAAATAGTGTTATTATGGAAAGTCAAGGGCTTCCAATGTTCAGCTGTAGCTAGACCTTGGCAGAACAATTTATAAAGTGTGCATTATCAGTTTCATAGAAGAAAATCACGTCAATCGGAAAGTTTTGCATCACTTTCTTAATACCGTGGGTGATGTGGCATGCTTGTAAAGATCTAATGTTGAACACAAAATCGAAAGTCAGCATACTTAAAACCTTTAGTTTTCAGAATATTAAGTATGTTGACAGACTTTTTAAACATTTCATTAAAAAATGAGATGAGTTTTTTTTATCTTTACCACAAACAAAACACTTTTGCATTTTTATTCATTTGTTCAAAAAATGTAGAAAAATTTCTTTTACCTCATGATGCTTTTTTATAGCAATACAGACAATTTCACCATTCATTGGAAAGAAAATGATGCATTAGGAAAATTGATTTAAATGTTAAATTATGTAAGCAATGTTTCCCAATAGGGGAGGAAGTGGGTTAAATTACTCCGATTAGTTTGAAATTTAATCAATAGGTATATCAGACATAAATTATCTGTATATTTTTTGATGGAATTTTGTGCATCTGTTCAAAAAATATAAAACATTTTATTTTTTCAATTTATTCTCTTTTACTTCACTAGCTGCCTAGCAACAAAAACTATTTCCCACTGCAGAAATTTAAGATTGTGTATATTTATTATGCATTGTGTTCAGTGTTAGATTTCTTAAGCATTCCACATCATGTGGGGTGATATTAAGAAACAGATGCAAAACTTTCCAAATTAAATATTTTTCTTTGAGGAAATCGATGCAAAGTTATATGAACGCACATTTTATAAACTGTTCTGCTACAAGGTATAGGCTACAGCTGAAAATTGGCAGCCCTTGGTTTTCCATAATAACACTATTTAAACTTAATCTTCAAATACAAATAATCCATATATTCAATAACATAGGTAAACCTCAAAAAAAAATTATGGTAAAAATAAATCTGCCACGTGTTTGCGTCAAGGCAAACCAAGATATTATAATAGTACTAGACGAAGGCAACATTTTTCATATTTTATTTTACTTGTAATACATAACTTAAAGGATAAACCTTTAAAAGTACACCAGAAGATACATTAATTTTTGGCTTAGGCATCACTTCACTTTTGGCAGCCCTGAAACATTAGATTCCCTTATTTCTACTCTTACATAAAACATAGCTCTTTTTCTTGTATCTGATAACAAATGGTTGCCTTCTGGACGATTAGTGGACTTAAATCCTTACTAAACAGACAACTGGTGATGGCAATAAAAAATAGTAAAACAGAATGCAATAATTATATGAACATGGATGACATTTATGTGAGTGTGAGATATGTGCAATGCTTTGTACAAAAATACAAAGTATTATATTGTACACTTGTGTGATATAATATTTTGATATTAAGTAAATTATTCATCTATAATAATAAAGACATGTTTCTGTGTTACGTTCTGAAGAACCAGCTACGCACAGAGCTGAAAGATATGACAGGAAAGTAGCTGTATGTCTGATTTATGCATCTCAAGGCCAGTTCATGGGTTTTTAAAATTTTAATGTTTTTTGCATTTTGTAGTGATTTTTCGATGTTAATAAAAAGAATCCTGTTTCCATAAATTTTGTCTTTTTTTCAATAAAAATTATTCAGATTTCATAC
The DNA here is from genome assembly GCA_963932465.1 of Maratus speciosus. Classification (NCBI taxonomy): domain Eukaryota; kingdom Metazoa; phylum Arthropoda; class Arachnida; order Araneae; family Salticidae; genus Maratus; species Maratus speciosus. Next base: position 506,619,560 of record OZ010790.1, read on the forward strand.
AGCAATTTATGAATTTTTCATACGGTTTTTAATTAAATTTTTACTGTTTTTTCGCATTCCATAGCAATTTTTCAACATCCGCCAAAGGAATCCAGTTTCAATTTTCAGCTGGCACAGTAATACAGTAAATTTTGTCTTCTGCAATGGTTGAATTTTTAGCTATTTTCTAATGCAATTTTTTAGCCTTTTCTCTGTATTCCTTGGCATTTTTTTTTTTTTTTTTTACATTTGTAAAAGGAATCATTTCAATCATTTAGCTCATTATAGTAAATTTTGTCCTCAGTAATCTTTGAATTTTTAGAGATTTTTTATGTGATTTTTAGCATTTTGCTGCAATTTTTCCACATTAATAAAAGGAATCCAGTTTCAATCTTTTAGCTCATTATAGCAAAATTTTCCTCAGATTCTTTGAATTTTTAGAGATTTTTTTATGTGATTTTTAGCATTTTGCTGCAATTTTTCCACATAAATAAAAGGAATCCAGTTTCAATCTTTTAGCCTAATATAGTAAATTTTGCACTCTTTACGATAAAGTTAATTGGGATTCATACAGAATTTTTTTAATTATTGAGATTAAGAGCTTATTTTGCATTTTATGATGATTTTTTGACATTTGTAAAAGAATCTGGTTTCAATCTTTCCACTGGGATCTCAAAAAACTTCTAATTATACGTTTGGCAAAATTTATATTTATAAATTTATCTAAAAGCTTTAATTTTTCTAAATCTTCAATGTTCATTTAAAAAATATATATATATATTGCCCAATGCATAGATTTTGAGGTTTGAAATTTTGGACTAAGCAACAACTATGAAATTTCTAAAACTTTAGGAAGGTTAAAAAAAAATAAGTGTAACAAGCAAGCATAAAATACATGAAAATTTCAACTATTTCATCAAAACCACAAGATAAGATTAAGAAAAAAAAAAAAAAATTCTGCTTTCTTTTGCTCTTAAATTCTTGATTTAGTTAATTGACTTCTACTTCATGAATTATTACAACAGCTTTAAAAAATACTTAATGTTTAAATGTTACACAGGTAATAAAAGATGGAAATATAATATTAAAGTACTAACACTACATCACTATCAGTGCCGTAAAATACCGTTAATCTGCTCCCCCCCACCCCCCAAACATGACAGAAAACCATAAAAAAATCGGAGGGGGGTGCTTACACGGTACTAAAACTGCAGTAATGATGTCTATGGGTGGTGGGGTTGGGGATGGTAATGGCCGATCATCGCAAAATATGCATAATTTTAATAAAGGGAGAAAAGAGAAACATTTTGGAAAAAAAAAAATTATATCCAAAATAAAAAAACAGCATAACTTCACGATTAATGGCAATTTCAAATTATAGAAAATTCTGGATTTCAAAAGCTATGAAACAAGAATGCATTTAGATAAATAATAACACTAATATCTGTCATAAGATAAATAACAACACTAATATTTGTCTTTAATATGGTAACAGAAAAATAAAAGGAACTTAATAATTTAAAATAATTAAAAAACACCAAGAAATTGCATTTGAAAATGTCCTAAAATTCTTTCTAAAACTAGTAACATCTTATATATATATATTTTTAAATCATCATTTCTTATCTATAATCATTTCTTATCTATAAAGGCTAAATAAATAAATAATACAAATCACAATAACATGAAAAATATTGCAAATGATACTAATTTTTTTTTATAAAAAGAAGAAATGTGTTATAATGGGAAATTTAAATCAGACTGACATAGAATTAATTTAAAAAAATAACTTTATCACTACATTAACTCATTTTAAATATGAAGTTACGTAGTTGCACTGATATATAAAGTAAATATTATGTATATCACCTTCAAATATCAAATTAAATCACCAATTCAATACTTAATAATAATAATAAAAAAATAAATAATACCAATAAATCAGATTTCGCGTTATTTTGGCACCATCTACCATAACTTAGAAGAAAGAAAACCATCACAATATAAAATTAATTCCAAAAGTTATTAAAAAAGAAAGCTGTAAATCGTTATTATCACTATTATTTTATATATTTAGTAATAATATACAAGGCTAATAGTATTATGAAAAATATGAATTATACGTATAAGTATGAAGTTACATAGCTGCACTGAACGGAAGTGCCGATCAGAATTGAAAAGTCTGATGACGTGAATCGATTCTTAATTGGATCATAAAACGAATAATTGAACTGAGTTTATGGCTTCCTCTGAGGTTTACGGTAAGTTGAAAACAAAAGGTAAGTGCAAACGGCGAAACGAGATTTGAATAAACTGAAAGAAATAAATGAAACTAAAGGTAAGTAGAATAATAGACTTAGTTGAAAAGAAATAGTAAAGAAAGGATTGAAATAAAGTAAGTAACTTTTAAAGTATAATCAAGGAAAAATAAGGCTAACAATCACCTTCATATCTCCATGGAGATAAATCTACAGCAAAACTAATGTTTAGTTATATTGCTTTTCCAGATTGGCAACAGTTGAAGTTGTATGTTACTATTTACGTTTGCGATATGTTAAAGAATCATCAAGCCTTTCTGATCCGTCAGAAAAAAAAAAATAATCACTCGCGAGATAAAATTTTTGGTATTGATCTTGATGTGCGTGCCGAAATTTTTCTTGGGATTTCTTGAATTTTCCTATTTGTTTACAAAATGGGAGGGGGATGCTTAATCGGGAAGTGCGGATTAACGGGATTTTATGGTAATGTTTTGCAGATAAATTTCCTTATTATATGATATTTTTACTTTTATGTAGATCATAAATTCATCAAATATATTTTTGAGAAATTCTCTGCCATTACTTGTATTTTTAAATAGTAAAATTGGACTGAAACACTTCAAACCATTCAAATTAATTCATTCATACTTATTTAGTAAAGTACAGTCCCTGGCCAAATTATTAGACGCACCGTTAGTTTTTACGAAATACATGTTTTCGACGAAGTTTATATGCAGTTGTGTTATATTTAAACATAGATTTAATGAATTTTTATTCAGGAGATTTGTTATATACTTCCTATTGGTATTTAGTTTTAATGTATGGCAACACAATGTGAACCAATCGATACACGGACGTAAACAAGTGGAAACCGGTTGCAGCCAGTTCAAACTGGCGTTCGCTAGTGTGTCAGTTGAGGACGTTTTTCACTGGCGTTATGCACTTGGTTTATTTGTTTCAAAGTTGTATGCTACATAGTTAGTTGTTATTTGTGTGTGCAGTGTTTAAATAAGCAAGTGGAACATTTTCAGCATGGGTAAAACAGGTGATCTGCCACCTCGTAAAAAAGCTAAAGTGAAGGCTCTCGTGGATGTTAAAATTTTTTCAAACTGCGAAATATCACGAAGATTGAAGGTTTCTGAAGCTAGTGTACTATGCATAAAGAAGAAAATTGAGGCAGGGGACGATTTGAGCCCAAAACGAAAGCAAAGATGTGGCAGAAAGCCCATTTTCACTCCAAGGTCAGAGAGATGTTTAAAGAAAATTTGTGTGGAAAGCATATTGGCTACCACAAAATTTATAAAATCGCTACTCCAAGATGCTAACGTGAATGTTTCTGAGCGCACTGTTCGCAGAAAATTAACAGGAATAGGTCTTAAGGCCTGCCGCCCCGCCAGGAAGCCCAAGTTAACAGCTGCAATGAAAGCAAAGCGTCTGAAGTGGGCCAAACAGTGGTGTGATAAAGATGTGGACTTCTGGAGATCGGTAAGTTATTATAATTTCATCACTAGTCATACATTCAATATCATTTTCTTTGCAATGACGTAATATCTGCAGAGATGTTTGTATTTTTTTCTGTTTTTGGCAGGTTTGATCAGTGATGAAAGCACATTTGAAATTTTCCAGAATAAAGCTCAGTTTGTGCGTCGTCGTCCTGGCGAAAAGTTCCATCCTGACTGTGTCGTTCAGACTGTTAAACACCCTACAAAAATCATGATTTGGTCAGTCATCAGCAGCAAGGGTACTGGGCATCTGTACGTGGTAAAAGATACAATGAGGCAAGATCAGTACGAAGACGTCTCACAAAATCGGTTGATTCCGCAGCTCAAAGAATGGTTTCTAAATGGGGAACCATTCATTTTCATGCAAGATGGAGTTCCCTGCCACACAGCATGGTCTGTTAAAGCTTTTTTTAGCACAGCAAAGTATCCCTCTGTTGGATTGGCCGGGTAATAGCCCCGATATGAACCCAATTGAAAACGTGTGGGAACTCATGAAAATAGAAGTGGGTAATGTTGTGGTTACAACCAAAACTCTGCTCTTAGAACAGATCATTCATGTGTCGAATCATCATCCTCAAATGCAGAAGACAGTACAGTCTTGCATTGATTGCATGCCACGCAGAATTAAAGCTCTCATAGCGGCTAAAGGCGGATCGACAAAATATTAACTTTTCATTACATTTTCTTCATTTTTGTTCAAGAGTTAATAAATACATATTTTTTCTATAATGACAATGTTTTATTAGTGTTACAGATACTTACGTGATTAATATTATAGTAAATATACATTGTATCTCGTAAAAAACAATACAGCTGTACAGTATCACTTGATAATTAACGTTTTCTATAAAATCTTATGGTGCGTCTAATAATTTGGCCAGGGACTGTATAATGGAAACAACAATTAATAATAATAATATTACCCCATTTCTAGAAAAATTTGCCTGAATTCAGATCGAACTTTCATCAGTGGATGTCGGTGCCCACAGTCAGGCGGAATACCAAGTGCACTAAAATTGTAAGGCTTAAAGGTTTTGTCTTTCCAAGATCCACTAAAAAAAGAAATGAGAGAGATACATAAGCTAAAATTTATTTTAAGTAGAAACTTTGCAGACTAGCAAAAGGGTTTTGTAACTATTTATTCTTTAATTATTGCATTTTATTCATAAGAAATGGCATAAACAATGACAAAAACAAAACATAACACAGCGTAATTTAATTAATTGCCAGAAACAAAAAAAAAAAAAAAAAAGCAAATTGATACAAAGTTACGTCTTTATTGAATTTATATATTTTTTAAAGTTTATGGTTGACCTCCATATTGAAATATAAACAATTTTTCAATTTTTAATATGAACTCCTAATTTTGACAAAATAATATGAATCTAGACTCTTAAATTTGTTTATATGAAAATTTTCATGAAGTTTCTGTGAACATTCAATATCAAACCTGCATTAATTTATGAGGAAGGAGGGGAGGACAGTCTCAAAAGTAAAATCCATTACAATAATGTTAGATTTGCCACAAATAAAAATTCCATACATTAAAAAAAAAAAAATTACAAAACTGTCACAGAGAAAAACAAAAGTAATCATTCAACAGGGAATTATGTCATCTATAAACTTATATATATATATAAAAAAAAAAAGCTTACACGATTGTCTTTAAATTAAAATAGTAGCAAACTTGAAAAATTCTAACAGCAATACCAAAATTTTACTTCCTATTTTGATTGTAAAGTAATTTCAGATACCAAATTGGAAATTTTTTGGTGGAGAAGTTTTGGAATTAAGTAGATCTAAAATTTTCATTTTCTAATGTTAAAATAATTTTTAATATTTTCATACATATTTTCTGCAGTAACTATTTTTTTCCCCCATGCAGCTTTTTCTTTTTTTTTTCAGTTATGTTAGTATTAAATATTCCAAATAAAATTAATTGATTTTCATGCATTTTTATGCACAAAATCTATATTAATAAAAGTCTGTGTGTCTGGTGGCAATATCTAGGGAAGTCTATCACATGTACAGGTTTGCAATTTGGATAATGATAGACAAAGACAAGTACCAATGCACCTGAGACATTTTTCATCTTTTGATAGCTAGCCAAAATATTAAGTAAAAACCCTCATAGAGTACTAATGAATGAGCTTCAATTGTTGTCAGTTAGCCAGCATTATAACGCTTTCCATGAATGTCCAGGTAAAACATGGTTTATCACGCACTTAGCTTGAAAACTGGAGAAAAACATTTTGTTTTACCCAGATTTTAAAATCATGATTATGCCTGAAGCACATAAAAAACACGTGAAAAGGTGATACCTTCTTGTAGAGTTGCCTACTTTTTAAAAATTCTGATTTCTTGATTGACACTACTTTTTTAAAAGGGTAAACTTTCCCTTGTTTTTACCTTAATTAATACACCATTAAATAAGGTGAATTTTACCATTCTAAAATGTGGTGGCAATTAAGGAATCGGAATAAACAAAAGAAGCCCACTAGCAACACTGCCTTCTTGGTACTGATGGTAATTTTTGGTAAAAAATATATTAATATTTACTATTTCAAAAAATTATACTCTAATGGTCTTTTGAATATTTTTTGTTTTTTGTTCATTTTAAAATCTCAATTGTTGGTAATTAGATTGAGCATATTTTCATCACAGCATATTTTCAGCAATAAATCACATATATACATAAAAAATAAACAAATTTGTATTAATATAAATAAAAGAACTTACCTAGCTATCATATCTGATGTAAGATCAGTTTCTTGTTTAATTTGGGATGTTGTAAATTCTGATCCTTGCTTTATGATGTAGCTTTTAATTACACTATACAGAAAGAAAAAACAACAGCATTTATTTATAAAATATTTTGTTATTGTTGTGCAATAGATAAAACAATTTCATAGAAATAGATGTATGCATGAACATCACTGCATTACTATTCACTTAGTAGCATAATTTGCACTTTACAGTATAAATATGAACACCTAGTACTACAACTTAATAAATTTAAGAATAAAAAAGGAGAGCAGAGGGGGGGGGGGAGGAGGAAGTCTCGAGTAACATATTCCTTTCATTTCATTAAAGAAAGAAAATAATAATAATAATTAATGTGAAAATAAAAGATTTTTCATTCATGAATCTTTTTTTTTTTTTTTTTTTACATTACTGTACGCATAATTATTAAAATAGTGTTTTCACCATCAGAAAGTAGACGTCAGATGCCGATGGTGTGCGTTTTTAAAAAATATTTCCGTAAATTTTAAGTACATAAAAAAATTCCTATAAACTTTGAAATTTCCATTTGATTAAATTATATCATCTTCTTAAAAATAATAAAAATTTACATAGATAATTTTTAAAGACACACATCATTAGCAACTGACGTCTACTTTCTGATGGTGAAAACACTATTTTAATAATTATATTAAGTAATGAGTCATCGCGCTTCAAAATTTTCCCATAAGTTAACATGGGATTTCGTGATCGGGCAAATCCAGTGCAGCAGAGCCTTAAAGTAAAACATATTCCTTCAGGCTTTCAAAAAATTTCATAGAAATACTTATTTTGTTTTTTACATCTTTCATTGCCTGTCATACTGATTTTAATGTGAATAGATAACTCATACATGGATACATTTACAATAAAATATTTCACATTGAAAATTTTTATACTTTATCAAATAACACCCAATTACCTCTTCTTTAATTATGCTTGCTTTAAATTTAAATAAAGAGTGGTGGACCCATTTACCCCTTCTTATGGGGTAAGGGGGGACACCCACCTGATTTTTTAAAAGAAAAGCAGTTAAAAAATATTTAATGCATTATTTTAGAAACTAATGATAAACTTTTGTTTATTAATATAGTCTTAAATAAAATAAGTTGATAAGTTCAAATTAAACTGTTTCAAAATTTTTGCATAAGGCTTCAAAAAGGGGTATCACTTACCCCAACCAACCCAAATATAATTCTATTGATTTAATGCATTTTTAATACATTGAACAATGATTAAAACTCCCAGGGATTACATTCATATTTGTATTTAAGCTTTTTTATGCAATGTTGAAATAATCATCTTAGCATTTTAAAGAAAATACAGAGAAAACAACATTACTATTTTGCCCTTTTGCTAGACTGTCAGGGGGTTAATGAAATTTTTAATCTCACTAATGCGTCCTAACGACTTTCATTTTTACAATATTTAGGATTTTCAAAACAAATTCTTTACTCTCCCATGACTTTATATTTTCAGGTGCATTGTTTGTAGGTAGTAACTAATGCCAGTTTCATCAATTTTGTGCTAATTTATTTACATTTGCTGTGGTTAGAAAAGTAAAAATTATATGGAAGATTTTATATTAATAATATTCAGTTCTGTTAATATTAATAGTAAAAGGGCAGCTGCAATACAGTTCGGGCTGAAAGAAGAGTTTATTTTATATTGGCTCCAAAAGAAATAAATGCTAAACAAATCAATTACAAATGTATGAGAATTTTCTTGGTTCCGAATCTGGGAAATATATTTGTAAAGAGATTGCTATAATTATTTGTGTGTGTGGCCGTGGATCGCCGTAGTGGTTGTCTGAAAATTAAAATGAAATGGCAACCAATGAAAATATTAAGAATTAAAGTTAAATATACAAAATAATTAATTTAGAAAATGTTGCCTTTGAAATATTCAATGACGGAAGCTGAAAAATAAAAAAGTGTAAAATAACTCACCCGGAGATTGAAGGTACAGTTGACACATATTTTATTGGCACTGCATGCATAATAATTTGAATGACTATTATTGGTAGAAAATTAAAATTTTCCTGGCCAGGAATACGACATATTTGTGTGAAGAGGAAAATACATTTACATGATATTGCACTGTGTAAACAATCCTTCAAAATTGTTGAAATTGATGCAAACCTGAGAGTTCACTATATAAACTAATTTTATACTGTCCGAAGTATTATGTCCATAGTCCACATTAAAGGTCCTGTATTTAGGGATATATTGGTATATGAGAGTTTGAAGATAAACTGGAGATTGTATATTTTTTACGGTCCTGTATTTAGGAATATTGGCAGATGAGAGTTTGAAGATAAACTGGAGATTGTATATCTTTTACTATTGAAGATTTATGACGATAAGCAATAACTGTAGAATTGATGATGGCACATTATCGGTGGAGCTCAGCTCGACATGGCAGATGTTTTTACGAACGGGAAAGGACACTCAGTTATTAAGCAAATCCTTGGAGGGCTATTAATAATCTCAAAGAAATGAATCCATTAAAGTAGAATTGATGATGAAGTTTCAGCTGCTGGGAGTACAGAAAATTGACATGGGAGAGCTTACAGTTCATAAAATTGAAAAGAAAATAACATTTCTTCATCTGGCTCCACAAACTAAAAAATGGCTTCCAAAATGCAGTAATGCTACTTCTTCCTGAAAAATTCTTAGTCTGGGGCTAGAGCCCCAAACATACGTGTGTCCTCCTCCTTACATTGTTGACAAGTCCCGAGACGAAGCGCACATGGGCCCCCAAAAGATCGTTGGGCCGACGCTGAACTCAAAATCGCCAATCAGCGACCGGCACGTGCACATCTGAGTCATCACGATAGCGATTTTCATCGCAATCGAAATATCGATAACGATTTGTATCGTAATCGAAGTTGCATTCCCCCTGCATTCCTGAGTACCGGCGATATCACGCCGTGATACCAAAACAAGATGGAGGATAGAGTGACGTCACGACGTCCTTTTCTGCGAGGAAGAAAGATAAAAAATGTCTAACTGCGTCGGGGAAAAAAAATGGATCGCGCGCCTTTTAAAACTGACAGAAGTGATTAAATTTTGTAATGCGGATATCTCGCTAAATTACGGTTTAAAATTAATGAAATTTTGGCAATCGCTTAGAAATAAATAGTAGCATCCAATAAAAATAGTTTTGGAATAAAATAATTAATATTAAATAACTTTTTAAATTTATATTTTCGGAAGTTAGCGATTGTAAGAAAAGCATTGTAAGTTACTTTAACGAACGATATGCCGTAATGTTTATATTTTAAAAGATCCGTACACTATTAGAATTATATTTAATTGCATATTATAATATTTATTACTTTGAATAATTATTAATTATAGGATTATTAACGGAATATAAATTATTTAGAATGCTTTTTATTTATTTACTTAATACGTTTTTAAAGTTGTTTTTGAACTTAAATATTTAAATTTAAATAGAGAAATAATGCAGACGATAAATTAATAATCTGAAATATTGAAAATGTAACAGAGATACAGACACATTTTAATTCTTTAAAGAGCAAGATTTAATTATACTAAATGTTTCTATAAAAACCCATTAAAATTCTCAGCGTACTCTTTTAGCTGACTTAAGCTTTTTTTTCCTATTCTAAAATATTCTTAAGAATGTTTTCCCAATTCAAAAACAATCTGTACACTTATACACTTTTTTAATCTTAATTATTTATTTATTAAATGATTATATAATTACATTCATATTGTAGAATAGATAGTCATTTCTCTTTGTACTCCAATTTTTCTTTTGAGAAATATAAACAATCTAAAAAAAAAAAAAAAAAAAAAAAAAAAAAACCTCACTTACTTTGCACACACCTTACTTTAGTCACAGAAAAAAAGGGTACAAAAATTTGAAAAATATGTTAGTAAATATACTAATTTCAATATTGTATTATACTTCCACTCAGTAGTAGAATTTTCTGAGTTAATCTACAGGAAACTAAAATTTATCAGTGACCCAACAATCTGGACCAAATCTATCATAAGAAAAAAATAGTAACCCATAAAATAAAAAAATTGTGCATTTACAATGAAAATATAGTCTAGTAACTCAAAGTAAACTTTAGCAAAGTTTCTATATCTAGAATTTACTTTTTAGCAACAAGGTCTAAAATAATATACAGCACTGTTGCCACGCTGTTCTGTTTTTGCTACTGAGTATGTTAATGAGTGACTACATAAAATAAATTGAAAAAATGCTCTTACATTTCTTGCAACAGTTTTCTTTTTTTCAACTCTTGTTTAACTTGAAGAGGTACTTCATTTTCCCGGCCTTCCTTTATTTTTAGCAGATTATTTTGTACTTCATCAATAATATTGTCTACCTGAAATGATATAATTTATATATATATATATAGATACAGTTGTCTACAAATTTGAAAAAAATCTGTCTAGCCAGCAAAAAATACCCATTTCCCTCCACATTGTCAGTTTTCCCCCATATTTTAAATTCAGGCCTATGAGTGGTAAAACATTTCTGAAAACAGAGAGAAAGGAGACCTGATTTTACCTGTGGTTCGGGTCGGCATTATTGTTTTTTCATTGTGGGTTCAAACTAATCCGATTTTTCAAAAGAAAGTCCAGATTAATATTTTAGGTGCAAAATTACATATTTGAATATGATTTACACATTCATTTTTCGACATGAAAAATAAATTTGATATTAGAGATACCATAATTATACTAAACTTTGGATTAATTTTCTTTGAGCGTGCATTAAATTAATTAATTTTCTTTGATTGTATTCAGGCCATGTTCGGGTTAGATTGCAGATGGACAAAAATCTTTTGTCAAATTTGGATAGAGCTGTGGGTCAGCATTTATTTTATTTTTTATATTATATTTTTCTACCACTGCCTTTAATAAGGCAACTATAGTATGCAGTTACAACTAAGAAAGCAAAAAAAAAAAAAAATAAATAAATAAAATAAAATAGGTTTAATGTAATTAATATTTTCAGTGCCATTGTTGGCACAGTGAATCTGATCTGGCACGGGCAATATATAAGTACCATAAATTTTATTAGATCAGGGATCTGTTTAAGAAGAAATTGGGTCCTTTAAAGGACCCTTCACAAAATTTTTAATTTCAAAACAGGACCCTTCACAAAAATTTTCACTCTAAAAAAGGACTCTTCACAAAATTCTTTTTCTTAAAACTAGGCCTTTTAGAACATTTTTCACCTGAAAACTAAACCTTTCACAAATTTAATCATCTAAAAGTGGTCTGGACTGTCAGTTTTATATATATAAAGAAAATATATATGTATTTTACATACATATATCTTCTTAAAAACATATAAAAAAGAGCCTGAATATAAAGTTCATTTTTAATTCACAAAATTAGGACTAGATTTTTCAAAAATGTAAAAAATCTGTTCACAATTTCACAAAAACAGGACCCCGAGAGAAAAGTCTGGACAGACCTCTGTAGATAATAAAAGATAAATAAATTAAATAAAATAATTAAAAAGATTAGAATTTGTTGTATTGCACAAGCTGGCAGGTCAGAAAAAATATATATACATGTGACAACATGATATAAGAGCATTAAAAAAATAAACAGTCAAGTGCGAGGATTACTCGCACACAGAGGGTTCTGTACAATAAATGTATTAGTAACTCTATTATTAAAAAAAAAAAAAATTGTTGCTAAAAGAATAATAAGACTTTGTAAAAAACTATACAAAATAGGGTTGGGTATAGCTGTATATACTAGAAAAGTATAAATGGGTATACCGTGAAAGTTCAGAGAGATGCGAAGCCTAAATAGTATCAAATATTGCTATTCTGTATAACACTTTTTAAAATCTTATCCTAATCTGTTTCTGATGAACTTAATTCGGTGCTGACAATAAAAGTAGTGCATATTTAAACTTCATTTGGCATTTCATAACCCCAAATTCAGTGTAGTAATAATCTTTTCTCTTTGCAGAGTACCTAAGAAAGCCTTGTTCAAAGTTTAAAATTGACATTGTACTAAGCGCACTTTGAAAGGAGGTCGCAAAGTTGAAACACCATCTTGGTTCGTGCAGCGTTTTTTGAGACAGATACTTAATTAACTTGTAAAGACACAGGTGGCATATTGAGAGAACAACTCAAAGCAAATTAGTCACGAATTCTATAGTAATTATGTGATTAATTCTAATTAAATTAGTTTGTTTTTAACAGTTTGACATTTATTGCTTTTATACTGCTACTGGGCATTTTATCACACAAATATATCATTAAAAGTTGTTATCTAGGCTGTTAGCCGAATTTTTGCCATATGCTCTTTCGAAAGTAACAATGCCAAATTCAAATTGGAAAGCATTTATCCTCCTGAGACCCTGCATCCATTAAAATGAATGTTTTGTTTTAACCTACCTACTAATCACATCAAATATTCCTTTGGAAGCAAGTCCTGATACTCCAATATAACATACACTTCAAATATTACTTTTAAGTTTTTAGAATCTGGCAACGACTTCTCGTTTGTTTGTAATACGGTGAAGTATGTGAGTCAACATGGTATTCAACCAGGTGTTAGTAAGTTCAATTTTTCTTTACTCATTTAATTTTTTTAAGCACCTTCTAGAGTGTATATGTTAATTTTTATGTTTTTGTAGTACCCTAGCTAGTTTTTAACTGTAATTTCGATATATTTATGGCTTTAAAGCTCAATTTAAAAACATCCATTAAAATGGATGTTGGGTCTTACTTGAGTAAAGTTATATAATTAGTTTTAACATTAGTTTTGGTTTTAATTATGTGCAAGATTTCCAAGTTTATGATGTTTATTTAATCTCTCTATAATGTTTTAATTACGTTTTATACAAAGCCATATATATGTAATAATTTTATAAAATATTACATATTTTTATGTTTTATTTTAGCCAAAAGATTAACAACATGAGAAGTATTAGACATAATAGCAAATGGGAATAACTCTGATCTTGATTTTAATGATTCTAGTGATGAATGTTTTGATATTAATAAAATTTATGAAGCTGAAAATGAGGCTACTAAAGAATCAGCCAATAATTTTGCTGATAGGTCAGTTAGCCAAATTAATGGAAGTGAAATAGCGAAATATCAAAAGCCCAATTGGAAGAGATCTTTGCAGCAAGTTCAAGTTATGATTTATGTACATATAAAGTTTTTTAATATGTAAATTAAGACAATTATTTTGGCTAACTTTTTCTTTTGTTAGAAATTCATAAATAATAATAAAAAAAATTAATTAATACAATAAAGAATATTTTTCACAAGCATCATGAAATCTGGCTTTAATTATGGTTCCTTTTAGGTTTGCTCAAGTATCCCATATCCTCCTGATATTTCACAATAGCTAGAACAAGAAGCAGAAGTGCACATAAAATTTAAAGCACATCATTATTTTAGCATTATATTAATAATAATATGTATTTAAAAGAAAACTAAAGTGATATGTCCAAGTTGCAATATGCTTTTTTGCATTACCAGTGAAAGAAATTGTTTCAAAGATTTATATTTGGCTTAAATATGTGTAAAATAATTCAGTGTTGCTCATTTAATTAATAATAAACATAAATAGGTTTCAATTTACAATCAAATTTAGTGCTTTTCAGTATTTCTTTACATGGGAAAAGTTGAAATGAACTGTGTTTACATTTCATCATATTTAAGACCTGAACATCCATTAAAATGGATATGATCCTTACCAAATTAAAAAAACAAAACAAAAAAATTAAAAATCTTTAAAAATAATATTTTTCTTACCTTTTTGATGAAAATAAAATAGTAAAGATAAAGTGTTTCAAATTTTCTTGGGTTTCAGGAGGTTAAGAATTTATATTAGTGAAGCATAAATGAATGATGCCATTATATCTTGTGCTTGAGAGTCTAATCAAACCTAAGATTGCTTGGATTCCCTTCTGGTTTGGATCTTAAAATATTTGATCATTTGAATTTAAGCATTTCAATTTGCCTTATAACTAAAAAATAAATCAGGTTTTTATTTACAGTCTAAGCTTTAGATAATCAAATCTATTGAATCTGGTTATCAAAGATAACACTTTTCATACATCCCTTAGTTGTATAGCTTTTTAATTTACAGTACCATTAATTCTCAAGAGTAATTTTTACCTTATTTAATAACATAATTTTTGCAATTAAATAAGGTAAAGATTACTATAGTGGTACTAAAAATAAAGACAGTTGACAGCATATATATTTGATGATCACCCCCAAAGGAAGAATCAACAGGAAGCTTGATTAAAACTGAAATTTTCTTTATCATCATATATTACAACATGCACTGAAATTTATTAGCAACAGAAGAAGGGTTATGCATGCCAAATAACAATACAATGCAGCAAGTGCAGTATGCCATCATAAAGCAAACAATGTTATATAAACACTAAAAGTTTGAGCGATTCCATAAAAAGTTAAAGTTGACAGATTTTTCGAAAAAAGAAATACAGAAAAAAAGCAAAAATACAAGTATAACAATAATTATTCACCATTTAATTAGAAAAATGCTTAATTTTCATTATATCAGAAAGAAAGAAAAAGAGAGATATTTTAATTAACAACAACAATTTTATTTAACAAAAATATTCCTTTTATAATAACTCAGAAAATTATTTCATACTTTACGATAAGCAATAGTTGCTCCATCTTTCTTTTCAATGTATATCCATCCAGCAGACATGGCTTTGCTAAAACCAACATTAGACTGTTTAACAGCTTTCTAAGTTAAAAAAAAAAAAAAAAAAAAAAAAAAAAATCAAGTTAATCTTCAATAGTGACATTCAACAATATAAAAGCACCAACAGAAAAATACCACAGTTAACTCATTTGGGCCAAATACTGCAAAAAAAAGCAAACAAACAAAAAACCCTGAAATTTTTATTGATAAAAAGGAAAAGGAGAAAAAAAACAGATTATTATATTTTTATTAACACTATTTTCGCATTAAAATTAAAATATAAATTATTTTCAATTTGAATAAATGGTGGAAAAAAAAAAAAAAAATTCCCGATTAAATGTTTGAAGAAAATAAAACATATTTTCATACATTCAAGTTTCATGAATCAATTATTATTTAGAAATAGGGTGTGAAAAAAAATCATGATTTTTTATTTATTTTTTTTTTTTTTAAATAAAAAAAAATCAGACTTTTTTTATTTAAATCAGATTTTTATGATTTTTTCCCCAACGTTCAAATACTGAATAGCTACCAAGAGTTTTAGGTTTCCAAAACAATTAAACCACTAATTGCTAACATAATATATGTTTTTACACTTTAATTAATAAAATTATAATTATTTGTTAGTAATTACAGAAATTATAAAAAATGCGAATTAGTAGTTTCATTATAATTAGTATCATACAATAATGTTATATACATTATTAATATTGTAATAATTATGTAAAACTTTATTAAATACTAGTGATATTTAACATTTATTAAAATTATTAATAACTGCATTTAATATTAAATAGATAACACTACTTCAAATTAATAATTATTAAACATTATTAACTCTCTAATTAGGAACATATTATACATTTTTAAGCTTTAATTATTAAAATGATGATTAATAATGTAATTCCTTTTAGAAGAAAAAGGGGCAGGATGCTAGTTCAAAAAATGGCACTATTTCATGAGGAAATATATTAGTAATGTGTTTAATAATGATATAAGAAAAAATAGAATAATTTTTAGTATGATAAATAAAGTTTCCTTAATTTTTAATAACTTTATGAATCACAAATTGAAAAATACAATTAAATAACAACATGTTTTAATAATATCCTGTTTTTTTTCTAAAGACATAAAGCTCTATTATTTTTGCAAGATCTTGGGCACATGAATTTAGGAATACTGTTGAATAAGGAAGTGTTTTACAAGAAATCTCTGGCACAACTACAGGTGAATTTAATTATTTTTTTTTGTAAGGCAGGGTGCATTTTGCCAATTTCAAAAGGGGCAGGGAGCAGCACCCTTAAAAAAATGGCATAGAAGAAAGAGTAAGTAATTACAGAATTAATAAAAAATGCAAATAAGTAATTTCATTAGTTAGTAGCACAAATAACAAAACTAAAAAATATTATTTGCAGTTCGTTTTGCATTTGTACTTAGAAAAATTACTATTTATCACCAAAATCTAAACTTACACATATGTTATGCTAACCAAAAAAAATTATGAAAATGAGTTAAACACATCCATACACACACACATACAGAATAAATATAAGGATAGCCAGTTATATCTGAAATCCTCAAAATATTTAAATAAAGCATTATTACATATCAGTGGGGATTCTTAGCTTTCAATGGTTCATTTTTTTTTTTAATTAAATTTTTTTTAAAGAAAAGTTTTGCTGCCTTTTCAATCTCTAATTTTTTTATTCAGTATATATGAGTTACAAAGTTAAAAAAAACAAAAAAAAAACATTTAATTCAACCTATACCGAAAAAGCTCTTGCTGTGCTCAAAATTTTTATACCAATTAGCTCTTTTTACCCAGCTGTCAAGAAGGGTTATGGGTTTCACGTGTATCTGGGTATGTGAATTTCTTTATACCCTCGAAACATCCCAACGGCTGGATGGATTTTAATGAATATGGTCTCTATCGAATTCGACTTAACCGTCCGATGGTTATAGGCTAGGTTTTCTTTTTATAAATTCAAAATGGCGCCTGTAAAATACAAAAAGGCAGTAGAGACCCTATTGAAAACTCATATCATTGGATAGGTCTTTTAAAATGAAGACGATGTTTCATTGACTATTTTACAGTCAGAAGCTCCATTTAAATATTACACAACCTGCAAGTTGTGTAGGTAGGATCTCTGGCTTTACTGTAACTCTAACCTTCATAGACATCTACAGGCCTCATCAAAACAGTGTTTATAGCTAGGAACTAACAATTAAACACAACTTAAAGGCCATCAATACAAGTAAATAAAAAAATAGGTAAGAAATATCAAAAATAGTTTCACTTTGATGAGAAATAATTAATTAGTTTGCTCTTTATGCAGTCGGGTTTTTTGATCTTTTAAATTTAATTTTTACTTGTTCTCTTAAGCATTCATTTACAATTTAGCTGTTGAGCAGACGTCATTATTTTATCCTTCTTTAACTTGAGATTGCTATTAATTTATTATTACAAAAGTAGAACAAGAAACTAACACACTAACTATTTATTCTACTTACAGAAATTTATTACACTTGCTATGTTTATTTTCTATAAAATAATGCATAAACTAATTACATAAAGGAAATTCTGACATTACAGATTATATTAGATTTAAATATCATTTTTAAATGAAATTGTTTTATGTTGGATAAGAACAATGCTTTCTACAAACTTAATTGTTTTTAAAACACTCAGGAATTAAGCTTAGAAACAATTAGCTCTTTTTTTGTTTATTCATAAGTCAAAATACCAGCAGAAACTTTCAAATTATGTTCATCTTAAATTTTAATACTTTTTTTGGCATTTTAAACATTTAGAAATTTTTTAATTTCAATCAATAATTTAAAAAAAATCATTTGATTAAAATCACGATTTAAATCAACTGATTAAAATCGTTGACACCCTATAGAAACAAAAATCATTTGTTGAGATACTGACATTTAGATATCATAGATTTTTTTCAGCTTTACATTCAATCAAAGAAGATTTAAGAATTTAGGTGGACAATTATTGAAATGCTAGTCATTCTTTTAATCAATGATTCTGTAACAATTTAAGTTTTTGGTTATAAATATAATACCATTAATTCTTTTTGATTGATTCCTTCAGGTGGAATCCCATAGAACACCAAAGCTTCATAACTGCCATCAGCTGCAACATTTTCTCCTTCAGAAGTTAATTTCCAATTCTTAACATCTTGCTGCTCAGCTTCAATAAGCTTCAATAGAAAAAAAAAATGGTTTTAATAATTATGGCTCATAAGTATTGTGCCATGCATGTAAACAAAAAAATTATATACATTTACAATATAAGCTTGAAAATTAAACTTTATCAATAACTGAACTGGTATTAAAATTTATTTAAATATTAGCATTAGGTAAATATATAGTAAGCTAGATAATATTTTTGAATATTTCTGAACTAATAGCAGTTTAGCCATTTACTAGGCACCAGACTACATTCTTAATAATGTAAATATCACAAATTCACTTTTAGAATAGCTTAAAATAACAGAATTTCTCATACAAATTTGTGAAAAAATATGAGCAATTGATTCGTAGTACTGTCATATAAAGTGGCAAAAAAGAAAAAAAAAAAGTAACAAATATAGTATTAGTTTTTATCCAAAAATTAGTATTAGTATTTATACATTCTAATTAGTTATACATTCATAATTATTAATTCATAATATACATCATAATGCAATTAGTATTTAATGTTTCTGAATTTTAGAAAGTATGCTGTATACTATGGTTTATTTGTGCAAACATATGTTATGCATTTTGTATTACATTCTATTATATGCCTTATTTACGTAATATTAAATAGTAAACAAATTGCTTGTGTGTTTGATACAATGATACTTATTAGAAAAAATTAAGATAACAATCTGATTATTTCAGATTAATCTAACGCCATAAAAAGAAGTACTGGGCTTAAAAAATTGGTAAAATTTACTTTAAGTCTTTGGATTTATTGCAACTTTTTATTATATTTTCTTTGTGAATGCAACTCTAGCTTTTTTTATGAGTTACTATTATTTCTTCTGATAGTAGCTTTAGTGATAGGCTACTTTTGATAGCTGGCACTATTGAATCACAGATAAATTTAACTTTGTTTCAGATTGACACAGAACATTCTGCTACTGGGATGCTAAAACCACTATAACAAAGGGTACTTACATATCATATGTGCCAGGTCAGATACACTGTGCCAAAAATGGCACCGATTATACTGATTACAGTAACCCTTATTTTTTCTCCTACATTGCGACTGCATTTTAAATTCTGTATAAAATTGTAACGTGTGTGTTTAACTTTTTTTTTTTTTTAATATTAGGCATTTTGAATAACGTGTTCAAAGGATTTCTAAAGAATCGAAAAAAGTTATTCTTTATTTTCAGAAATATAATACTATTATACCAAAAATACATGAGTATTCTGATTCTAATGAAATCAAATCATACATTAATAATTATAGTATTATATAAGTGGATGCAATGCAATATAGTGTTGACTGTAAGCCGCTTTAGCAGGGTGCAGCGCCCGGCGGCTCTTTTAAACCCTTCCGATGCACCCCGCTGCCCTTTTTAACATTTCTTATTCGTCCCGTAACAATTCAATTGATCACGAGAAAATATCGCAAATTCTAGGCACTCTAAACAAACCAGTTCAAAATATTTTTTGTGAACAAGGCATAAATATCCCCTTTTTGAAAAATAAGTGCCCTTTTTTTAGAATGGTGTTTGTTCCCTTTTTTAAAAAATGTACCCTTTTTTAGATAGTGTTCCCTTTTTGAAAAACTCCCGCTCAGCGGCCCTTTTTTTCTAGAGTCAACACTAAAATGTAATACAGCTTATTTGCATAAGAAAAGACAATTCTTACGATAGAAGTATATATATATCTCATTTACAAACGCATTATAGTTTATACATTTTGGGGAAAATTCCATATTTGGGTGCATCTGGCGATATTTTTTTTGGCATTACTTAGTAATCCCGTCGACTAATTTCGGCAAATTATACAAATTGACATAATTTTTATTTTAATTAACAAAAGAACAAATAAATTAGTGAAACATTAATTTATAAAAAAATGTTGAATTAAATTTACTTGATGACGTAACAAACACGTGTATCGTGTTTAATGTCAAGGAACTGTGACATTTATGATCAACTATTATTGGCATTTAATCTTAATAGTTTGGCGATAGTTTTTTGGTTAACGAGATAATCAAGTAGTATACCTTTTTTTCGATGTCAAGCTTAGGCAATTTTTATTTCATTATGGTAATTCGAGGTTGTCATATCAGGAGCTTTGTTTTGGGGTAACCCTAAGTAAAAGTCACATGATCTTTATTTCTACCACTAATTTAATCCGTTTTGAATATTTAAAAAAAAAAATAAAACTAAAGGAATATCAGTAATTGCCATTTAAACAATTAATTTGAATCTACCTTTTACTGTCCATTTAAACTTCAGCTTCAGGGTGAGTTTATTGTTTGAATTTCGGTTTGCAAAGTATCTGTTGTTTGTTCATAATAGTATTTTTTCGTGGATGACTATTCTGGAATCTGATGCTAAAGCCATACGTTTTTTAATTGATGATGGTTTAATTTCCGGAAAAAAACGATTGTTCTGTCCTAAGTGTGCTGGCAAATGTCAGCCAATAATGATACGTCCAAGAAATTGGGATGGCGGTGAGCAAGCCTGCAAAAATAAAATTTTAGTTGTGGGATGGTGAATCCTCTAACTAATACTTTTTTTTTGGATCTAAGATTGCTCTTAGTGATGTTTTAGCTATAGTGTTTTGTTTTGCTTTAAATTTGCTGATTAGTTTTTTAACAAATTTTCAAAACAGAAAGTATATTTAACATTAATTTTTACATTTTCCAACAAACAATCCAACATTACACGTCATTTTTTAACAAAACAAAATATCAAAAATCAGAGGTCGATCTAGGCAAAATCTGCGGCCTAGATTTATTTAGGGCCCTTTCGCAAAAATAAATTTAATAAAATAAGCCTCTTCACAAAAATAAATTTAATAAAATAGGCTCCTTCACAAAAATAAACTTAATAAAATGGGCCCCTTTACAAAATTCCTTTTAATAAAACAGGCCCCTTCATAAAACTCCTTTTAATAAAATAGGCCCCCTTCGTAAAATGCCTTTTCATAAAAACTTTTAAAATATGTAAATTGTCAATAAAACCAGGTCATGAAAATAAAAAAACTTGTAGCTAGAGGATTTAAAGAAGTTTTTATTAATAAATGCTTGGTTCAAATTTGAGTAAATGGATTTCAACTTTCATTACAAAGTGTTATTTTTCACAAAAATATAATAAAATTCACAAAAATAACTTTTACGTTTCACAAAATGGGCCCCAAGAAAAAAAACCTGTATCACCCCTAGAAATAGATATCGGCAAGTGTTTCTATTTCTGCTAAATGTTCTTTTCTTCTGATATTTTATTTGGTTAAAAAATAACATGTTATGTTGGATTGTTTGCTGGAAAATGTAAACATTCACGTTAAATGAACTTTTTGTTTTGAAAAAATAATTTTTTCACCAAAATGTTAAATTTGGCGAAAAGAAAAAAAAATAATAATCGCCAAACGCACTCGAATATGGAATTTTAGCCATAAAGAAAAAAGGCTATTTGTTTTCTAGTTGTTCAGTTGCTTATTTTCTTTGATCACAGTTTAGTTTTACCATGTTAAAGAATCCTTCTCGTTTAGAATTTGATTTAACAAAAAAACCATAAGCATTAATTTAAATAACCACTAAAATTTAACATAAGAAAACTAAAACAACATTTAAAAAAAAAAATACTTATGACAACCTTCAGCCTGAATTTTTAGGACAGAAGAAATTTTCATTATATATCTTCTTGAGTTGGCATTTTCTGTATAATAATTATATTACAGTCCTACACAATGTAGTACATGATATGATCAAGAGTTAATAAAAATTCTTTAGCTAAGAAAATTATCAAACTTAAGGTATGTGCCTACCCTCAAATTGCTGTTTTTATGAAAATTAAAATTTTTTAAATTATTATTTAAAATCAAAGTTCAAACATTTAGGATCCCAAAAATGCCTTACTTTTGGTTGAGTGATAATTAGAAGCAAAGTTATAGCCCAAAATATAAACGGGAAATGAACTTTCTGAAACCGGAAGTGACCATTTAAAGAGCCACAGAAAGGTAAACAATACATTTTAATGCACAAATATATAATACATACACAAATATATAAGCACTTACAAATATGGTGTATTTTAAAGTTGTACATAATTTTTTGTGCAACATCAAAATCTTACTTGTGTTTTTCATTGTGTACGTTCACAAGAAACATCATTTCTTAAAAAGTTTTTAAGGCTGTTCTGAAATCGAAAAGGACAACTTTCTGACATAAGTTTTAATTTATTTTTGTTTGAAAATGCATGAAACTAGCTGGTGTTGTTGTTCAGAAACTATGTAATTGAGCTGTTTTTTCAATTTTTTTGCAAAAGCAATAGATATTTCAGAAAATAGTGCCAAAGTGGGCATTTCGAACCGAATTTCCACGCGAAGGAAGAAAGATCACTCAAGAGCGGGTGAAAAACGTGTTTGTCAAGTGATCAAAATGGCTTATAGCTCAATAGGTAATTGATTGATCAAAAAATGGAAAAAGCAGTTCAATTCCAAATCGCTTCCATGGCCAGGCTTTCCAATTTTATACCTTTTCATTAAAAAATGAATTTGTAAATGTGTCAAAACCTTTTGAGCCTGTTGAGCAGAGCAGTTAATAACAGCCTTAAGATACTGAAATAAAATTTTATAACAAGGTTCTGCTCATCTATTGGAATGTTATGAAGCAAAATATAGCTTGTAAGTCGGAATATATTAACTTAAGAGCTATTTTTATTGAAAAATACACATAAAAAAATCCTGTTTCGTATACAAAATTTGGTATATGTTAATAAATTTAAGAGGTATTGCAAATCTTTTGATTCATAACACAAGTAAGTGGTTTGCTAATATATTGTTGAAAAAGAAAAGTGAAATATAGAATAGATTTCGTTACAGACGGTTTAGCATAAACGCAATTCTTTACTAAATTTTGACTAAATATTACCTAAATTTGAAAAGTTAATTAAAATTTCATTAAAAATTTATATGAATTCATAATTTTATTCCCTGTTTTAACTAAAAACACACGTGTTTGAGAAAAATTTAATATTTTTCAAAAAAAGTGCTCCGAAGGTAGGCACATTCCTTAACAGGGTTCATACAGAGTTGGGAAGAAAAAATCCAAGGAGTACCCAAAAAATCCAAGGAGTCCAAAACATTTTAAAGATTTGCCATTTTTGTTGTTGTTGTTTTTATGTGCCGCATCGTTATGTGGTATACACACTCCAATTTTTAATGCCCAATTTGGAGAGAAAAAACATTTCAAAAACAAATTTTACTCTATTAGAATTTAATTGTTAGTGCTGAAATTGCACAGTGTTCACAATATATTGCTTATTGATTTCGTAAGTTTAAATACAAAATTGACAATCTACTTTTTTATGTAGTGACCAATGGTCATGTCACAAGGGTGATTCTGCGTTAAAAAAATCTGAAATTCACAGCAAATTTTCTGAAAAGTTACACCAGAGAGGGGGGGGAGGGGAAATCCACTCCCGACACTAGCTATGCGTTTTTTCCAAGGCTCTTTGACGAAATTCGCGTTTTTACGCGCTCTTTTGTCGAAATTTGCCGTTTTTTCCCGATCTTTTGACAAAATTATTGGGTTTTCGCGATCTTTCGACGAAATTTGTGGGTTTTTTTCGCGATCTTTTGACGAAAACTGTGGGGTTTTTCGCGATCTTTTACAAATTTGGTGTATTTATTCACGATCTTTTGACGAAATTTGCGGGTTTTTTCGCGATTCTTTGACAAAATTTGCGGGTTTTTTCGCGATTCTTTGACAAAATTTGCGTTTTTTCGCGATTCTTTGACGAAATTTGCGTTTTTCACGCGATCCTTTGGCGAAATGGGCGATTTTTCTGCAAACGATTGACAACATTTATTTTTTTCGGCGACCAAATGTCCGAATTTTCGGATTGGTGACCGATTTTTTGAATTTTTCGGAAATGAACGCCTTACATTTTCGGAAAATTCGGACTTTTGTGGGTTTTTACGCGCTCTTTTGACAAAATTTGTGGGTTTTTCGCATTCTTTTTACGAAATTTGCCGTTTTTTCGCGATCATTTGACGTTTTTGGGGGGTTTTCGCGACCTTTCGACGAAATTTGTTGTTTTTTCGCGATCTTTTGACGAAATTTGCGGTTTTTTTCGCGATTCTTGAACGAAATTTGCGTTTTCCTCGCGATCCTTTGAGGAAATTGCCAATATTTCTGCAAACGATTGACAACATTTATTTTTTACGGCGACCAAATGTCCGAATTGGTGACCGATTTTTAAAAATTTTTGGAAATGAATGCTTTACATTTTCGGAAAATTCGGACTAGAATCGCTCCTAGGTCATATATAAATAGAGATTACCCCAAACACATATATAACATATATGACACATCTTAAAGAAAATTTTAAAAGGCCAAAAAAAAAAAAAAAAAAAAATGCTAAGTGCAACATACAAGAAAAAATATAACAAGTTTTGAATTTATTCTTTTAGAACAGCGGTAATCGCTTTCTTTGAAAGTGAAATTTTGACGAATTCGCATTTTGTTCGCGATCTTCTGGGGGAAATTCGCGTTTCTTTCGCGATCTTCTGGGAGAAATTCGCGTTTCTTTTCGCTATCTTCTGGAAAAATTCGCTTTTTTTTCGCGATCTATTAATGGAATTCACGTTTTATTTCGATTGTTTAACGAATCTGACGTTTTTTTCGCGATCTTTTGATTGAAACCGCATGTTTTTCGCGATCCTTTGATGAAATTTGCGAGTTTTTCGCGATCCTTTGACGAAATTTGCGAGTTTTTCGCGATCATTTGCTGGGGAAATTCGCGTGTTTTTCGCGATCCTTTGCTGGGGAAATTCGCGTGTTTTTCGCGATCCTTTGCTGGGGAAATTCGCGTGTTTTTCGCGATCTTTTGAGGAACAGGGGTAGTACTGATCCTAGATGATATAGGTCCTGATTTCAGGACATATTTTTTCCAATATTTCAGGACAATTTTAGGACACATTTGCATACTACTTTTTTTCCACGATTGTTTGCCGAAGTTCGAGATATTTTTCCGTGATCGTCTGCCGAATCTCGAGCTTTTTTTTCTTTTTCCTGCGAATGTTTGCCGAAATTTACAGTTTTTTTTCCACGATCGTTTGCCGAAATTTTCGAATTTCAGCGAATGATTGACGACATTCCCGATTTTTTTAGAAATTAGTTGAAGACTATTGCAATTTTTTCCAACGACTGATTAACAAAATTTGCAATTTTCCTTCCTTTCCGGCTGACAAATTCCCGATTTTTTCTTTTGTTTTTGGTAACCCCTTGACGAAATTTGTGAGTTTTTCAGCATCGGATGACAAAAAGTTTCACTATTTTCTGACTCTAAAGCACATATTAATTCCAAAGTACCGATTTTGTGCAATTCCGCAAAAAAACGTATAAACAAATACATATATATTCACGGAAAAATCATGACTGTTTGTGCTATAATACAAAACTCGCGAAATTTCAGGAATTTCAGGACATGTTACCATATTTCAGGACATTTTAGGACGTTTTTTCATTTTTCAGGAATTTAATGAATATCAGGACAAGTACTACCCCTGTCGCGTGTTTTTCGCGATCTTTTGAGAAAATTCGCGTTTCTTCGTGATCCTTTGGGTAAATTCGCGTTTTTTCGCTGCCTTTTGAGAATTCGTGTATTTTCACGATCCTTTGACAAAATTTACAATTTTTTCCACAATCGATTGACGAAATTTTACGGTATTTTTTGGAACATATTTGTGAAAAACGCGATTTTTCCGAGATTCTTGGCTAAATGCCAAACATCGATAAAATTTAAAATAAAGGTCGGCTAACAGTGTCGAAAAACGGACTTTACGGACCTAATAATTGAAAAACGGACCTAGTGATTTCCCTGCTATTAAGATTGCTCTACCCAATCAATGCTGTGCTTCAGATGAATGACGTGCATAAAGCATTTACCGTGCGATTTACAATCTCGATTTTTTCCACCTTGGCAGCAATATCGCTTGCATCCGAAGCCGCAATAGAATATAAGGAGTTTCTAAGTAGTGGTTTGCTTATCTAAGTAGTTCTAAGTACTACTTGGGAATGTTTTCATTTCTAAGGAGCTTCCAAGGAGTCTAAGGAGTCTGTGCGAACCCTGCTTAAGTAAGCACGTGTACCGGTGCTTCTTAATAACAAAATATATAAATTACTCACTAAAAAAATTAAAAATGTTACTCATTCAAGTTTTTTAATAGCATTAAAAACAAAAAAAAACTTGAACAACAAGTATAAGTAATAATGATTATTATAACCAACTATAATCATAATCTGATGCAATAACATTTATAATGCTCATGCTCACATTTCCAGACGATTGTAAACTTTTGATAGCCCCAACAATTTGTTGATGATCAGTATTCAGTTTTTGAGATAAAAAAAGCGAATTTACTGGACTATCACCATTATCTTTCAAATAATAAAGTATAACATTAGCTAAGGCAGCCATGGTGACTGAATCTAAACAAAAACAAAAACAAAAAATTCACAGAAATGCATACAAACTTGGTTGGTTGATTGGCTACTACTATTTGAGGCAGTGGAAATGGTAAATATTGATCAAGGCAAAGAATATACAGGTTACGTTACTTACTTACAATCAGAGAGCGAATAAAAATTGCAGCTATCCCAGAACTATTTGATTTCTTTTCAATTTTCAGATAGTTTAAAAAAAAAAAAAAAAAAAAAAAAAACATACACAAGTAAAACATGACGTCATTTAAAAAATTTCCCAGGAAAATGTAGTCAAATACGCTCAACTGATTAGAGTACTTAATTTAATAACAGTGCGCACGCATTTGCAAAAATCATGGAGGATCCTGGATTCTGACTCTGACCAAAGTCCTTCGTTGGTTTGTTTTGATTTTCTAATCTTGACGCATGCTCTCAGCTGATGAGTAAGCTGTCGACTAGTATACATTAAGAATGGCGGAGATTGGGGATTATTGTGGGACTTGGAAAGTAAGAATTTTCGTTTATTTAGATATAGCATGCAGTTTTCAGTTTGAGATCTATTATTTCGATCGAATTCGTTATTTTTTTATGGTTATATCGAAAAATGTATTGCTGTGATACTAAACCCCTGCAATATTGTTAAAATATATAGATTTACTGCATAAGTAGGATTTGCCACAATATTTTTATTATCTATTGTGTTTCATAGAATTCTTGTATTATAGGCCATTGATTGAATTTTATTAAATAAGATAAAATTATTTTGTGTCAATTTTTGAAAAAAAAAATCATTTTTGTATATAGATCTGAATTTAAACCGAAATTCATTTCTTCGTCAATGTAAACATTAATTTGTTAATCTTTTTTAATTTGAACTGCCGGTTTTTAGACAGAAAATAGGCATATAAAGTCTTTCTTTTTTTTTTAATTTTATCATTCTGTATTTTTTCGTTATAATGATCGTTTTACGAAAGCGTAATTGCACTAAAACATTTGTTTTTGGTAAATTAATACATTTATATGCTTTCAAACTGGAAAATTTAATCGCTAAGGCAAATGTTTCAAAGTGCATTTTTAATGCACTATAATTATTCTACTAGTAGATAAACTAATATGTTACTTTTAATACCTAATTTGGTTTTTGTTTTGTTTTCTCAAAAATTTACATTGTTTCTAAGAATGAAAATATATATATAGGGTAGATGTGCCAGTAATGGACACCCTTAAGGAATTTCTTTTAAAATTATTTTTTATTAATAGTTATAATTATTATATTCCAGTTTTTTCAATATTATATTAACCTATCAACAATATTTAACCATTCTTATTGCCTCATTTCTCAATATGAATCGAAATTTAATTTTAAATAACAGAAATATATCAAAACACACAAAAGCCCAGTAATGGACACCCTCTGGCCCTGTAATGGACTCCAAAAGTAATAAATATAATTGTTTTTATGACTGTATTTAGAACTAGAATTTAAAGAATACATACTAATGAAACAAAATAGCTATTTTCAAATAAATTTAACAATTAGGATACCAGTAATTAATAAAATATTTGTGATAGGTAATCATTTACTGTTTGCTTCAATTATTGTAATTATGAGAAGATATACCTTTTAAATATTTTAGATGGATAGTTTAAAATACAAAATATCAGGCAATTACAGCTATCAAATTATTGAAACAGTGGGGGATTTAAAAGGTATTTTAAAAAAAAAAGTTTTGGAATATTAGTGTTTAGTTTCGTCTTGCTATTTTTAACAATTAATCTTCCAGAGACTACTTGATGTATCATTTATAATAATTAATATTACAAATATGAAAGGAATGATATTGTGAGTTGAATATTTTAAATACTAAATAAAATAATTTCAAAATAAAACTGTAGAACTGATATTTGAGGCCACTGATCTGCAGATATGCTAGTTTCATGAATATTACCTAAAACTTTCATCAATATTTCTTTCTTTCTTTTTGTTTTGTTAGAGGTGAATAAGGAAACATTTAAGACAGAAAATAGATTTTTAATAGCTTCTGTAACTTAATTGCTTTTATTTAAACGGAGAGGGATTAAACCCTATGACCCCCTCTTTGACTGTGCTCTTAAACAATATCTTCTGCTTCCTGGCTGGTTTGATTGCCAGATTATAAAATATTGAAATTTTATTAATTACATAAAATAACTTAAAAGCAGCTATTTATAAAAGTTTTGGGGTTATTACATTTTGGTAAGTATAATTATAAAATTAAATGTGATTATTTAGGTTTGCAGTTAAGGGTGTTCGCAAATCCAAAAGGACAACTTTCTGACTTAAGTTTTAATTTATGTTTGTTCAAAAATGCATGAAACTAGCTGTTGTTATTGTTCAGAAATTATGTCATTGAACTGTTTTTTCCATTTTTTTGCAAACATAATAGATCTTTCAGAAAATAATGTCAAAGTGGGTGTTTTGAACCGAATTTCCACACGAAGGAAGTATGAGCACTCAAGAGCAGGTGAAAACCGTGTCTGTCATGTGATCAAAATTGCTTATAACTCAATAGATAATTGATGGAAAAAACAGTTCAATTCGAAATCGCTTCCTTGGCCAGGCTTTCCAATTTTATATCTTTCCGTTAAAAAATGAATTTTTAAATGTGTCAGAACGTTTTGTGCTTGTTGAGCAGAACAGTTAAAAACAGCCTTAAGTCAAAATATTTTATGCATTATAAACATTGTTGAAATTGCATGACTCGAAAATGACTAATTAACCATCCCAGTAATGAACCTTAAAAATAAATGAAATTTTGTAAATGACCATTAGTAGGGGAGATTGGTAATGAATGGGCCAATTTTTGGTTTTTAATTTTTTCTAATAATTTTTATTTTACTCAGAATTAGCTTTTCAGTTGCTTTACTTATTTGGTTATATAAAAAAGTCATAAAAATTGGATTAGAAACTGTTTATAATGAATGATAATAGAAAATAAAAATATAAAAATTTGGCCCATTCATCCCCACCCATGGGGATGAATAGGCCACTAAATGAATTCAATAAAAAAATGTGGAATTAATCTTTTATTTGCCAAATATGACAAAATAAATGGCACTTGACATAATATGATCGAAAGCATACTGAAATAGTAAGTAATACACAATGCTTATCAAAATTTATAAACATCACAAGTGATATTATTAAATCACATTATTGTAGCAGAAAAATGACAAAATAATGAAATTATAAGAAAGAATATAAAATATGCATAAAAATAATAGATAATACACATTATGATTTAATGAAATTTATATATTTCAAAATTAATATTAAACTACATGGTTGTAACAGGGTTGAACTGCCTATTAATTGACTATTTAGTGTAAATTTCTGGTATTATTTATTCTGCCCATCAGATTCAGAATATAAACAATTATTCTAGTTTTATATCAAATGGGAAAATACTGGTAGGTGTGGTCAACAACTAGACAGTTAACCAGGGTTGGCAAGTTTCTTCCAAACTGGAAAAAACCGGCCGGAAGAAATAGGTTTCTTCCAAGTGGAAGAAATAGGTTTCTTCCAAGTGGAAGAAATGGAAGAAACTCTTATTCTTTAATAATTTACAATATAAGTTTCAACTTTGTAATTAACAATAAATGTATTCTTCTTATAGATAACCTTAAGTAAATTTCATTAGACCTATACAAATTAAATTAATTATATAGGCTAAGTTAATAATTACATCATTTTTTTTTAGCCAAGATCACACACCTGTCTAAAGCTTTTCAATTATTCGCTCCTTGAAGAAAAGAAATTTTATCAAAATTATACAAAATCAATTAAAAGTTATCAATTTCAATTTAACCAGCATATTTTAAAAATTATTTAAACTTCTGAAACTAGTAGTAAACAGTGCGGATCATTTATGAATGGTAGAAAGAAATTCATTTAAGTAAAAGACAGTGCTTTTAATTTACATCAATTTTATTAAAGTAAGTAATACACAATAATTAATGTATTAAAAATTTCATTAAAATCCTTATTTTTCTTACTACAGTGCAACATGGTATAACAAAAGTTTTTTAGCAGTAGGATGCTGCAATCGGTTTATCAACTTAGAATGGATACAAAAGATGAAAAAAATTCTTTCAAGTCTTACAGAACATGAAGGAGAGTTTAAAAGCATTTCGACATATCCATAGGCATTTTTAGAACATTAATCACAGCATGCTAGATGCTAGTATAAATACTTACACTTTCATGTATTTCCTGTGTTGCACAGTAAAATAATCCATAAACACCTTTAAAATAATGCACTTTTATATGAAAAATAAAGAATTTGCATTTTTTTTTTAAAAACAGAATTGGCATAATTAATGAGAAAATATCCCTCTACGTCTAAAGTTGTAAAATCCATCACCTGTAACTGCATGCTGAACCTGAACTTATTAAAAAGTAACTTATCTTTCCAAAAATAATATTTTTAATATTAATTAAATTTTCCACTTTAGATTCATATAGTTATACTTTGAGTTTAATTCTTTTACATAGTTAATATACTTTAATTTTGAGCATTTGTTTTGGTTTCTGTTGGTTTCTTCCAGTTTTTTTCCATTTCTTCCAGTTTCTTCTGGTTTTTTCCAGTTTCTTCCACTGTCCTGGAAGAAACCCAACCCTGCAGTTAACCTTAATCATTTATATAATTTAACTTATGTTTCTAATTAATAACTAATATTTCTTAGGGTGAAAATGTACAAATTATTTTTTAGCAATCACTATAAACCTATTCTAACTAGACAGTAATTTAATCTAAATCCATGACAGCCAGTTATGTTTCATATTAAAGCAGGGATATGTTTAGGAAAATTTTAGTCCTTTAAAGGACCCTTCACAAAATAATTTATCTTAAAACAGGACTAGGGATTGACCGAATCAGCAATTTTACCGAATACCGAAGTTTCGGTCAAAGTGTACACCGAATATTCGGTATTCAGCAACCGAATACTTAAAAATTTTTAATACACATTTTTGCATATATTAGCTTTTTTAATAACTTTAATTAAAATTAAATTCTTAATAATTTAATTCAGTTACATTTTTATTCTTAAATCTAATTACACAAAAAAATTTAATGACTTCTTTCAACTCACAAATTCATTAACCCATCACTTATTTTTTATTATTTTATCACTAGTCAATATCCAAATTAACCCAATGAAAGTATTAAACTATACAGGCTATTATTAAGGATAAGGATTCTCAGAAAAACAAAAGTTCATTCAAATAAAAAGAAACAATGTTGTCATTAAGCTGATTTACTGATTGTCTAATTATATACATATTGAATTGGAATGTTCTCAAATACAAAAGGTATCATATCAATTTGTACATTTAACTATTTTCTGAGAAATTATTGATACATATTTATATTTTGATTAATATTTATCACTGTGGTGATGAAGATAAATTTGAGCGATTTTAATTTTAATGGTTATAAAAGCTATAGGATAGGCATAGGAGTATACTTATTTGATGCATGTATTTTCTTTAATATAAACCTTGGATATACAGAGATGAACTCTGATATACTTATTTGAGGTGTATATTAAAGAGAATACACATTAAATAAATTTAAATTGAAAAAACTAATGTAGAAATAATTAAAATTAAATGGTAATGGAAAGATGCCCATATTCCTTACTTTTTTTTCCTATATCGTAGACAGTTCACCCCTATATAGACTATTTTAGGAAAGAAAAAAGAAAGTTTTTTGTAATTAAAAATGGCCTTAGACTTGTTTTTGGTAGTGCAGCTGAACTTTGAACTCATGCACATAATATTGAAACTCATCATTTAGCCTATTCTACTTCTAAGTAAAAGAGAATTCTTCTACTTCTAAGAAAATACTTATCTGCAATTATTCGGCCGAAGCCGAATATTCGGTTTACATGCCGAATCACCGAATACCGAATCAACTATTCGGTATTCGGTCAATCCCTAAACAGGACCCTTCATAAAAATTTTTATCCCTAAACAGGACCCTTCACAAAGCATTTTATCCCAAAACAGGACCCTTCACAAAATTATTTGTCTCTTAAATAGCCCTTTCACAGAATTTTTTCACCTTCAAATTGAACTTTTTGCAAATTTAGTCATTTAAAAATAAAATCTGGCCTGTAAGTAAGCAGTTAAACTCACCAAAGATCATATTACAGTAGACTCCCTCAAATCCGCACAGCTTGGGACCAGAGGTTTTGCGGATTTCTGGTCATTGATTTGTTTACATTTTTGATACATTAATTTCATTGGTAGTTAAGCAAGGGAAATTATAATGAATGCTTACAATAAAGTGAAACATTAAAATAAGTAAAATATTAAAATAATTTATTAGTTTAAAAGTAAGTAATTTTTAAAATAATTATGTAAAATTAAAATTTAGAAAATATTAAATTATTACGAATGAAATCGATTCAATTCGATTCTAAAAGTCCTATGCTGCCATCTAGTGATAGCAAGTAGAACAGTGTTAATGCTATTATCAGTATAATACAGTAAACTCTGTCTAAGGCGGAATCGCTCGGGACCGAGAAAATTTTCCGTGGTATACAATATTCCGGCTTATGCAAAAAAGACCCCTCCACCAAAAAAAAAAAAAAAGAAAATGCCCAAATCTTATATATTTTTTACCTTCGTAACCTTTACTACCGTTCTTGAAAATGAAACTTTTAATGAAATCAGACTTGTTATTAAATTTATGGTTTTTAATAATTTCGAAAAATATTATTTGATCACTAAAGTAAATATTACGAATACGAAATTGCTTCAATTCTGAAATTAAATGAAAATCATTTACTTTCACAAATACAATTACATGCCTTATATTTCAAATAGTAGCGACCAAATGACTGAATTGCGTAGACGATCTTTGGAAGTGAAAGTACCAAGCAAGCAAAAAAGTGACATTCTTTCTCTAGTACAATGAGAAAGAAAATCGTCGGCGGGATTGATTTAGAAGCGAATAGCATTTTTCGTTTCTGATAAATGGTTGGATATTGAGTTATAATGAATTTGAGCTCTCCGATGAAGATCTTTCATTTTTTGTCCTGACCAATCGGTTGGAAACTAAAATTCTGAAATATCCGTTGTCTTTATAGATAAATGTAAAACGCTATTCAATTTCTTCATACTGCTGTAATAAAAATGTCTACAAATTTAACGTTTACCCCCAAAAATGACCGGAAATTAGACAGAAAGTAATCACTTGAATTTGAGTACAACCTTAAAGCATAATGTATTGTACTTTAGAAAATACACATAGTTTCATAAATGTGCATTCTATTCATAATAATGACTTTTAAATTCAAATTCATGTATTAAAAAATGAAATAAGAAGGAAATACTTAAAAGCTACTGTTCTTTTAAATAAACTTTATTAATGTATTACTGTATTTAATTAAAATGCTCGCCATAGAGTATTTGATGTATTTATCACTATTAAAGTTTCATAAACCAAATGCCTTTCATTTTTAAAACATCCTTTTTTCCGCCTTATGCAAAATTTTGATTTCGGTGGGACCTAAAAACCTTTCCGTTTCCGCGTTAGACAGATTCCGGCTTATGCAACATGAATTATTGTTATTTTCTATGGGTTCGCCGGGACTCGAGAAATTTTCCGCGAAAGACAGATTTCCGGCTAACACAGAATCCGCCTTACACAGAATTTACTGTAGCTTATTGTGCTCACTGTAACTTTTTTCATTGTTATTTAGAGTATTGAATGCTTTTCTTATACTGCTTTGTATGTTTAGAAATAAATTTATCTATAATTTTTTTTAAAAAATTCCACGAAAAATAATTTTAAAATAGTGTTCCGGTTCATGGATTTTTCCATTTTGAACCCTCGAATTTTTGATATAGATATGCTAATTTATATCAAAATCAAAAGTAATGTAAATTTATTTAGTAATTAATCAGCTGTAATAGCCAAAAGAGAATGATTAACAAAAAGTTTCGTAAAAAAAACATTGCGGTAGTCGCTGATTTCGGCGCCATCTTGAATTTTGTTCCTGCAACTTAACTGTAAATTTTATTGTTTACATCTGAAAAAATACGCGGATTTTAGGCGTTCGCGGATTTGAGGGAGTCTACTGTACTTAGGTTTTTATATATGAAGGACAGAACATGAAGACATCGATAATTTAAAATTCACAAAATTATGACTAGAATTTTCACAAAAATAAGAAAAATTTCACAAAAACAGGATCCTGTGAGAAAAGTCTGGACAGACCCCTGATTAAGAGAAGATCAGAAAAAAAAGGAAGAAAAACCATATTTTCATGATCCAAAGGTAGGCCCATTCATGACCATGATATAGTGGCCCATTCAGCCCCACCTATACTTTTGGAATATTTTCAGGGTTTTTTAAAGTACAGTAAATTCAAATAACATCTAAATACATCCTAAAATTAGTTTACAGATATACAAAGACTTCCTAATACACATATCTGCAATGAAATAATAGATACTTTTCAGCTTATTTATTTTACTGAAAAGTGAAAAAAATTACTTTTCAATCAGATTCTTGACCATCCTACTCTAGTGGGAAAATGGCTTCTCCGAAACAATGGAAAATTGGATGAGTTTGGTAGAACAAATAACTTCATCTGTTGGTGGCATCTAAAATAATTTTATGCAAATACTTTTTCATATTTTGTTAATGGCCCATTCATTACCATTCTCCCCTATATAAAATTCTAAGTTTTCTATTGCTACTCAAACAAAAACATTCAAATTTTGCAAGAAAATAAATAATATGCAAGTTAATTAAACGAAGCCAGCTCTTAGCTTATTCATTAAGATTTTCACAGAAAAACTTTGAAACATTATTTTCTGCTGCCTGATTGGTTTGATTAAAAGTGTCAACAATAACTCAGTTTTATAAAACATGCAAGGGGAGTTATAAAAAAAATAATTAAAGCTAAATATTTATAAGTTATTTGTTTAGGAACCAAAAACATCAAGGGGTGTCCATTACTGGCACATCTACCCTATATATAATTTTAGAATAGTGAAAGTGTATAAAAACTTGGCTTATTTATGCAATGAAACATTGGCTACGCTCAAGTGTTACACCTACACATTACTATTCAGTTATTTAAATCTGAGATCTATTTAGGAAGAAACTGGGTTTTTTAAAGGACCCTTCACAAAAATTTTCATTTCAAAACAGGACCCTTTATAAAAATTTTCATCTCAAAACAGGATTCTTCACAAAACTTTTCACCTTAAAACAGGAATTCCTTCACAAAATTTTTTGTCTTGAAAATAGGCCTTTCGTAAAATTTTTACATTTCTAAACCAAACCTTTCACAAATTTAATCATTAAACATAAAATCTGACCCATCACTTTTATGTATTTAAAGAAAATATATGTATTTTACATGCATATAACTTTGTTAAAATGTATAAACAAGAACCTCAATATAACAGTCATTTCAAATTTACAAAATTAGGACTAGACTTTTCACAAAATCAAAAAGCTGTACTCAATTTCACAAAAACATGATCCTGGGAAAAAATCTAGACAGACCCCTGTAAATTGTATACCTAGAGTTATATACCCTTAGTTATATATACCTTTAGTTAGTGTTGCAAAAAACCAACTAAATTTTGTAGACTTATTTGGTAGAATTCCAGAAAGAGGTCGATACCAGCTCTTGGTGATTTTTCTTACCCGTGTCAAGAAGCCACACATGCAAAGCTAAATAACCTCAAAAGGGATTTTTTTCTTTTCTTCGGTCGCTTGTGGTACTTCTGACGATTCAGTAATTAGAAAGTTCCAATACTTTTTTTTTCAGAGTAAATATTGGATGATTCAAATTCTATTGCAGCGTTGTCAACTTGTTACTGATTTTTCATAATCCTTAGCCTTTTTAGGGTTCCGTACTTAAAAAGCAAAAATGGAACCATTATAACATCACTCCTGTGTCTGTCTGTCTGTCACAGCCATTTTATTCGTAAACTATTGAACATGGAAAGTTCAAATTCGGGGAAATAATAAAGACCATTGACCCACATATTTTCAGATTAATAAACATTCATAAATATATTTAGTAAAAATGTAGGGGGGCTAATTATGGTACTTGAAAAAAAAATATTTTCTTCACGTATCGTGTGAAAGCTTTCGTAACGCTGAACTCAAAAATACATTCCTTTTAATTTTAGGTATTATATTTTAAGATATTGTCGGAAATGTAGCGCAAAAATATGTTCCCCCTATCTAATTTCGAATCTACTGAAACTAAAATTATGAAAAAATTAATGGTAGTAAACGTTGATATTAGGGATTGACCGAATACCGAATAGTCGATTCGGTATTCGGTGATTCGGCATGTAAACCGAATATTCGGCTTCGGCCGAATACTTAAAAGTATTCGGCCGAATAATTGTGGGTAAGTATTTTCTTAGAAGTAGAAGAATTCTCTTTTAATTAGAAGTAGAATAGGCTAAGCGATGAGTTTCAATATTATGTGCATGAGTTCAGAGTTCAGTTGCACTACAAAAAACAAGTCAAAGGACATTTTTAATATTAAAAAAAAACTTTTTATTTCCTAAAATAGCCTACATAGGGGTAAAATCAAAATAACTATCTACGATGAGAAAAAAACAGTAACGAAGGTGGGCATCTTTCTCTTATAATTTAATTTTAATTATCTCTACTTTAGTTTTCTTAATTTAAATTTATTTAATGTGTATTTTCTTTAACATACACCTCAAATAAGTGCGTCAGATTTCATCTCTGTATATCTAAGGTGTATATTAAAGAAAATGCATCAAATAAGTATGCCCCTATGTCTATCCTATAGCTTTTATAACCATTAAAATTGCTCAAATTTGTTATCTCTATCACCAAAATGTTAAACTATTAATCAAAATATAAATAAGTATCAATAATTTGACAGAAAGTACTTAAATGTATAAATTGATATACCTTTTGTATTTGGGAACATTCCTATTCAATACGTTTATAATTAGACAATCAGTAAATAAGCTTAATGACAACATTGTTTCTTTTTATTTGAATGAACTTTAGTTTTTCTAACAATCCTTACCCTTAATAATAGCCTGTATAGTTTAATGTTTTCACAGGTTATTTTGGGTATTGACTAGTGATAAAATAATAAAAAATAAGTGATGGTTAATGAATTTGTGAGTGGAAAGAAGTGATTAAATTTTTTTGGTGTAATTAGATTTAAGAATAAAAATGTAACTGAATTAAATTACTAAGAATTTAATTTTAATTAAAAGTTTATTAAAAAAGCTAATATATGAAAAAATGTATATTAAAAATTTTTAAGTATTCGGTTGCCGAATACCGAATATTCGGTGTACACTTTGACCGAAGCTTCGGTATTCGGCAAAATTGCTGCTTCAGTCAATCCCTAGTTGATATAAACCTTGCCAGAAAATTATAGCGATTATCCTAGGTCACATTTGAGAAATTCGCATTTTTCTGTTAAACACAAATTTCAATTTACGGACATTCAGAAAAATTGTTGATCATCGCTGGATGTATCTATCATAGCAGGAGTATAAAAGCATTGTTGATAATGAATTTCGAAAAAAATCATCGGTAATTAGCCGAGATATTAACCCTTAAAGATACGTCCAGTTTGGACATACACAATGACAGGGGCGGCGTACTCTATGCCTAGTTAAATTTTTTTAATGATATATATGTGTAACATAATGTCCAGTAACAGTATAAAAGCAATAAATGTCAAATTGTTAAAAACATACTAATTTCAGGGGTCTCAGGGCTCTAAAAATTGGAAAAAATTAAAAAAAAAAGACTATTTTCAACATTTAATGTCTTAAAATGTATATGATTTTAAAACACAATTTTAATTGCGATTAAAGATTTAAGTATGTTCTTTCCTTTCATTTATTTAAAAAATTGCAAGATGCTGAAATAGTATTTATAGGGGACTCAAAACTGCTAGACATTTGTCGAACAGAAAATTGGGATAACAGTTTGCTGGATTACAAAATCAATATTGCAATTAGAATGAAAATTTTAGTGCTTACTTATACTTCAGATTATAATAATTATCCTGAACTTAAATAAATTTCTATTTACATCATTTTTATATTTTTAATGCAATGTGGTATTAGCTAATACAAAATTTTGAAAATTTCAACAGTATAATCACCTAAAAAAATATTTTTTTGAACAATAAAAAGGAAATTTTAGGTTCAGTTTATACAGACTAACATGAAATATATGTTTTGAAAATTTCATGAAAAATTCTTCAGAAGTTTTTGAGGTCTCCTGCACATTATTCCCAAAAACAACATTTGGAGAAAAATGACTTCAAAGTTTCAGAAACGCCGCTTCAGCTATTGAGCGGGTATAATTTTAAAAGCCGTAACTTCTGTTCGAATGGGAATTTCAAGGAAACAATTATATCAAAATTTTCAGAAAAGATAGGAGCTTAACATCTAAAAAAAATTAAAATTTCTAAAATTTTGAAGTTTTAAGAGTCCTGCGACCCCTTAACTCTTTCCGACGCGGATTAATTCTGTTTATAAACTTATGAAATAATGACTGACACCAGAATTTATAAACAAATTTATTAGAAAATACGAACTTGCTTATTTTGACGTACATGATAAAAGGAAAATTTCAATTAAATATTCTTGGTGCCGTTTGTCTGCTTTGGAATTAAAATTAGGTGTCCTTTTTTAAGGACACCGCCCTCGAAAGGTTTAATTAGAATGAATCACATAAATACTGTGGGATTCGCGACTAGTTTGCATTGAGTGTATCTCTCAATACGCCTCGAGTGACTTTAAAGTTAATTAAAAACCTATCTGGAAAAATGCGGCACTGGCCATGGCGTCGTTGCAACTTTTGAGACCTCTTTTCGAAGCGCATTTAGCACAATGCCAAATTTAAACTTTGAACAAAAATTTTGTTTTAGCTTCACTGTAGAAATAAAAATTATTACTAGGCTGAATTTAGTTTTATGAAATGTCAAATGAAGTTTAAATATGCACTGCTTTTATTGTCAGTACCAAATTAAGTTCATCATAAACAGATTAGGATAATATAAAAAAGTGAGTTATACAGAATAGCTATATTTGATATTATTTAGGTTCCATATCTCTTTGAATATTCACGATATATCCATTTACACTTTTCTAATATATACTTTTATACCCAACCCTACGTTGTATAGTTTTTTACAAAGTCTTAGTATTCTTTTAGCAACAGTATTTTTTAATAATACAATTACAAATTCATATATTTATTCTACGGAACCCTCTGTGCATGAGTAATACTTGCACTTGACCGTTTATTTATCATAAAATTAAAAGCTTGTCCCCATTTGTACATGATACACAAAGAAATTTTCTCAAATACAGAGATAATCAATCATCTTCTGCAAATCAACTTTCAACCAACCCTTTTCCCCAACATAACAGCTGCATGCAAACCTCTCTAAAAAATCTGTTAATAATTAGAGTGATGATTTTGAAGGTTGTGGTGGAGGATATACATTGCCATATACCTTGTACTTTCTGGAAGTTTTAAAGAAAGGTACCTTGCATACTGTGTTTCTCAAGTAATGCAATATATCAGAGGTTGTCAGTCAATGGTCCACGAGAAAATTTCAGTGGTTCGCAGAAAAATCTGGATATTTGAAAAAAAAAATTTGTGTATTTTATTAATAATTTTATTCCAAAAATAATAAAACTAAGAATAATAAAGCATACTACCCTCAAAAATTCTTATATTTAGGGAAATTTAGATGTTTAGTTTTTAAATTTTAAATTATAGCAAGCATTGATAATTTATGTTAATATTTATATTATTTATCTTCAAAACAGGCAATTTTTAATTCTTGGCTCTCCATAAAATGTGAATATTCATTACTGTCCGAAAAAGCAATGAAAATTTGGATTCGGTTTTCAATTACATTTTTTGTTCAAGAAAAATATTCTGATTGTTCGCAACAATTAAAACTTTGTGCCTGTCTCGGTTTGAAATAGTGTTGCAAAAAGAGAGACAAAAAAGTGAGACAACGGCTTCTAACAAGGAAGGTCTCCATATGGGCATACTACGAAAAATCTGAAAAAATTATAGAAAGTTGTACTCGTGAGGATAGATATGTTTCTAAAAACAATTTCTGCAGCAACTTGATAGAGCATCTGTAAAAAAATAATGAAAATTTCGATATTATGCGATTTATCACCAGTTGGCGATGGAATAAAATTTCAAAAAATACTTTTTTCATCATGCCAAATACTCTTTAAGATAAAAATGTTTCATATTGAACTTGGTTAAATAAATTTAAATGTAAATAACTTTAGTTTTGTCAGTTATAGTTTGATTTAACTATAGTTTTGTCATATATATATACAGTAAAAGATCTTTATAACGCGATTCTATATAACGCAATTCTCCATATAACACACAACTTCTCAGGTGTAAACAATGAATTTTGCAGGTAAGAAGCACCTGAAATCCCACATTGTAAAAATTGCTACTCTCTAGAAAACTAAATTTGATACTTAATTCAAATTTATCTCCTTAATTCAAAACTTTTTAATGAAAAAATTTGCTATTATTACAATAAATATTATATTTTTGGAAATGAGTAACGTAATGAATGATTGGGTCCAAGTATATGTTGAACAATGTTTATAAAATAAATTAAACAATGCAGAATGATCATATAATGCAATAATTTATAATTTGGATAATTCCTGGTGACAAGGACTGCAGCATAAAGATACTCTAATGTATTTTGGTATGTTTCAGATATATATGGCCATAGTTATAAGGTAAATTTAATGATGTGTGAAATGTGATCCATATAACACAAAATTCCATATAACACACAACCCTTCGTTTTTAGGTTTGTGTTATAAAGATCTTCTACTGTATATCTATATGAAAGTTAACTATCGAATTTTATGAATTAAAACAAAATTTAAATTAATTAAAATTGTTTCAATTAAGTCCAAATGAGCACTGTCAATTCAATTTTGTTGCTATGGACTTCTTTGGTATTGAAATGAATAACTGCAGCCTTCTTCCTGCCTTTATTTTGGAATACGCTTAAATATATGAAAATATTTTTTATATATGAAATTGTTTTTAAATAAATAACAAGCAACATAATATGCAATACAAAAAAATGTATTTATTAAACTCTCTCAGTGTTTAAGTTTAAATTCATTAAATACTATTTAGACGCATTCTAAAAATCAATTAACAAGCAATTTTCCGATGCATTAAAATCGTTTGCTTTTGGTGAGGAAAAGTGCTGCTCACCAAATCGTGTGACGCTTTCGTCTTTTCGCACCAAATACTCAAAAGTTTTTTTTTTTTTTGTTTACAGACTCCCTACTGTAATTCCGCCGCTAAATGTGACTGATCCTTTATTACATACATAAGTAGTTTAATTTGTATTTCTTTCAAAATATTCTGAGTATGCCCGGTACGGAGACCTTCCTTGTGAGTTGTGACATAAAAAAAAAAGTAAACTATATGAAAACGAAACATGTCGAAAGTCTGTCTTGAACGTAAAAATTTCATTGTTCGTACGATAGAAATACCATACATTCTGAGACAAAAGCTTGTTTAAAACGAAATTTTTCTCCTGGTACCTTAAGACCTTCCATCTCAGCAAGTTTGACTACACTAAATAAACACAATAATGTTATACAGTAAAACCTGCGAAAGTGGAATCAATAGGAACTGAAACAAAATTCCAATTTAGCAGATATAATTGTATAGTATTCCTATCGTAGGGACAATGAAAATTCTACATTTAAAACAGAATTTCATTATAAACACATTCCATTTTCACAGGATTTTCTGAACAAAGTATAGTGAAACATGTTAATATTTCTTCATGCGTAATGGTGAGCCTCCCAAAAAATCTATCAAGCCTAGACGCCTCAAAGCTCTTAGACTGCCCTTCACTGATTTATAAAAGTAGTTTTAATTGCATTTCTGTCAATGCTAAATAAAAGTTTTTATCTTTGTGTAGATAGTCAAATGCCAGGCTATTGCAATTGGGGGTGATTCAGCTGGTATTGAAGGGTGAGTTTATTTTACATTGTTTTATTTTCTTTAAAATATTATTTATCTGTATTAGAAATTAGATTTATAGCTTTCTGCATTAAAATATGATAAAGTATGAAATATATTTTTATAGTTTAATTAAAATTAGAAACTTGATATACTTTTAGAACGGAGTTTACTTTAGATGAAAGCGGGGATGTGACATGGAAAATCCCTGAAAATTCAGAACCAATGCCTTTTTTCAACTGTGAAACGTATGAGGTAAATAATTCTATAATTTGGTAAAAGAAAAAAAAAATGAATTTTTAAACTAATATTTTTTTAAGTTGATGTATAAAAAATAATTGTGTATTCATATATTTTAAATTTATTATTTATAGATATATTTAAGCGATCCCCACTATTTACGCTTTTTTGGGACCTTTGTTGGAGATGTTATTGAATTTAGAGTAAGTAAAAGTTAAATAATATTTTAATACAGTAGAACCTTGATTAACCAAGCTTCTATTAATCGAGGTTTCTGTTAACCAAGCTGATAACAAAGTCTGATTTTTTTTGTATGTGAATGAGCCTTGAAAAAGACCCCACTTTTTAGTTCACTGTCCGTGCTACAAGCTCTTCTGCCCCCAAAAGTATTCAACTTCTAAGAAACATTGCACCCCGAGAAGTCGACAGCGAACAATGCTTCGTTTCCAGTAGCCGTGTGGCCCTAATAAACACCAGGTGAAATGTGTTATTGGACAATTACAACCTCCCCCTACTGCCCCCACTTGACTGGCAACAGTCAGAGGGGGGCGGGGGGTATTAGCACTTTCACAATAGACATTTGGGTTTCATGACATTCATCTGTTTGCCCTTTTTTTGGGGAATCCCCTGTTTGGTTGAGAACCTTTTCTTTAATCATTTCACGTCTGACCATCAACCAAGAAGTAAGTCATTCATTTTTAAAATGCAGAACGAAAAAAGAAAGAGAGTTGTTATTTTGATGGGTAAAAAGCTTGAGGCTATTAAAAAAATTAATAATGGTGAAAGTTTAACGGAAAAATTGCTCTAGAATTTGGAGTTTCTGAAACCACAGTAGGTGATTCGAGATGTAACAAAGCTCAAATAAAGGTTTTTTGTTCTAAGAGATGTTAAGTTCGCGAGCACTGTGAGTTTTTGTACACAATTTCTATTAACCGAGATTTCTGATATCCGAGGTACTAGCCGTCCCAATTAGCTTGGATAATCGAGGTTGCACTGTAATTCTAAAGCTCTTTTTTTTTTTTTTTGGTGTTTGCATCATGTCATTATTTAAAGGTGCAACACCTGGCATTTTTCAAA
The DNA here is from genome assembly GCA_963932465.1 of Maratus speciosus. NCBI lineage: Eukaryota > Metazoa > Arthropoda > Arachnida > Araneae > Salticidae > Maratus > Maratus speciosus. The sequence continues at coordinate 506,663,867 of OZ010790.1, forward strand.
AATAGTGAATAGCAGCCCAGGTTGTGCCCAAGGATCACTGGTAAAAATCTCCCTCATACTTCAGTGTTTCTAAATCTGATTTTGTGCTTAAAGGTTTTCTAAAATCATTGAACCTCCTCATAGGGCTGCAACAATCAGATGATTAAAATCATAATTAAATTGTGATTTTAATCAGATGATAATGAATGCAGCTATTTATATATTTTGGTATGTTCCATCGGTACTTTTCGGTTAGCTGGGCACTAGTGTTATATATACATGTAAATATACATACATATATGTATATATACACATCTATATCTATACATATATTGTATATATACACACACACATATATATATATATATATATATAAGTATATATACATACATGTATAGCCATAATATAATTACAAAGCATCATCTAATCCTATTACAATAATTAATTTATTAAATTTAGCAGCAAATTATAACTGTAACATTATACTAAATAACTTATTAACAGCAGTGAGATGATTTTGTTGAAATGATATTAAATACCAAGAAAGATGACAAACAAGTAGTATAAAATGGAAATTCTTAGAATAGGTATCAAGAAACTATAATAGTAGAAATCTTATGATAATACACTAAGTTTTTGCGCAAATGCATCAATAAACCCAGCGCATAAAAAATTATTTATATACATACATATGTATATATAACACTGGCGCCTGACTAACCAAAAAGTACAGTTCCATCTTAGTAAATTCTTTTTCTTCTCCTTATTTTGACAAAATGAACACTTTCTGATGGCTTTATATCTGGAAAACAGCGTTGGAATCTGAAAATGGTGGGATGCTGCACAACATAAAATATACTTAGAATAATGAATGTAATTAAATAATATCATGATTTTGCTTTTAAAGCTAGATTATTTCATTTTGATGTATATAAATACCAGAAAAAACACCAAAGTATTTTTCAACAAAGCTAAACAATTTTCTTATTTTTTTGTAACATGCAAGTTTTGATTAAATAATTCTTTAATTTATTTTTAAATTTTATCATGGCATGTTGTCTGCTCATGTTCAAGCATAAGAAAAAATGCCAGATTTCATCAAAGTTTGAATATCTTTCTCAAGTTAATATGTATATATACAGTAGAAAATCTTTATAACACAGTTCTATATAACAGAATTCTCTGTATAATGCACAACTTCTCAGGTGTAAACAATGAATTTAGCAGTTCAAAAGCACCTGAATTCCCGCATTGTAAAATTTGCTACTCTCTAGAAAACTAAATTTGATACACTAGTTCAACTTTATCTCCTTAATTCAGAATTTTTTTAAAGAAAAAATTGTTATTATTACAATAAACATTTTTGAAAATTAGTAATATAATAAATGATTTGGTCCAGGTATAGTTGGATCATGTTTATAAAGTAAATTAAACAATGGAAATGATCTATATAATGCAAACATTTATAATTTGGATAATTCCTGATGACAAAGAATGCATCCATATAACGCAAAATTCTATGTAATGCAAAACCTTGCATTTTTAGGTTTGCGTTATAAAGATCTTTTACTGTATATATATATATATATATATATATTTTTTTTTTTTGAAATAGTTGACATAAATTATAATATCTTGCCTTTTTACAGATCTAAGTTAAAAAGAAAAACAACAACAACAAAAAAAAAAAAAACCAGATTATCATCCTTGGTCAGCTGTTGCTTAAATATATATATAGTTTTAACTATAACAGCTTCAAAATTTAAATAATTTATAAATTGCTTTTATGTGATTTTGTGAAGACATTTTTTTTTAAAAATTCACTTTACTAAATTATGACTATGCATAGGAGCAATGTTATTTTAAACAAAATACTCATTAACATGGAAAATTTAGCACTAAACTGGAAATGCAGGAAATTCTGTTATGAAGTATTTGTGACAGTGCTGCAAAAGGAAATACCTATGAAGATTTCATTATTTTAATGTTACCCTGGAAATTTTAATGCTGACCTGGAAATATCAGAGAATTTAATATAAGATATTTGTGACCACCCTGAGCATAGCAAATGTAATAAATTTCTGCAGTAAAAAGAATTATTTAAATAGCGATTCTCTTATTTTCTCATTGTACTTTTACAAATAAATATATATCAACAAATTGGAGCTAAAGAATGATAACATTCAACAGCTATTGTGAAAGAATGTTCTCTCTCTCTCTGTGTGTGAGGGTTATATATATATATATACACACACATACCGGGTGTCCCAAAAAGGACTGACTGATTTTAAAATTCAATAACTTGTAAACGGTGACAGATATTTAAAAAATTCTTGCAGGAGGGTTATGCATAAGGTCAAAAGTTTTTTTACAGTGATTTTCAATTTTAGTTCGAATTACAAACAATAGATGGTGCTGCGATCGATAGACGCTAAATTCAGGCTCGATTTTTGGTACTTCGTGGCCCGGATAATACATTTCCATCTCCTTTTTCCGCATAGAACAAGAAAAAGAACCAAAAATCGAGCCTGTATTTAGCGACTATTGCTTACAGCGCCATCTATTGTTTGTAATTCGAACTAAAATCGAAAATCACTGTAATAAAACTTTTGACCTTATGCATAACCCTCCTGCAAGAATTTTTTAAATATCTGCCACCGTTTGCAAATTATTGAATTTTAAAATCAGTCAGTCCTTTTTGGGACACCCGGTATGTTTGTATAAACTTTTGCAATTACAGTAATTTAAAGTACTGTTTAAAAAAGAGCTGCTATGTTATTTGAGCTGTTAGTTGTCAAAACTACTTATTTGTAATTTTATTATTTCTATAATTATTAATTATAATTTATTAATAAACATGTAGTTTATGGTCTTTAATATAATCTAATTAGAGGCCTAATTGTTTTGGAAACCTACAATTTTTGATAATCATTCAATATTTTAATGCAAGGAAACAAATCATAAAATATGATTTAAATATTTTAAAAAATCACATCTTATTAAAGAAAATCAGATTTTTTTTTTTAATCACATTTTTTTAACACCCTGCTTCCTCATTTCTCTAGGAAAAACATAGATTATTCAATCATAATTTAATTTATTTAATATTAATATTAACATTATTTATCACATTTATTTTTTACTTTGTTTTTCTGTAACACCTTTTTTTACTTTTTATTATTAAACATAATACATTTTTTATTGAAGCAATGGCCTATTCTCTTAAATTAGTGTTTTTCTGCTTCCATAGCATCTTTTTTAGAGACCTTTTTAAAGACCTTCTTTTTTTACCCTGCTCCTTTCATTTCTATAGTGAACACTAATTTTTTTTTCTTTTTTACTAATATTTGTATATTATGAAAAATAGACTATTTTAATTTTTATTATTATTATTATTTTTTTTTTTTTTTTTTAGGTTGACCAGCCAAAAGAAGATACTTTACACCTTGCATATGAAGGCTGGTGTGTGTTACAGTGTGAAAGGGTAAATGTTATTAAATTTCACGATAAATTGTATTTATATTATGTGTTTTATGTTCTAATACAGTTGTTTGAAGTTCTTGAAAATCTTTTTGTATTTGTTGTACATTTAAAAGCTTAAATCAAACATTTTTAGATAGAAGAGAGTGGGGAGGAATTGTACACTTATTACAAAAGTAAGAAAATCAACTTTGTTTGACACAAAAACAAAAATTTCAATTTATAGAAAACAAAACGAAACACTTTCTAATGTTCTTCAACAATATAGAAACATAATTTGCAGAAACAATTTTATAATTAAAGAAATCGTAAGTTTCAAAATTTGAGGTATAGGACAGCTATAAAACAAAGTATAATAAGGCACAAATAGTTTAGTGTCGGCTACATATACAGTTTAACAAAGATTGTAGGCTGGTAATATCTGTGCCACAATATAAAATTCGAGTATCTTCATCACTGGAAGGAAAATTCAGGATTGTCAGTCATAGATGACATTAAAAAATCATCAGTTCAATTTATTTATATTTTGAAGTAAATTAACCTATTATCAATGTTATAATTAGTATATTGCCCTCTAAAATTATTTGCATATTAGCAATTTGCATTCATCTTATTAAAAAGAAGGAATTGGACTTGTCCCATTCCTCCTTTTGCTGGCATGCCCCATTCCTCCCCCACTACCTTCTGTTATGTTAAACTTCTTGTATAAACAAAAATGCTGCTTTTAGGCTTATTTTAAATTATGGATAATATGCAGTATAATGTTCCATAAAAAAAGGAAACTATTACATCTATGCAAAAACAAGTCATTAATATATTGAAAGCATAAAAAGTATATGAAGCAAATTTACTTTTGATTCTTGAAATAATGTTTTTCTTTATACAATTGCAAACTTATGCAGATCATCAACTTTTTTCTACTGAAGATTGGCTACCATTGCTTCATCTAGTGTGTAATTGATGAAATGTTTAGAGTGATACATAAAGAGAAAAACCTACTGTCTCATTCCACCCCACTTTCCCCTACATACACATATGTTTGGATTTATTTAAAATCAATTAACAATCAAGAGTTTTGATAGAATTCACTCTAAATTATAGATAAGTATCTTTTCCACCAAATCTTACATTTTATTTTATTCATCTATTATATCTAGTATCTAGATAGTCTGAAAGTCGAATGCTTGTTTTAATTTGTTGGATATTCTGCTGTATACTTAAATGTGTCGCTGTATTATTCCACATAATCTTCATGGCACATGATGACATCCTTGATGCAAGAATTGAAACATCAGTTGGAGAAAAAACACATTAAAAAAAAACTTCCGTTTATTTCATTAATAAAAAGAAAGATTGATTTTGATAAGAAATATCAGAAACCAAAAACATTTGATATTTCAACATCAAAGAACCATTGAATCATTTCTTATTTATACCTGCAAAAATAAAAGCTATTGTTTTTATTATTTTACTTATTTTTCTTTTTTTTATTTACCCGTTTCTCTGTTGTTGGCAAATCCCAAATTTTTATTATCAGGTATTTTACTTTCACGACTTTTTGTATAAGATACAATTTTGGGGGTAGATTAAAATTTATCCATGATTATACTTATTCAAAATACCTATATGCAAGAAAGAAAGAGTTATTGGAAAGTAACCAATGGTAAAAACTTATTTGCCAGTTATGGATGTTCGAGCAACTTGGAATCTGACGTTAAACGTGAAAGAGTGTCATTATTTTATTGTGAAAGGCTATTTATTTCTGTTCTTTAACTATCAGTAGAACAGCTGAGGTTGTTCTGTCGAGGTTGTTCTGTCTTTAACTTCCTTTTTCTGATTACTACAGAAATTAATTCCTCCACTTAATTTTAGGAATTTTAACTGTTCATTTTCCCTTTGTCATTCATTTACATTATAATGAAATAAAGGAAAAAGGGTACAGTTTGCTTTGATCTTTTGCCATTGACAGACCTTTATTTTTTGCCCTAGCTTATAGAAGCAAATGTTATAAAACCAATAGTAATTTATGGTAGTGACACCTGGACCACTACACAAAAAGATGAAAAGCTACTTATCACTTGGGAAAAAAAGATCTTAAGGCAAATTTTTGGACCTATTAAAGAAGACAATACATGGCGTATAAGGACAAATATGGAGTTAGAACAGTTATATAATGAAAAAGATATAATAAATACTATAAAAATAAGAAGAATGCAATGGTTAGGCCATCTAATGAAAGATGAGCGAAGCACAAAGAAGATTTATAGTGGTAATTTAATTGGGAAAGAAGTATTGGTAGACCCAGGAAGAGTTGGATAAAAGAGATAGAGAAAGATCTTGCAGAAAACCAAATTGTAAATTATAAAGTAAAGGCCAGAGATCGGAAGGTCTGGAGAAGTATATTGAGGGAGGTCAAAATCCTACATAGATTGTAGCACCATTGTGTAAGTAAGTTATAGAAGCAAATACAATTTCCAATGAATCTGTAATGAAATGAAGGGCTCCCACATAATTCAAGATAAAGTTTTTAAAGAAATCTGCAAACAAAACTATCTTCCTCTGAAACAACTGATTTGTTAAAACTGGACTTTCAGTTAACTTATGTACAATATGTATTTTTTTTTTCTGATCAATTTTATTTTATTGGAATTATGTACAATGAGTCTTCATTATTAAATTCATAACTAAAGCTTATCTTTATTATTATGGAATATATTGAGTAAAAAATAATCAGTACTTTTATGTTATTTGGACGCCAGTAATCACCAAAATTTTTTTTTTAATCTCCCCAATCTTATAACATTAGCAGATAGCAAATAGCCAATATTTTAACATTCGAATGACAGGTATAACTCTCTGTGAATGAATGTATAAATTAAAATATTTTGATAAAAAATAATTAAAATCAGTTATAAAAAGTTCAATAATTTCTATTATAATTTCTTAAAAAACTTAGCTAAAAAATAACGATAAAATATGCAAACACAAACATATCAATACAAATGACAAACTTTCTCATAATCAGGTCTATTAAAGTCAATAACAGGAATGTTTAAATCAGAGAACATAAAGTAAAAACCTTTAATATCATAATGAAAGCATCTAATTTTATATACACAATAATAGAATCTTACATTATTGTTCCAAAGCCTTTTAATATAATTTAGATTTAAAAAAAAAATGGATCTTTAGTTCCTCTGCTGCACGTGAATTCAGCTAAGGGTTGCAATTCAAATGATTCCAAGGGTCGCAATTCAATGATGAATTAAAACAAAATTTGACGAATTGATCACTGGTGCATGGCTGACATAAAAGTACTAATAAATCTTTTACGTTTAAAAGGTTGTCAGGATGTAGTTAAACAATTTTACATGAAAAAATTTTAAAATGTCAGTTATCATGTTTTACACCCAAGTCTTTAAAATAATAAAAGAAACAGAGAAAAGTATGTTAGAGAAGCAGTCTGATTTTTTTTCAGAAAGTAGGGCTTAATTTCTAACAAAAAAAGTACCAGAGCCCTAATATTTTGCAGTACTAAAACTGTAGCATCCCCCTCCCCTTCCTCGGCCATCACTCCAATCCAGATATTTATATTTCATACATTATTTGCAAACTTTAAAGCCTCTTTTTTTTTCTTTAGCAAAATAAAATTTTTAAATACATCTACCTGGATATACTTAACTGTCAACTATTCCACCTTTTAGTTTATCACTCCTTCTGCATAGAAATGTTTCCCTAATTTTTCTGTTAATTAAACACAGAATTTAGAATTAAAATGTGTTAAGGATTATGATTCATAAGTAGTTTTAACACAAAAAAGGAATTTTTTGCATCAATGCATATATATGTGTAATGAATGAACAAATAGCAAAAGTATTTATAAGAAAAAATTTCAGAAAATCTTACATGCCATTTTATCTCCGTCTCCTACGTGTGTGGCACACTATGTCATATATAAGTGTTTTGATAGAAAAGAATGCAGAATCTTGGAGATAGGAGGGAAAGGAAAGTGCAATTTAGGCTTTGATTTTTTAGAATTGTTATTGCACTGGGCTTCGGAGCCCTGTATTTATGAGCTCCAGTGAATTCCAACCAGTATTTAACTATTTACTAAAAAGAGAGAAGTACTGGAGCTGAGCTTACACACTTTCTCTGTATTCTGTTTGAAGTATTTTCTAGTGCCTGTCAGGTAAGATGAATTTTAAACTATTAAGGGTAACATGAATCATTTTTTTTTATTGCTATTTCTGTAAACCTGTATAAGTTGTTAATTTTCTTCATAAGGTGAAATTAAAAACCATTAACAGGGCCGGATTTCTATTTTATGCACATATGGGGCCCAGTCCAGTATGCCGTACCTCAAGCTTCAACCTATGTTTTTCCTTCAAAGACCTACAAAGACAGTATTGTAACCATAGCTAAAGCTGATAGACCTCTTTCTAATGTACCGATGGTCTCTATCTGTCATTCATTTCAATTATTAAAATGAATGTAATTGTTTCTTAAAATCTACTAAGCTTGTGGAACATATTAGCAACATTGTCATTTGAATGTCTGTGACAGTTCTGAATGTTTTGTTTATATGGATAAAAGAATTTTAAAGAAGACTTGACTCATTCCTTACTAATGTTTTCGTAATTCGAAAAATCATTCTTCAGGATTGCAGGCCTTTTTTTTTTATTATTTAGCTAGAAAGTCTATGATCATTACTGTTTGATATCGAGAAGTAAAATATAAAATTACAAAATACTACATTATATACTTAATTTCTAAAGAATGGAATCAATAATAGACTTTGTTAATTTCTGACACATAATAAATGATTATATTTAGTTAGAAGTTAAGATATCTTTGTTATAACTACATATAACAAAGATATCTTAACTTAGCCAAGTTTTCTATTCCTATCTAGGAGATATTTTAAAAAGTATCAAATTCTTCAATAAGTTCTAAGCAATAGCATGAAGTTTTCAATATTTGAAAGCCAAACATTTCATTTTTGTGTGATCATATAACAACAATTGCTAAATAACAATCATTACTTTCTAAGAAACAACACTTTCCTGGTATTATTTAACTTTTTATCTGTTTGTAATAGTGAACGCTTATCAATTTTCTATTTAAAAATTTGCCATTTTTCAAAATAAAAAACAACACTGTCAGAACTTTGATGACTGGGCCCATGTGGCCCTGACTATTAATGGTCAATCAATAATTATTCCACACTTCAAGAGGGGCAGGGGTCTTAACATGTTGTGACATAACATTATATCTAAAATCTGAAAACAATGAGGCTGGCATTTTATGCATTCAGCAAAATAAACTTCATTAAAAAATATGTACATATTTTTATTCAGGTTGATATTAGATATATTTTTCATTTTCTTTGAATTTCAAGAGCTTGAAATAAGCATACAAGGTTTGAATAGTTTTATAGTATTTATATCAGTAAATTAAAGATCATATATTAACATCTATAAAATTAGTTCTATATTAAAAGTTGCAGAAAATACGATGTCACAATATGTGGGAGAATATATGACTCATGTGTGACAACCTTTGACATAGGGGGAAATAGGAGTCAGAAACCCACAAAATTTGCATGATGGAATTAATGTATGATTTAGTTATTTATAGAATTTTTTTTTTTTACTTGTAATGTGAAAATTCATTTTAAAGAAAGTAAATTACTAATGCTCATTGTCTTTTTTATTTCTAATAGAGTAACGTAGTGTGTTTTCTGAATTAATCCCCCACCTCAACAACTTTATTTATAAATCATCTTTGTTTTAGGTGCTGTCTCCAAATTCTAAACACTATCTTCCATTTTCATTTCTTTGTGCCTTAGAAGAAGGTTACTTTTCAGATCTTTCCATAATTGCAAACAGTGGGAAGGAGGTATATGTGTATATTTTTATTTCTTCATTATTTAAATTCACATTTTAATTCAGAAACAGATTATTTAAGAAAATAACTTACGCTCAGTTTTTTAGTAGATTATTTTATTTATGTATTGATAAACTTTACAACATACTTATAACTACTTAAAAGGTGACATATAAAAGCGATGCAGTTCCTGTCCCCTCTACTTCAGAAATGCAGAAAATTATTAAAAGTATGTTCAGTTATTTAGATGCGCATTCGAATGGAGAGATGAATAAAATGATGGGTGATCTCGAACAGTTTGTGGACAATATGGTGCTGAAAAATACACTTCAAAAAGAGATGTCTGATTTTTCCCTCCCAAAATAATATTTTTTTCATTTGCTTTTTATCCTAAAGAATGCAACCTAATAGTACTTAAAAATTTAACATCGAAAATATTGGTTTGTTTTGTTCTTTTTTTATGAATCTTTTAACACGAAAAAAAATGTTGGTCCCTTCAGTTTCATGTTAAATGTGAATGCATATGCTGTATATGCATAAAATTTATATTGTGTTTTATTGCATATTATCTATATAAATAAAAATGTAAATGTTTGTTTGTTCAAAATCGCTAATCTCCTAAAGTTATTCACGGGTTAAGTTGCATTCAAATACGGAAGTGTTATTCTATACTTATTATGAACCTCCCTCCCCCAACCCTCCATTTGCCACCACCCCCACCAGGGGGCGCTCTTTAAATTTTTTCCAAAACCCATCATGTGATATATCATTAGAAAGTCCTTGGACTACTGTTTCATATTATGCACCTCGCATCTCTCTCCCCTTACTTTCCCCAGGTGGGGGCACATTTCTATATAAATAAAAATATAAATGTTCGTTTGTACAAAATCTTAAATCTCCGAAAGTTCTTCACCGATTGCTTTGAAATTCATGGATTGCGTTGCATTCGAACACGCGCATGTTTTTATATACCTATCACAAACCTCGCTCCTCCCTCCTCCAATTTCCTCGCCACCATTAGGGAGCGCTTTTTTAATTTTTTCAGACACACGTCATGTGACATATTACAAAGCCCTTTGACTACTTTTCATATTATGCACCTACCATCCCCTCATCCCACTTTCTCCCCTTGGGGGCACATTTCTATATAAAAAAAATGCAAATGTTCATTTGTATGAAATCTTAAACCTCCGAAAGTTCTTCCCCGATTTCTTTGAAATTCACCGAGGCGAATTGGTTGGATCCCTGTATCTGTATAAATAAAAATGTAAATGTTTGTTTGTTCAAAATCGCTAATCTCCAAAAGTTCTCCACGGATTGCTTTGAAATTCACGGGTTGAGTTGCATTCGAATATGGAAGTGTTGTTATATACTTATTATGAACCTCGTTCCCCCACTTCCTCATTTGCTACCACCCCAACCAGGGGGCACTTTTTAAATTTTTTCCAAAACCCATGTGATTATATCATTAGAAAGCCCTTGGACTACTGTTTCATATTATGCACCTCGCATCCCTTACTTTCCCCACGTGGGGGCACATTTCTATATGAATGAAAATATAAATGTTCATTTGTACAAAATCTTAAACCTCCGAAAGTTCTTCACCGATTGCTTTGAAATTCATGATTGCATTGCATTCGAACATGTGCATGTTTTTATATATCTATCACAAACCTCGTTCCTCTCTCTTCCAATTTCCTCGTCGCCACCAGGGGGCACTATTAATATTTTTTCAGACACACATCATGTGACATCGTTAGAAGGCCCTTTGAATACTTTTTCATATTATGCACCTACCATCCCCCTCATCCCACTTTCACCCCGTGGGGGCACATTTCTATATAAAAAAAATGCAAATGTTTGTTTGTATGAAATTTTAAACCACCAAAAGTTCTTCACCGATTGCGTTGCATTTGAATGCACACATGTTTTTATATTACTATTATGAACCTCGCATCCCCCTCCCCCAATTTCATCCACTGTGGCACTTTTTTAATATTTTTCGACACCCATTATCTGGTATTTCATTAGAAAGCCCTTTGACCACTCTTTTATATTATGCATCTCCCCTCACTATGCCCTCCGAAGGGACACATTACTGAAATATTTTGTCAGTATTTTTTATGATATTTGTTTTTTTTTTTTTTTTTTTTAGTTCGTGTTTTTTTCTTTTTAGCTCACAGGCTATTAAAGCCTGAGAGCTAATGTGCCTGCAGGTTCTGTATGTATGTATGTAATGCAATAACTCTTTGTTTTGGGAGTTCATTGGTTAAGTATAAAAGGGGAACGTCTTTAATTTAGATAAAGGGTTTTTCATGCAAAATTTTCCGATTTGCTTCAAATTTTGTAAATACATTCATTCTGATAAGACACTTCCCTGATTAGTTTTGGGAGTTCATTGGTTAAGCATAAAAGGTGCAATGGGGCAAATCTCCCCTTAATTTAGATAAATGGGTTTTTCATGTAGAATTATCTGATTTGCTTCGAATTTTGTAAATAGGTTCATTCTGAGAAAGTGTTTCCCGGATTAGTTTTGGTGTTTTATTGATTGTGCAAAGGAGAACGGGGAGCTATTTCCCCCCCCCCCCCTTAATTTAGATAACTTGGTTTTTCATGTAGAATTATTCGATTTGCTTCAAATTTTTTGAATAGGTTCTATCAAATAAGCCGCTTCCCTGATTTGTTTTTGGGGTTCATTGATTAAGTATAAAGGGGCGGGCGGGGCTAATCCCCCTTAATTTATATAAATGGGTTTTTCATGCAGAATTATCTGATTTGCTTCAAATTTGGTATACTGGTTTATTTTGATAAGGCGTTTCCCTGATTAGATTTGGAGGTTCATTGGCTAACTATAAAGTGGAGAAACAGGGGGTAATCCCCTTAATTTATTTTTCATGGGCATTATTCTTTGAAATAAGAGTATAATATACAATTAGTGTGAATAGCCTGTGAGCTCAGTGCCATAAGTTTAACTCGGCACATATCTGTTTAATTCACTCAATCTGCCAGGGATGCAACCGCACGTACTGCAATGGACAATCGGCCTGCCAATTATGATGTTGTGAAATATTCATAAGCCAAATCTTTGCACCAACATGCGACTTGCAGTAAAAAAATAATGAGCAACTTCGTAGAAGCAACAATCTTGACAGGAACTTTCAAAGGTGAAGATGTCCTCATTTCTTGCATTCCTTTGATTCCAATGGATGTGCAATTTCAATTTAAGAGATTGCAATTACCTATTTGATTGGCGCTTGTAATCTCCATCTACAAAGCTTAGGGCCAAGCTTTAAAATTCTGCGGTTTAGATCTAGACATGAATTGCTTCTCACACGGGCAATTATATGTTTTGTGTTCTAGAATCGGCAAATCAGACAATCTCTATATCTGCACAGACAATGTAGCAACAAAAAATATTGTATACCCACAAGTATTGTGAAATTAAACATATTAGAAATGTGCACTTTCTCTTTTCTTTCTTTTCCATTTAGCCAGATTGAGCCACAGCAGTGCGTGACCGGGTACAGCTAGTATACAATAAAAACCTTATGGTCACCCAAATGCATAAAAATCAATTCTGTGCTGCATAAATTAATATATTTTCTTAATTATGTTATATTCACACTGCCAAATACACACACACACACACATATATACAGGGTGTTCTAAAAAGGTTGAAACACTGTTTAATTTTTTACCCATATTGATACATAAACAATGTAAATTGCAAAAGTGTTCAAAATAAGGTAGGGATAAAGATTATGTTGTTGAAGTACTCCTAGTATTAATTTTTAAAGGTAACATTTTTATATGTTGCCTGAGTACTATAAGGTACACTTAGAGGCATTTTCTCTGTGCTCTGACTCTTACAACACCAACAGTAAAAATTCCATTATTCCATGACCAAAACTCATCGAGTTGTGCTACTTTAAAGTTTATGAGATTTCAGTGCTTTCCAGCACTAAAAAAAAAGATGATTTTTTAGTGTTGTAAATTGCTGAAATTTTATAAAATTCAAAACATCATAACTCGGTGAATTTTCGTCATAGAAGAATGGAATTTTTTGCTGTTGTACTTGTCAGAGCATGGTTAAAACTTTTAAAAATGCAAATGCACCATATAAAAATTTTAAAAGTCCTTCCAGCCTGCATCAAGAGAAAAGGCAGCTTCCCTATTCTTTGGTTTTAAGTAGTGGTCGTCAACATTTTGCACTTGCATTCTACCTCAGTAATTTCTTATAGTTCCTTAGATACCTGTAGGCAAGAAATGTATACATGCCAAAACCAGTGGGCAATTTCATGTTAGGACAGTATTGTATAGAAGCTACGGAATTTAAAATCCTGTTCTTTATTCATAAAGATTTTTTTACATATTTATATTTGTAAGTAATATTATATTTGTCATCGGTAATTTTAACAATACTGGAGTTTTTTGTGGGGAGAGATTGCAATTCTAGCCAATTAATAAGCATGAAATCCCACATCTTACGATAGGAAGAATGTCCCCTGGGGTCCATCGCTGGAATTTAATACTAAATCACATTGTAAGTCTGTAAGTTAGAATACTCTCGGTATCAACCGAGAATGCTGAAGAAAACACTCTCATTGGTATTTCATTCTGGTGAAAGAAAGAATCTACTTTTGAATTCCACCTTGAGATTTGAAATTCATGGATCACATTCTGCAATTTTATTCAATCACTCCGTTAATGTAGGAAAGTAAAAAGAGTTTTTATTTCTCAGCTCCCTTCTTTGGTAGATAAATCCTATTTATTAGTCTAAAATATTAATGTATAATCTTTCTGCTCTTACTGTCATAAGTAGATACAGTAAAACCTGTGAAAGTGGAACCTGTCTGAAATAGAAAAATGTTATGGTTCCAATTGAAATTTTTTCCCTTATCCCTAGTGATTTTCTACTTTTAATAATACACACACACATATATATATATATGTGTGTGTGTTAAATCTAAAAATAGTGCATTAGTGTAGTAATTTTTATTTGACTTTTAAACTTTTATATATTTTTTTCTAGTTTAAAGTGCACAAAACTGTATTGAAGCTAGTCAATCATTATATCGATTGGAATTCTTCTCCTAATCCTTTGGATAACCTTCCTGAAGATGTATTGTTCACAATATTGCATTATTTATACAGCGAGTGTCTGCCATCTGATCTCAAAGAGGAGACTGCTAGAAACTGCTTGACTGCTACTGCTGATTTACCTGGGTTTGATTCTTTTAGAGATCTGTGTGAGCTGTTCCTCAAAAATTCTGCTCTTAAACAACGTAAGCTTTTAAAAAACTATCATTATTTTGTAAAGATTAGATTTTTTGAAAATAGCTTTCTTCATCAAAAATGTAGAAAGGTCATAGTGAAAATGTAACATATTTTGGTAATATTGAATAATTTTCTGTAATATCCAAACTCCAATTTTTATCAAGTAGATTTAATATCAAAAGTTTGTTAAATGTATGTATATTAAAAAACAAGTAATATAAAAATTTTGTTTTTAAAGTCAATTCCTACTTAGGCCATCAAAGAAAAATTTAATATAATCCTTTAAGCTAATATTAGTTTTTGTTGCATTAAAATATCTCAATTTGTTGATTTTCTATAAGCAAGTAGGTTTACAATGGAATTCTATGGGATTTTGGTGAAATATTAGAAATATCGCCAAGTTGGCGACAAACTTGGCAGTATTTGGCGACAGAACAGGGTCCCCCCTATGGTAACCCCTTATTGAAAATACTTTCATTGACCTTCAATAACCGATGGCCGCCATTTTGTTTCCCATGCAAAACTAAAATTAATTAATTAAAATTTAATTAATTAATTAATATTTGAAAAAACTGTATTAACATCAGTTGTCATCCAATACATTTCAAAAAAATTTATTTCATCTTGATAGGATGAATAATGAGTATTTTATTAACGATTGAAAATTTGAACAAGATATATAAATAAATATATAAATAAAAAAATATAGGGAGAGTGTGAACTAATAGTAGGAATTGAAATAAGAAATGGCTTTGAGAAAACTTTCAGATTGGTATCAAGACTGCATTTAAATTGAAAGTATTGATATATATTTTCAAAATATGCATATTTTATTTATTGAATATAAACTAATTAATTTCTACTTATAATATTCTAATTATAAACTAATTAATAAGTTATAGATGTAAATATTGGCAGCATATTTCTTTTTCTTTAAGGAAAATGCAAAAAGCTTAGTGAAATTTTCACTTTTATTTTTTTAATAAAATGTTTATATGTCTCATAGCAAACTTTCTATTCTTAAGTTTTCAAACTGTTGGTGTTCTAGTGTACATTTAGAAAAAGAAAATACAAGGAAATGCAAAGGAATTGTGAAATGTGTTCTTTTACAGACATATAGACTGATTTATTTTTGCTTTCTTCCATACATTTCTTATACATGCGATGAAAGTATTGTAATTGTGAAAATTTTTTACTTTCATTTTTTGATGAATTTACACATTTTCGATTGTCCTGAAAGTAATTTAATCATTTTTGTGAAGTATCTCTGTCTATTAGTTTGTGTATGCCACAATTTTTGTGGCTGCTTTATCTCAAGAACTAATGCATAGAATTTAATCAAAATTCAGATTAACCTAAACCTAGACATTAATTGGTTCTGATTATGTCTTGCTTTATATTACTTAATAGGTGGCGCTGTTATGCTGAATTATTCATGATTTCCATGATGGCTATAACCTAAAAACTAATGCAAGGAATTTCATCAAACTACATATTCCATTAGATCTGAACATAAATAGTTGCTGATCAGCTGTTGGTGTATATTCCTCAACAGCTTACGTTGCTATGCTGTGTTTTTCTCGATTTCTGTGTTAACTATATTTCTAAAACTAATGTACAAAATTTCATCAAACTTTCTATTCTGTTGGACCTTGACACAAATTGATGCTGATTAAATTTAATCTGTATTGCTCAAAAATTGGCCCTGTTATGTTGTGTTTTTTACAATTACAGTGACTAGAAGTCAACCCTTCGTTTTCTTTTTTCAAATCAAATAATCATATTTGAACCAGATATGTTTTTGTTAATAAATGAAATTAAATTAAAATCGTACATTTTCAAAATAAATTTTCTGGTTCAGAGTACATTTATTGGATTAAAAAACTCCGGTAAGTTTGAAAGTATACTGCATGCGCTATATCTCAAAAACTAATGCACGAAATTTCGTCATGCTTATATTCAGTGTGATCTTGACTTAAAGTAGTACTGATGACATTTTGGTGTATATCACCCTACAGATGGCAATTCTATGCTGGGTTTTTTTTCAGAATTTCCATATCTCAGCATCTATTGGATGGCATTGCCCCAAATTTTATATTCACAATGCTTTTGCCTAAAATGAATACTGATTTAATTTTGGCTTTGATCAAACAACAGGTGGTGCTGCTATCCTGTGCCTTTTAAAAGATGCTTCTAATCGGATCCACAATTGATGCAATTCACTGGCGTGGTTATCCATATTATTAACTCCATTCTTTCAGCTTCCATACACTTTATCCACATTGTTACCACAGTTGCCTGATTTTTACATCAACTTTGGCTGTGGACCTGATTTTGGAATATTAACCCTATGTTTTTTGTTGTATCTTATTTTCTATTGTGTAAAAATGTGCCAAATTTTATATTTGATATTAATGATTAGAAAAATATATATTGATCTAATTTTAAATTTATTTCAAAAAGTTTAATCAGTTTTGCACATGCACTTTGCATTTGTACAGGGCAATTTAATGCATAGTAATTTTTAATTTTTCCAGATATATTTTCAAAATACATGTATTTTGTATTTGGAAATTCTTTAATTTGAAAAGTATTTTGAGTTCAAAAACAAATGTATTTTGTATTTAAAATGGTTTTACAATATATTTTACCCAACTCTGATATTCAGAAACTATTATTTCAACAAAATTTTAACAAAATGCAAGCCTGGTTTGTTCAAACTTTTGATCTACAATCCATATGATGATAAACATGGGTAAAATTTATGGTATTCAATTACTTGCTAAGCCTTTATTTATTATTTTTGTCTGAGCATAAAACATTCCATTAAGAATGTTCCTTAAAAATATAAGTGTTACTTAACTATTTTAATAAAAAAATATTCCTAAATAATTCTGATTTCATTTTTGAAATTTTACAGAGATATTTCACATGTAAATCATTAGCTCTTTCTTTTCTAATAGCAATCAATGAATTTGTATTTGATGTCATTTCTTAAATTGAAAATTTTTGGAGTTACTTTGAAAAATGTTGATTATAATAAATTCGCATGAATGCCCTAAAATATATTGTTAAGATGGCTGTAGAATACAGTTATTTTCAAATTACCACGAAGGCAAATTATATGTAGTTATGCTATACACATACTTCCTTTCTAATAACTGACTTCCATTCTTATGACTTGATTGGAAAATTAATAACTTGCTTGTATCTACTTACATAATTTTTGGGAAGAAAAATTACAGCTTAAAAATGTGGTTTTAATTTTTACTTGTGTAAATAACAGTTGCATTATGAAAAAGACAGAAATCTCTCATCAAAGAATTGTAACAAACGCTTCCTTCTTCATTACACCATATAGCAATAATGTTATATGTACTATCTATATAATATGTATCTGCAGTATGAAATTTCCAGACTGGCACTGAACGTAGCCATCTGCAAGATTAAATTTGATAAATTACATCATGTAATACAAAGTATAAACACTTTTAAAATTTCAAACCAGGGTTCTTGATCCAGGGTTCCGATCACTATTGCACCAAATCGTAACAAAATTTATTTGCTGAAAAAAGGAACGATCCACATTGCGAGATCTGAATTCTTTTTCACACTTTTTTTATTTAACTTGGTTCATGTATGTACAGAGGAAATTTTGTAAACGATTTTTCACTCATTTCCTGATATGGTAGAATTATAAAAATTATGTATACAGGTGTTTTAGGATGAAAATACAACATTTTAATATTTTAGAACTTAATATAAATTAATTTTAAGACTTTTTTTGTTAGTTGGGTGCAAGAGATGAATAATCGTCAAGTATTCTCTATGGCTACAACTGTATACAGGTGATGACAACAATGGAGTTAATTATGCACTAAACCACATTCGCTAAAATTGACCTACTGGCTGTGAAACTACAGCAATGAAATATTTTAAACACTAAAAAGTAGAAAATAAAATATAAATTAAAAATGAGTGTGTAATATATATATATTTTAAATGTATGTAATTTCTTACCTAGTACAGGCAGGAAATGTCCCTAGTACGTCTTTTTAGTCATATATCTTACATGGGCAATCCCCCCCCCCCCCCCCCCAAAAAAAAAAAAAAAAAAAAAAAAATCAGGAGTTTTGCTCTACTGTGCAGTGTCCCAAAACAATATGTCAAGTCAAATAAAAAAAAGGGGTTAAAGAAAATGATTTTACAATCGGTGTTTCCAAACAAATATACTTTGCTGATATATTTTTTTTCCCATTTGGCTCTTTTGCTGATTAGCCAGATTGCAAAGATTGGTCAAAAGTTAGCAAGAACCCTGAGTAAAACCCAAATCTTTTGAAATGTGATTTTACTTTATCTGAAATTTTTAGTGTGCTTGAGTAAAATTATTTTTAATCAATGTTTTCAATCAAATTCCATTATTGCTCATTCACCAATTAGATTCTATAAATTAATCTTACTTATGTTTTTTAATGAAACTTTTGAGAAAAAAATAATAAAACTTTTGCATTTTCAATTTTTTGTAAATGAATATTTTAATATTTCAGAAATAATAACATTAGTAACTGAAATGCATGCCTGTGCTCAGCGAATCATTGATTACTTTAGTGGCAAAAGTACAAACCAAGATTCTCCCTCTTCAGCAATACCTAATGGCTCTGTACCTAATGGTACTACAGAAGCTGACAATCTGCTGGAACCAGCAAAACTATGTTATGTTATCCGGCAGGCTCTCCGAGAAAGTGCTGTTGGTAAACAATTTAAAATATTTTTCTCCTAATTTTTAATTTATGCATTAGCAGACTTGCTAATTCTTCCTATTTTTAAGGACGATTTCTGTTTTTTAGTTCTCTACAGACATCCCCCGACTTACTTAAGTAATGCGTTCCATAAAGTTTTATGTAACTTGAATTTTATTTACAAGTCATATTTGTAAGTTGCTTAGGTAAAATTTTGTAAGAAACTGCAATATTTATTATATATGAGGACATCAGAAGCCAAGCGGTACAAGTGACAAAATTTCGATTTGGAGTAAATTGAGTTCAAAGATAATTGACGTTAAAGTTGAACATCAATAATAATTGACTGAATTGAAATTGGAAACTGCTGCTTATTTCACAGTGGTCTTGGAACTCTTATTTCAATAAATGTGAAAAAAAGTAGAGTGCAATCTTTGTTAAATTTATAATTAATCAATATTGATCATTATTCGGCAAAAGTGGTTGATCTCTAAAACACAACACATAATTATAAAATCACTTAAATTTCTTTACCTGAAAATAAAAAAGCATATTTCCAGGTCATCTTCCACTTAAATTTTTTCAATTTCGTCACTTATACCCCTTGGTTTCTGGGATCCTCATATATGTATATATACATATATTATTTACACAATATTCTTTCATAAATAAACATCGTGTGACAGTATTTACTCATATACAAACTAATAAAAGTGTGAAAAAATATAAAAACAAACTTAAAGAACACTTTTCAAATATCTTGTGGAATACAGGATTTATAAATCTAACATTGATGAATTGATTTATAACAATTTTGAATCTACATCAAACGACTATAAAATAAGAAATAATTAAACAGGACTAATTTAACCTATTCTCCATGAATTTCTGATGGTGAGACAAATGAAAGCACACACAAAATAAAATAATCCTCGATAAGCACAAACTGTATTTATCGTGAATATGACCACTATGAATAACTAACAATAAAGATTAAGTTGTTTTGTTATATGATTGGTATATGATTGTATATACCAATAAAAATATAACTCTATCTAATATATAAACTACTAAAATAACTCTATCTAATATATGGTTTATATATATATATTTTATTTATGAAATAAATATCAAAAGTATGCAATTGCGTATCAAATGTGCTAGTATATTCACACATGTAATTTTTGAGATTTATTACGTAACTGCTAATTTACGTAAGTCAGGGAATGCCTGTACTTTTATATATATATATATTTTTTTTTCTTATTTGTTTTGTAAATAATAATAAAAAAAATTATTGTAATTTTGCTATGAGAGAATTTCATGCTTTTCGCAGATGAGGTTGATCAACTACAATCTGAATTCTGTGTTCAAGTGACTAAAATACCATCTTTTATAGTTCAAAATTGAAAGAGCAGATAAAGTAAAAGAGCAAGCAGCAAAATAAAAAAATAACCTTGGCAAACAATTATTCGAAATGACACCTAATGTAATGCCTAGAAATTTGAACATTCCACACATTAATTCAAAGTGTGAGCTGATATTCAATTTAGTTTTTAAAAATAGCTGTGAAATTCATTCATCCCTTTCTGATGATAATCCGGAAAGTTTATTTTTCACACAGAAAGATACTTTAGCCGCTTGCTTCACATGAAAGTTTACAGAAAAGTTTTTGTCTATCATCGTATACATCTGTTTTGAAAAAATGTTATTGTCTCTAGACAACTTGATAATGATTTATTACTTACCACTTGAGAAAATAAACACAAGTGAAAAGCAATTGTAAACAAAAATTGATAAAAATAAAATGCAATTTTAAAAATTAGCCACTTTTATTTAAAATATTATTTCTGATACACTGTTTTTTCATCTTATTCATTTATTTTTTTTAATGTAAAATTATTTCCAAGTTGAGCTTTTTTTGAAATGCTAGCACACAATAAATAAATAAACATTAAAGCATGAATGTAATCAACTAATTTAAGAGATGGTGTACCTAATAAGCCTGTCTAAAACAGAAAAAAATTTCCTTAGTCTTTTGCAAATCTGCCTTTGCATGTTTTACTGTATTCCATAGATGACAGTTAATAAGGAATGTGTTACAGCATATATCCCCTATTGAAACTTCAACAATTCATCCATTGGTGTCTCAGCAACCTATTTAAATTCCAATGTTATCTGATCTTTTTTATGAAAGTTAGTATGTCAGCAGATGAATTTAAATGGATAGATGACAGACCAAAATCATGAACTCTTTTTTTTCAGGTGTATCACAAAGTGAAAAAAACTTGAGGGTGCTAAATTTCATTGAAATAAGATCGCCAATTGTAAATTAGACTATACATTATCTGTTTTTACTAGTCAAATTTGACAGATATTATTACTAAAAACTACAAATCAGAAAAAAAAAGCATTGATTAACACATAAAAAAAACGTGAAGCACAAGCTTTAGTAAGAAAAATTATACTTGGTTCTGCTTAATTAAAAATTTAGCCGATTTCAAATCTTTTTCCAGCTTTCTTATGTTATTTTGTTAAATATATTTATCTCTTCCTATTTTAAATGCACGTTAAATGATATTAAATTTAAATGAAGCATTTTACTATTGAATTTATAATTAAGCTTTTAAAATATACTTCCATTCATTTGAATGAAACATTTATTTTACTTTTATAGCTGGAGCTAAATTACTCATTTTGTGTGATCTTTTTTCAAAAAGAAAAAATGAGCTTTCTCGAGAGGAAAGACATGAAATTATCAAGTATTGTAAGTCCAGGTAAATATGTAAAATATTTTCCAAAGTGTTATAGGTTTAATGTTTTTCTTGATTTCACAGATGTACTTTCTGTCATTGGAGCTTATTTTTTATAAGTACTTTTTCTGCTAATTGTACAAAGAGCATTGTATCAGAAGTGTCAGCTGTTTTATGTATTCTAACCATTAAATACTTGTTCAATTACTAATTACTTTGATATTTGAGGGGGGGGGGGCGAAAAAAGGGGAAAGAGAAGCAAGCTGTTTGAAAAAAATTGCTTCTAACTTTGTTTTGAAACTTTTGTTTTTTCTCTTTAAACATTGTTATAGACATGCTTGCTTTAACCTTCATATGATAAATACATAACTAAATATGCTTAAAGTACCTGGACTTAAGAAAAAGTCCTCTTTAGTGATGAAAAACAATGAATTTTCACACATGTTTCATTGTCATTCATTGAATTTTTTCTTTTTAAGTTTGAAGAAGACATAATAGGATACATTCAATAAATATTTGAATTAAGTTCTTTTTAAGTAATTTCCAAAAGTGTTCTTAACACATTGAGTGCGAATATATTTCACTTCAGACTTATGCATATAGCGGGGGGTTTTTCGTGGGAATTAGTCATCCAGTAAAAACACAATAAACCGAAAACTACATTTTATTTAAAAAAAAAAAAAAAAAAAAAAAAAATTATTTTGCACTCAAATATATCCTCTATGATTATTGTTTAAAAAAATGAAATTTTTTGAATAGGTAAATGTAGAATAGTGAAGTGAAAATAAAAACTCTCTGGCACAAATTTACTAAAAATGTACTTTTACATGACCCGCACTCAAGTGACAGACTGCAAAAAACATAAAAGTATGTTTCCCACAAACAATGTGTTAACACATTAGTTAATATTTTGTAGAAATCTGATGAATAAGGAAGAAATATGTATTAATTATAGTACAACTGTGGCATAACTTCTCCGTCTGACAAAACTTCTTAACATTTTTGAAGAAAAGTCAACTTTTCAGATAATTTTATTTCCTTGCATAATGCTGTCATGAGGCTACTTTTTAATAATTTAACCTTCTCATAAAAGCTTTGTGAAATATTTTTTTCTTTTATTTTATACAGAAGTTGAGCGATTTATTAAAATTAAATGCAATTTCTCTCTATCTTTCAAATTGAAATTATAAATCTACAATAAGTTGTGGGGTTTTAAGGATTTTTTTTAATGTCTGTTGAATAGTTTGGTGATAGAACTTTGTTATTTATTCTTAGATAAGAGTAAAAATAAATAAAGGCCTATTTCCATACTCAAAAGACTTTTAATTTACTACCATAATAAATTCTTTCCATGTATGATTGAATTTTTAAATAATTTTTAAACTTCCAAAGGAATACATCCAGGCCAATAATTAGAATGAAAAATATAGGTATTTCTTCGGAAAAACTGACTTTTTTATTGATTACTTTCATTCATGCTTTTTTTTTTTTTTTTTTTTTTTTTTTTTTTTTCCAATTCTGAATTTGTATAGGTTTTATTTTACTTTTTATACATTTCAATATTTTCTATTTGAGTCAAGGATTTCCTATCTGGTTCTTATCTTCCTCTAGTCAGAATTTAAAGCTTTCAGGTAGGCAGTATTTGATAGATGTCAAAGAAAAGCCATTAATTATTATCTTTTCAGTTTGTTGATACCTTGTTCAATCGAATTTTAATTTCATTAGATTTATTTTGAACAAAGAAACTGTCTTAATATTGCTGAAAGAAGAAAGATATTTTATTATTCTTGACTAAAACTGGTTCAGATATCATTTATTTTTTTTCAAAAACACAAGCCTTAAGAATTCCATTGTTATTTTAATATTGTCTATGTAAATTAATATTTTAAAATTTAATAAATTAAATGTATTTCATTGCTTTAAATTTCTTACATACTTCATATTGCTATACAGAGTCTCCTCTCTTATAGTTATTCAGTAGCTAATTCTTAAAACTGTTAGCTTTAGAGGTATAATTCCAATTCCAAAAGTGTTTTAAGTATTACTCATCATATCAAAAGCCATTTATGTACAAAAAAAACCTTATTTATTTTTTTAAGTAACAAAGTTGTAATTTTTATATAGCCCTAGTTCCTGTAAGTTATATTTTTTAAAAAAAATTCCATATAATAACAAGTAAGATAGTAAAGATTCCCTTCTTCTATCGCCAAAGCTTACCAAGTTATGATATCTTGAATTTTATGAATCTTCACAATTTTCTAGTACTTAAAGCATGTTTTTCCATTTTTTAGTGCCAAAAAACATTGAAAATTCATAATATTCAATCTTTTTCTAAATGTAACTAATAGAAACCAGAGGTCTTATAAAAATGTAAAATTCATAACTTAAACTATTTTGATATGATGAAGCATGAATTTTATGATATGCATTTGAAGCATTTTTGCAATTGAATCCATAAATCTTCAACTAATGGTTTAGGAATTAGCTATTGGATAACAATCTTATTCAGTTATAATCAGGTGAGACTCTGTATATTTAATAATATATTAGTGTAACAATCCCCCTTTTTTTGGTCTGTATAAATACTAATTTTATTTAATGGGACATCAGTGAGTGATAAGTAATTATACTGCTGATAAAAGTTCAAATAAGGGCAATACACTAAAAAATGTTTATCCCAGCTCTGAATATTGATTATTTTAGCTCTTTGTTGTTTAGTTTTTTAAAAAGAAAATTAATTTGTATCTAGATTTATTTAAAAAAATTTACAAAGAAAAAAAAAAGTCAAATGTAAAAATAATTTCTCTAAAACCTTCTTTTTGATCCTCAAGATAAAAATTATAATGAAATGTAATTTGTGGTTTGTAAACCATATTTTCTTTTATTTTTTTTTCTTTTATTTTTTATTTATTTATTTATTTATTTATTTATTTATTTTTTTTTTAGTTGCTTAAATCGACATCCTTTACCTTGTTACTGAAACTGATAAAAAAGTTTCATTTGCAAACTAGACATAAAACATACTGGAATGTATTTGATTAAATTTAGAAAGCAGTGTTTTCATAATAGCCTTTTTAAAATGATTTAAATAATTCTAGTGCTGAGTTACTGTAATAGAATATTCCTTCAAACGGTCATTGTGTAATTTGTCTTTTTTTATTTTGAACATTCTTATAATTCTCTTTATGAAAATAGTTAATTTTATATTAAAGATCATATGTTTATAAAATATTTAAACTGTTTATTGCAGGTTACCTATATTCATGACTCAGTTGTACAGTCTTTTACTTGAAATAAAAACTTCATTTGGCAATTTAACTGCTAATAAGAGAATGGAAATAGCTTCATATTTTGTTCCTGAGGTAATCATTTATTTATCTAGAATTTTTTAAGAAGGAGTCATTGAAATTTTCAACAAAATATTAGCTACAGAAATTTTTTAATTTATATGAAATTAGTGTTCATTTTTGATTTTGTTCTTTTAATTGTATGATACTGAAAGTAGATCTTTAAGTAGTTGGAAGCATATTTAATTTGATTATACAAATAATGTTTTTTTTTTTTATAATTCTAGTTTGACCTGAATTTATTATTCTTTTGTGTCTCAATGCTTTTATAGTTGAGTTTACTATAGAAAATATTCCTTGCAATTTTTTTTTTAAATGAATTATGTATATACGTATTGTCTGCTTCAAAATTTATATTAGGATAAAGAGTTACACTGAACATTATCTTCTACATTTTCATTACTTTAGGTATATACTATCTATATACCAGGTTTTATTTTTTGAAGTAAAACTTATATGAATAAAAACTGTCTGATATGCCAAAAATATCTTGGTCTCTTTTAAATTTAGCAGATTTAGTTGTTCTGAAATTTAAATAATTACATGTGATATTTAAGTTATATTTTATGACATTATATTACCTAAACCATAATATGATAGATAGTGAAACTGGTTTAAAAAAAATTTTTTTTTTCAATTCTACAGAAATTTAAGCACTTAATCTTTAGGAAAATGAAAAGGTTTTAAAGTGCTTTAGTGAAATAAATAATTTGGAGCATGTGATATAATATAATTGAAAAAGAAAGAAAAATAATGCAATGGTTTAAATCATATATAGCAATTACTAACTATTAAATTTCTTCTTGGATTGGATTGGGGGGGGGGGGGGGGAACAAACTGATTAACTTTGGGCTACCAAAATTGATATTTTTATCATGAAATTTTCAATTATTTTTTCTCATTGAATTTCTTCAGTTTTACATGTTAAATCCAAAAGTTTTCTAAATTAAAGGGTTTTAAAGAGTGGAATCAGTTTATAAAGGTATTTTGTAGTAGAATTTTTAATGATTTTACTTATTGCCAATAAGTTAAATGCAACCTTGTAGCGCATTATAAGGATAGAAAATTTAATATTCTTTGTAGCATACCAATGAAGGTTCGTAGAATTGCAGATGAAAAATTTAAAGCCATGTATGACATATAAAATAATTAAAAAATAAAAATAAAATATTAAAATAATAAAGAAAATTATTCTTTTTTGTTTTATATGTATATTCATAAAATTAAAAATGTTATTTATTTTTTAATATTGCTTAGAGGTAGCCTTTTGTCATGTACATTTGCTAACATAATTTTTTATTCAGAATCAGCTCAAGAGTTGCTCTGAGTGCATATACTTAATTCTTTCACTTTTAATTAGCAAACTACAATATTGGTATCATAAAAATCACTTTGCGGCTAAAGTTATTATGAGAGTTGCATATGTGTCTAAATTTCTCTTTTCTGTTTATCGTAAAAAATTCCTCTTTATCATTTGGTTAATTTTTTCTTTGCAATATTGTTAAAGTTTTCCTTAAATAAGACTTCGTTGATTATGAAGTTATTTTTATTTTTTCTTGATGATTCTTAGGGGGGGGGGGGGGGGGGTTGTTGATTATTAGGTTAATTTTTAAGGTTTTGTTCATCTCACGAAACCCTTATAGTATCGCTTCTCTGTCTGTCTGTCTGTCACATGCTCGTACTCTGAAACTATTTAAGTTACACTTGAATTTTTTTTTACATAGAGCTGAATACGCCCTGTCATACCCAAAATCATAAAATTTTGAAAAAAGTCTTATATTATTTTAATTAAATGAATTAATTCTTTTTTTTAATTTCAAAACATAATCTTGAATTCAGCAAATATCACAACGGACTGATAGCGCCACAGTAAGGCATTCATCTCCCACACAGTAGATTGTGGGTTTGAATCTATCTGGTAAAACTTCAAAATTTTCATTTTTATTATTACACTTCATTTTCAGATGGATTTAATTAAAAGAAAATTCCTTTATTTTTGAAAATTTAAAGGCTTTTTTTTTTTTCTTTCATGGCGGTAATTTAAAAAAATCTTTTTTTTTTTAATTTCAAACAGAGAAAATCTGAAATTTCAATTTAAAAAAAAGTAAAGAATTATTCACTTATATATTTAAAAAAATGCACATTTAGTAACAATGTTTAACATGTCGGATAATATAATGAAGTCAAATTTAATATAAAAAAATTCCTTATTTTTAATAATTAATTCGATACAATAAATATTGGATTCCTCTCGGAATATTTTTTGTTTGCTGCTGCCATCTACAGGCAATTTTTTGTTATAATAGAATTCTATGGACAATTTTTTTCAAGTTATCTATAAGCATTACTAAGGAATTGAAAGTTATTTTTTCTTTTTTATTTAGAATTTTAATCTATGTTAACATTCTTTTTTGGTGCCATGTAGTGAGTTTTTGAAAAGTAAAAGAATTAATATGGATTTTTTCTGTATTATTTCAGCATTTTATATATAATTTAAACAATTTTTTGCTTTTAAAAAGTATTATTTTTTATTTATACCTCTGCTAAATATTTTGAAATTGATGAATTTAAAAAGTATTCGGATTTTTTAATTTTATTTAAATAATTTTACTTGAATATTTTTATTTTTATTAAAATGTATTTTTTTAGTTATTTTAAAATTAAATGTAATGGTGCTGCCATTTATGTAAGGATTTAATAATTATAAAATAACAATTTTGATTTATTAATTTAAGGATAAAGTGTTTTAAAAGATATATTAAACCAAACCCTCTCTGTGATCACCCTTACCCACTTATTTTTTCTTACTTACAGTTAATATTGAAGTTTATTATTAAACTTAGAATTAACTTAAGTGGATTCTTTCTCTTCTGCATTTGAACTTCTTGTACATGCTGATTATGATTTGTTTTATGAAAATTATCTTACATTTATTCCAGATAGAAGATACACTTGATTCTATGTTTGCCTTTGTTACTGAAACTAAGACAGCTCTTGAACAAATCATTAATATTTCTAGTAGCTCCAGTGATAAAAATTGCCCAAGTTATGGTGAAAAACGAAAAAAATCAAATGTTGGAGAAGCCTTAGGAAGATCTTTGAAAAATGTATGTTACTTGTATAAGATATATTATTTTTATATTAATAGAAGTAGAAGCAAGTTCAAATTATTTTATCTTTGAATTGTTTTGAAAACTTTATTTTCTTAAATATATTTATGTAGGTTAAAAATTATTTTATCACTGTAGTTTTTATAAATTGAAATATCTATCATAAATTATTGCAGTAGTTCTTATGATGTTGATTTCAAGATTGCAGACATGAATGCTGCAGTTATACAAGTTGCTATTTTATCCTGTGAAATTCTGAACTAGGCTTGACTCTTAGAAATTTCTACTGAATCTAAAACTACGTGATTTTTCTTGCTGTGATATATTATACTAAAGTTCATACTGAATTGTAATTTTGAAGAAAATTCCATGACTTGAATTTTTCATTGTACACCAAATTCTGTTTTTACCCGATATTTTCCGAAAGAATTTGTGTATGTATAATATTAAAAAGTCTAAGAAAATGTATCTACAGAAAAATAGAACTTCAATTCCAAACCTGAAAAATCAGCAAAAATAATATAATGCACCATATGCAAATTCTTATTTTACTGTATTCCCATGCTGCACATCTATCTTATAAGGGTTGTAGATGTAATAAACATTTAAGAAAATATTCAATCAAGAAAATATGCCACAAATTCATGAAAACAAAAATTATTCAAAAGTATTGAGTTACACATACCAAAATAAGTGTGTAAGTTGCACATTGGATTTTTGTTTTTAATAAATGATGCTTTTCACTACAGAAGGCTCCAGTATAACTTATAAAAAAGCAATATGAAAAACTTTTTTTTTTTGCTGTTCGTGTTAAATCAAAATTGCAGGAAAAAAGTTTGTGTAAAAACAGAATTTGGTATATGCATAAATTTCTTATTGCTAAATATTTATTGAACATATTGACATACAGAATATTTAATTACCATATATATTTCATCAAGTAAGATAATAGATGAATTACAAAAAAAGATCTCCTGAAGCTGGATTATTTTATAGGACATATATTTAAAAGTGTCTTAACGTTATGCACTAAGCCCATTATTAAGTAAATATCCTTTAGGGTCCGGGTTCCCCCTTCCTTCCTTCTGTAATGTGAGTACTCACTGTTTCCCTTGTCTCCATTTTTTTTCTGTGTAATGCACTAAGTTCCCTTGCCCCTTATTTATGTGACTAGTAGACGTTCCTGAAAGATAAGGCATCCAGGATCATATCTTTAATGTAATTTTTTTCTTTTAAAATTATGAAATCTGTAACTTTATTTCGCCATTATAATAAAGATGCTAAAAATGCCCATTTTATGTTGACATGAATTCCTTAAGTCCACACTGTGTTGTTTTATTTGTCAGGTTCGCAAATTTCTAATTTAGTTTTTTTTTCTTTTTCTTCTTCTCTGTTGGCTTTTATGGTTTAATTTATAGGCACAATGTTATAATTCTCTTCTCAATTTTGCCCAGGAAAACCAGAAGGTTGGACACTCCTGGGTTAAATGGTTGTCTTAATTTCAGTTAGTTCTTTCATTAAGGTAATTATTTTGGGTACTTTTCCATTATACCAACACCATGCCAAACTGTATGCTAATGTGCCATTTATTTCAACCCCGATTGTGCAAAGGAATTTTTATTACAAACAGTGCCAAGCATAGTGATTTGCTGTTTATTAAACGTGGCTTGTTTTATTATTATTAAGATTATTTAATCATAACTTTGCAAAACATCTGAATTTTCTGTTATTTGAATTGAAAATATTTATTATTAAATTTTAACTTACATTTATTACTGACAATGAGATGGATTTTACCAGTTAGCAGTTATCTGATGATGAAGAAAATGCTATAAAATTGTGTCAGGACTTTGGAATTATGCATAAAAAAGTTTTTTAACATCTTCATTCAAAAAATTATATTACTACTTCAGTGCCATGAAACATTTACAATGTCATGCCTACAGTTAAATTGAGTTTTATTTTATTACGTCATTGTATAACATTTATTTGCTCTTATTTTAAGTATATATTTGTATTGATTTAATAAAATAGCTCACGGAAGCCTGTAATTTTTAAATGTTTGCTTTTGTACCAACAATATTATTATTATTTTTTTTTTTTTCAAATGTTTCATTTCATATAAATTTTAATTTGAACCAACTATTATGCATGTTGTTGGTATAAATAATGGAAAAGTACCCTTTTTTCTGTATGTGAATTTCTTCATTCTTTTTTTAAACTGTATTTGTTCCGAATTTTTATTTTAGGCTCTTCATATGAGAGAATTAATGAAATTAAGAAATATACATGAAAGGGTGACTGTCAGCTTCATGAATCTAATGCACAAGAAGTGAGTGTCAACCACTTTTCAACCACTTATTTATTATTAATTAACTGATATTAAGAATTTTTAGGCTGACCCAATTAATTTTTTAACTTGAGCTTCTAAAATTTCATGTAAATGGAAATTAGACTATTTTACTGTGTTATTTTATATATTTTTCTTTTTGTTTAGAGAGAGCTTCAGTGACATGAATACTATGAATAAAAATAGATCTGTGGCAAAGAATTTAGAACAACTAATTGATGAAGTATGTATGCAAATAAAGTTAAAATTTGATTATTTCTCTTTTTTTTTTCTTTTAAGATTAAAGTAACTTTTTTCTATTTTGTCAGATTCCTTTATTTATATTAAGAACGGAAGAGCTAAAGTCTGCTTTAGATGAGAAACTAACATGGAAAGAATGGAAATATTTATTTAAATTAGGAACATCAAAAGTGGTAAGTGTGCATTTTAAAATATTTAGAAAGTTCAACTCTAGATGCTAGTTATTTGCTTAAAATATGTTTTTTCATTATGCGTAAAACTAATTTATTTCTAAAGTTGTGTCATTAAATGAAGCCTTTCAGTGATGCATAGCTATCAAAAAATAATGGAAGGGGCTCAAATAATGATTTTCAACTAAATTGAATGTTACAAAATGTAATACTTTATTTTTATAGCTTTCAGGTCAAAAAATCCTATGTCAGGGTTCCCAGCGTCATGGAAAGTCAGGGAAAATCTGGAAAATCATGGAATTTCAAAGTAGTCAGGGAAAGTCATGGAAATTTCCAAATATGTAGGAAAAGTCAGGGAATTTACAAATATTTTCTAAAAAGTCATGGAAAGGTCTTGGAGAAAAAATGAAAAAGACGCAAAATTCATCGAAAAAATGAAAAATGACACAAAATTCATCGAAAAACTGAAAAATGACTCAAAATTCATTGAAAAATGATGCAAAATTCACCAAATAGCCTTGGGGGAAAAAATTGCTAATTTTGACAAAGGACTGCAAAAATAAATAGCAAATTTCATTATATGCCTGTTTGGTCAGGGAAAGTCATGGAATTTTTTTAGATTTGGTCATGGAAAGTCAGGGAATTTGCCAGTCATGTTTTGCTGAGAACCCTGTATGTGCTGTCAAGGGCGGTGTTAGAGAGAAGGTCCAGGGATGGGAGCGAATGGTTTTCCTCTTGGACATATGTCCCTTCCCCAATCGAGATCAAAATTCAAGTTTCATTAGGGAAAATATTTTGTCTTTTAACCTGATCAGCGTGTAGAGTTGGGTTTGTGCTCATTTTTTTTTTCTTTTCAAGTCGGGTTCATTAAAGTAATTGTTTCAGGTTAAAGCTGGTTTTTGAGCTTTAAGATTTAAGTATTTCAGATATAGGTATATGTTTCGAGTTCGGGTCAGAATGCAATGGACGAAAAAATGTTTGTTGGACTCATTTTGTATTGCAGGTAGAGAGTCCAGCATCAGGCCATTCAAAAAGTTTGGTATCGGGAATTTTGTGAAGTGGGTTCTGCAAAATTGGGTGGAAGATTTATGTCTCCCACCCACCTGCCCCCAACCCTTCCCACTTTTCGATGTCTTTTATTTAATAAATGTCACTTTTAAATTTGTCTGGTGACGTCTATTTTTTATTTATTAGTCAAGTCTCAGAAAGAGTATAGGGACCTTTAACGAACACACAGAACACTCCATGAATTCAGAACTCAGATTGCTTTGACCTGGCCCTGGCACAGTCTGTTTACATTTTTGCATTTATGTCATGGGCCAGTCAAAAATCAATTAAATCCAGCCCAAACCAGTACAACTCAATTTCTGCAAAAAATTCCAGATATTCTTAAATCTCCTAAAGGATTTTGCATACATTTCTATGCAAAAATTTAAATTATAGCATTTTTCAGATTTTTGTCTCCAAGTTATAGAATATGGATTAACAATATTAATGATACATGCATTTGCATACAAAAAGAGATAAAATAAAAAATCAATGCAGCTTTTAAAATTATTCCACCATATAACTTGCACTTTTAAAACAGTAAAGTGTATCGAAATTTACAGATGTGCATTATACGCTGGTATAAAAATGATATTAACATTTGCTCTTTTTTTTTTCCTTTATTTTCGTACTTATTTTCATTTAAACACTGGGTATAAAAATGAGATTCAGATTTGCTCATTCTTTTCATTTATGTTTGTACTTATTTTTATTTAATGTTCTCTTATTGTGTTTTTATCTTACATATTTTATAATGGATTTTCTGGAAAGAAGGGGTGCGAGTAATACTGTGAACATACCATAAACAAGAGGATATAGTCTTAAATCACAGGTTCATGTTAACCAAAGCATGTTATATTCCAGAATACACATCGTATAAAAAATGCCTTAAAAATATCACAATCTTAAAATGAGGGGTGAGAAAATTGTGTGTTTTGATCGATTTCCACTTTAAAAAAAAAATTACCTAAATCTCACACCATCCTATAAATTTTCTATTGTTTTGCTTAGCCCTCAGCACACAAAGTATAAGATTTTTCAAAAACTTTGTTTTTTCAACTTTATCTGCCCTGTTTGCTATTTTATTGTAACAATAATTACCCAGTCATTGAACTGCCTCTCCTCTTCTTGAAATGAACACTTCCTTTTTTCTGCCCCTTGTACCGAGCACACAAAGTTTAAAGTCTTTAAAACTCTTTCATTTTTAAATTCGTTTCTGCCCTATTTGTTATTCTGTAGTGACTATAAATAAATAATCATTTAAATTTTTTCTTCGCATCAAAATTTCTGCTTCTCCCTTTTGCCCATTTTCCTGCACCAAGTTAACAAACTTTAAAATCTTTAAAACACTTTAAAAAAAAATCTTCTCTTTAAAAAAAAAAAAAAAAAAACTTTGTACAGGTGGAATTTCTAAAATCCGGAACTGCTCAGGACTCTGCAATTCTGGATTTTCAAAATTTCCAGATTTTAAAGACTGAGAAATAACAATTTAAATTCTGAATTAAAGCCACACTTAAAAATAAGAAACACATACTGTCAAGTTTATAATGCTCTATTAAAAAAAAAAAAAAAAAAAAAAAAAAAAATAGAGCCATTACAGTGGATGGAAATAAATAAAAATGATTTATTGAATTAGAATAATTTCTTTTATTGTGGCAAGATGTCCACCATAAAACGACGATCGCAGTATTTGTGTTCATTGATGGCACCATCTGTGAACAGTTTACATAAACAGTATCTAACTCATACAGTTTTGACAATTGGCAGAATTAGAAAGCATGTTTCATTTTTAAATTAATTTTTTTAAACATTTCTGTCAAGGTTTGTTGCCTTAGCTTAGGCTTGTTAGAAATTACTTTTCTGTAATTCTATAAAGTCCCATAATTTCCTGTTCAGATATAAAGTTTCTTTGTTCCAATCCTAATATTGCCGTATTTAATGACTTAATTAAATCTTCTGTGGATATTTTGTCACTTTCCTCATTTTCACTGTCATTGTGGTGATCTTTATTTTATACACTATCAACAATGACGTAGCTATAATAGCTTAGAAAATGCACTAGCAGGCAGTGGAAAATGCTAGAAAAAATTAGCTGATCTCATTTTCCTTTGTCAGATTGTCGTTTGGCATCATCTACCAATCAGAAAAAGAAACAAAATTTGATATTGTTATAAAACTGTTTACACGTATTCCTAATTTTTATGCCTGACCATCTGTATTAAATTTTAAAAAAATCAACTGCCATGCTTAAAAAAAAAAAAAAAAAAAAAGAAAAAGTTTTATAGAAGTATATTTAGAATATGAAACAGCTTTTGTTTTTTTGCATATTCCTTCAGAAGCTAAGCTTCAATAGTAATAAAAAGTGTAAGTTTGTTTTCTTCTCTTTTTTTTTTTTTTTTGTTTGTTTGTACTATTGCACCTCATATCAACTTAAAGAATTAATTATTATCAAGTTATTAAAAGAATTTTAAATTTTTATTTAAATAAGATTAAAGAAATATCAGTAGAAAAAATACTAAGAATCCATTTATTGATTTCACTTTCGCTTTGTTCAAATTGTTGATGACGCCATCTGCTGATTGAATAAAAAAATAAAATTGGTGATAATAATAAAGGAGTTTAAAAAAAAAAAGGGTTTCTAGAAGCTTTCCAGGTTTTGGAAGATTCCAGATTGAAGAAGTCCAGATTTAAAAGTTCTACCTGTAGTAATCAAATAAATTCCCCTCTTTCTCCAAAATTTCCACTTGCTTGAATTGTCGATATAGATAAAAATCTATATCTCCTCCAGGCAACAAAGTTTAAAATCTTAAAAATTAAATTTTTGTTGCTTGTTTTTTTAGAAATCTACATACTACAATTATTTTGTTTGCCTATTGCAATTACTGCAGTATCAGGGTTCGTAAATATCATGATATTTTCGAAAATATCAAAAATATCCGATATTTTGATATATATCCGATATTTTCACAATTGTCAGCTTACTGCTGATTATAAAGATTTTTAGACTTAATATAAATTAGAATCTAAAACGTATTACATTTAACATGAAAACATAATAAAACAATATTCTAAATGTCATTTTTTATATTTTTCTTATAAAATTTATGATCAAATAATTGAAAAAACTATCTTCTGCAAAAGTTGCTTTTTCACTCATCAAAACACAAAATGCAGGATTCAGTTTAAAAAATAAATAAAATTACACAACAAATTCTAAAATACAAAATTTTTCTGTTGAAGAATTTGAACATGAATGTAAATTTGTCTGGTTTTTCATTCCCTAGCCTACTGCACAATTTAGACTGAAGTAAATCAAAATTAGAAAAGATTCTAATGCATCTATTGAAGGAGAATCTGTAAACAAATGATAAGTTAAATTATCTTTCATGGGCTGTTCTAATTTAATATTATCCCACCAAATTTTTGGTTCAACATTTAAATATTCAGTTTCAAACATAAAGCTTATATGAGATTTTTTTGCTAAAATCCAATCACCAATTAACCTCTTTATCTCATTCTAGAAGGTGCAGTCTACATAAAGAATTGAGGCAGGGTAGGGAGGTATTGTTCAAAGAGAGATTTCTTATGATGGTAATGGGAAAGCTGCAGGTACAGTCCAAAACTAGTTTTTGGAGTGTGGGGAATATTTTGGGAGCTATTCTTTTTAGTTATTTATTTACAGATGGGCTAATTTTTAATAACAGTTGAAGAATTCATTTGCACTTCTTTTGACTGAAAATATTTTGAAAATAAATATTAAATATGAAAATATAAAAAAATACGACATTTAAAAAATAAATATCAAATGTATGAAAATGAAAATATCGAAAATATCAAAAATCTTGATATTTTGAAATTAAATATCGGATATATATCATGATATATATCAAGATATATATCCATTGATATATATCAACGAACCCTGCGCAGTTCAAAAATAATTTTTGATTTATTCTGTTGAGCAGCCCCACCAGTGGCCGAGAGGTTCTGCTCTCGAAGCTGGTAGACAGGAGGTGCTGGGTTCAATCCCAATCATGCCTGTCGGCCTAATCGTTTGGAGTTTTCGTGGTTTTCCAAGCATAAATACGGATTAGGTTCCCTTAGAAAGACCCCCACGGAGGGCACTTCCCCCTTAGGGCCCATATACCTCATAATGATAATTGGCCATCATACACACTTATTCTGTTGAGCTGAATCAGATATCAGACCAGATGCAGTGATCGTTAAAGATTAGTTGGGTGAATTATCCCTCCAGATACGTCTGGGATGGCTCAGTTGGTAGAGCATGGATAGCTTCAGAGACATCCCTGGTTCAAACCCTGACCCGGACTTTTTTCACTCACTTGGAAATTTACAATTACTTTGTTTATATCTATCTATATATAATGCAAAACTTGGCATTACAATAACGTCCAATATATTAAATCAATTCTTATCTAAATGGGACAGAGCACTGATCTTGCATGTATTTTGAATGAGTTCGTTAATCAAGTACATGATTAGTAGTACTCTGATAGTACTTTAAGGTTAAAATAAAACAAGATAAAAATTGGATTAAGTAAAAATACCCAGTCTGAAATAATTAAATACTAATTCCATTGTTCTTAAAAGATTCATCATTTTTTTTTCTATTCATTTATATTGTGTGATGATGATTAAAAAATAAATTTTTGTTTAAAAGTTTTATCCTAACAATGTGCTACATGTTTCAATTCAGTTTATATGTAATATTTATCTAAATGTGTGTATTCATTTTGTTTATAGGCATGGGTGTTAAGCAGATTTGTTTGCCACCGAGCTACTCTACATAATATGATTACTCATGTTTGTGATCTTGTTAATAGAGAACAGTTTACTCGAAGTTTAATTCAACTTGGCTTGTTAGACCCCCCTGTAACTGCAGAGGCCTCATCATCAAATGGTCCCCAACCAACACGAAGCAAAAGTTCCAGCAACTCTGTCCAGAGCCCTACTCTTAGTCCTGTCACATTTTCACAGGTAAAATGGACTGGCATTATTGTTTACCATTTTACTGTTTTTAAATCTTGCATATTCCAGTTACATTTTAACAATAACTGTAGGGTTTTCTAAATCAAAATAATTACAGAGCTGAGAAAAAAAATTTATTCTACAGGTTCCTTGCCATAAGAGATCAAAAGTTGCACTGTATTATCATGCAGACAAAATTTCTCTAATGCATAACTATTTTTTATTAAAATATTTTAGTGTCAATCCTTATGTATTATGTTCACTGCACCTTTCCCCAGAATCATTTAAACAAGATGAAGGAATCTTAATTTATTACATATGGTTACACTAGTTGTATATTTTTTGGTTTTTAATACATAAATTGTAAAAAATGTTTTTATTAGTAGTAAAATAATACAGTTAGCAATAGCGCAAACAACAAAAGGCAGTTTTAAAATAGCAAAGTATAGGTAAAGTTGTGCTGCTACTAGTATTTAACAGTAAATCAGAAAAATTATTACTATTATCGTATTTTAATTTTTAATAGTTAAGATAATTATTTTCATAACATTATTAACGAAACTTTTTACCATGATTTTCTTTTAATTCCTCTTGAACTGGGAAATGACTACATTTTATGTTTTATAACATCCTTTTTTCCTTAATCTAATGAGGATTTTTTTTTATTCAATCAATTGAAAACTTATTTCTTTTTTCTGAATAACTATTACTTCCTTGAACATAAGTGCCTAAGTTCAATTTAATATTAAAATTACAACAGCATAAACTGATAAGAATTGATCATCTTTTAACACTCATTTATTAGCTTAACTCGGATCATTTAATGTAAAGATGGAATTCTGTAATCGATTTTTCACTCACTTCCTGATATGCTGGAATTATAAAAATTATGTTCACAGGTGTGTTTCCAATGACAACACAACATTTTATTTGGTCTAGGAATTAATTCGTGCGGTTTTTAATAAAAAAATAAAGCTTTATTTCAAAAGCAAAATACATAAACACATTAACAAAAATACTGTCCATCACTACCCAGTACTTTTTCCCATCTTTCAGGTAATTTGCGAATTCCGTGTCGAAAGAAGTCCTCACTTTTCGGAGCGATCCAATCAGAGATCCATTTTTCTATATTTTCTGAAGAAGTGAACCGCTGTCCAATCAAATCGTTATTCATGCAATCAAACAAGTAGTAGTCTGAAGCAGCAACGTCTGGTGAATACAGCGGGTGGGGTAACACTTCCCATCCGACATTCTCCAAATATGTTTTGACCGGTTTTGCGACATGTGGTCAGGCGTTATCTTTCTTTCAATTCATATGGAACCCAATGTGACATCTTTTTATTCATTCCCATTGCTTTGAGGCTTTCGGAAACTGTTGTTTGATCAACCTCTAATGATTTTGCAAGTTTTTCCTGCGTTTGACACGAATCCTGATCGAGCAATGCTTTCAAATTTTTTTGGCTGTCCAGGTCGTGCTTGGTCTTCCAAGCCGTAATTGCCACTTTTAAACCGTACAAACCACTTCTGACACGTTCGTTCAGCTAGAGCATAGTCACCATAAACTTCCACCAAAATACAATGACTTTCAGTAGCACTTTTCTTCATGTTAAAGTAATGAAGAAGAACACTTTATCAGGCACAAAATTTGACATTTTCAGTTGGATAAAAATTGTTGTTGTTTACGCTTAAACCAAATGGCATATACTAAACTGGATGCACAATAACAGTAGTTTTAAATGCATGTTTGAACAAACGAAACTATGGGACACTACGCTAGTTACGCCATCTCTTGTGAAAC
The DNA here is from genome assembly GCA_963932465.1 of Maratus speciosus. Taxonomy (NCBI): domain Eukaryota; kingdom Metazoa; phylum Arthropoda; class Arachnida; order Araneae; family Salticidae; genus Maratus; species Maratus speciosus. The sequence continues at coordinate 506,703,032 of OZ010790.1, forward strand.
CGCACGAATTAATTCCTAGACCAAATAATATTGGTTAATTGTTATCATTACCATAATTTTATATGTCCGATATTATGATTACATTAACTCTGTTATTTCTTGCTTATTTAGTTTTGTTTAGTGGAATCTTTATGCCATCCACCTTTATCCACTGAAAGTAAACTGGCAAAGAACGCTGTTGCACTGCTAAAAAGTGGTCTTGAAACAGATATGAGTTTTGAAGTAGCCCTGGGTAATTTTTTATATTACTTTTCATTTCATATTAGAACTTCTGCACTGAAACCTATGATTGCTTCAGCTATTTTTTTAACAGGACAGCTACTGTAGTTTCTCACCCTTTCTCTTTTTTATTGAATAATATAGCCCTTTTATGAAGACTTGAAATAGATGATCCTAAATTCATTCTGCCTGTGATTTTATGATGGTTTTTGCATATCAAATATTTATCTCGACAGAAGGATTTTTTTTTTATGTTTAGCCTGTTTGTTTCTTAGTTTTTGACAGTTAAATCCTTCCTGTGAATTCCCCATGGCTTAAAAATGTTTCCAAAAACTCGAAAATAAATTTCATAGAAATCTTTCAAGTATTATTTGACATCTTGTTTCTACCAACTTGTATTTTTTATTTATTTATTTATTTATTTATTTATTTATTTTGTATGCTTCACTGTTTTTGAGTCAGGAATCAGCCTATACCTGTATCTGATTTATTTGGAAATCTTTCTCTTAAAAGGTAGAGATACACAACCTACTGACAATATACTGCAAGATACAAAGAAAAAATTATCCTTTCCCATTTTAGAAAAAGCCAAGTGCAAAAACAAAATAAGAAATGTGGTAGTATAAACAGTAATGCCTTTTATTAACAACTATTGTTATACAAGTTGAAAATTTTCCAAATGAGGGGAGGGGGGGGGAGTTTCTAGACAAGGAATCGAACCCAGGACCTTTGATTTAAATTGCCAATGCTCTTCTACTTGAGATACTGTACTGGGAATGACAACTGGCCAACACAATTCACTCAGGCAACCTCTTGGGAATAGAATCTGGTCTGTCATTTAGATAGCTCATCAGAATGGAGGTAAAGAATATCCATTTAACAATGGAAATGTAGATACTTCATTTTAACACAATTTTACTAATTGGAAGCATATGATAGAATTTCAAACTTTTCCAATTGTGTAAAAAAGTCCAGGCTGATAATTAAACCCAAAACCTTTCGCTATATTTGTCAAGTTAATTAGTTTAATTAATGCTTGCTCCAGTATCTGATTTATCAGAAGCCAGTTTGCACATTTTTGTATAGTTTCCTTTTTGTATATATTTTAAATATGTTTAATGTTTTTATATTTTCAGGGTATTTTTTCCTTAAAAGATTTTGCAGTCAGTTTTTTAATTAATATGTTTGTATAATATTATATTGTCATTTAATAACATGTCAAAAAGTTATTTGTTAAATTTTAGCCATGTTAAAGTAAAGTAATTGCAGCTTGTCAGCCTTTAATACGATTAAAAATGTGCGTAGTCTGCTCTTATAATGAAAAAGTATGCTTATTTGTCTTACTAGTTATGAATGTCTTTCATGATTAGAGTTATAAAATTTATGGAAATTTTAAAATGGGAAAAAAAAAAGATTTTTTTACACTTAAAAAAAGGTGATAAGGGGGGGGGGGGGAATTTTAGGAAAAAAACGATTTCTTACAAATAAAAGCTTTCCTATTTTTTTATTTATTTATTTATTTTTTTTTTAGAAAATATACAATAAAAATTTTTTAGGCTTGTGCCCATTAATTTTTTTTTCTCACTTTGTGTGAATAGTAAATAATGAAATAACTTACATATATATATACTTATATATATCAATAACTTATCAATAACTTATCAATAACTTATATATATTAACCATAATATATTTAACACTGGCCACACTGGATTTGAAAGCGAATACATACATTTAATTAAACACACAATACATAAAGAAACAAACAGTAGATGTTCCTTATAGTGAGTAAACAGAATTAAATATCACCTTTTTTATGAACTTTACAATAATAACATTACAAAGAACTTTTTCTTTTTCTCATCAAACAAAACCAGTCGTCGCAATCAAGCTTTTCTTAAAAACGCACGAATACTGTTCTAATGATGACATCTATCATCTTCTTGGCTTGTGAATCTTAACCTCCACCGGGTTGAGATGTTGCTCATTTTTCTGGCATGAATGTGTCACAAAGTAAATGAATAAGGAAAATAATTTTTACTCATATTCATATTCGTTCCCTTCATTATGATGATAATTTTTACTATTAAAAATTTAGTTTTTCATCAGAAGCTTTTCTTGTTTAATTTAATGCCATTTTTCATAATATATGATTTAATTGTTAAAATAATAATTTTATTTGCATTTTTTTAATTGCAATTAAAACTAATTTTTAACTTTAAAGGAGGAGAAAAAAAAAAACTTGTAACTTTCATATATCACTAGAGGAAATTGTTACCTGTATTGTACACTCCATCTACACTTTACAGTGAAACTTCCATAATGGGCATGCCTGAATAGCAGACACGTCTATTCTTTGATCACCTTTTCAATACCCAACACATTCATTTTTGTATGTTTTTAACTTTTGAATAGCAGCCAAATTTTATGATTCCGATGTGTCAGGCATTAATAGGTTTTGCCATATTTTCTTTTAGTATATAAATGCTGCCATGCAATCTCTTATTGATACAGATTTATTTATGTGCATTTATATTAAAAACAATAACCCTAAGGATTTATACTTTAGGTAAAAGCAGGCAAAAAGAATATTTTAAAATCCCAACTATAAGCCTCCCTCAAAAGTAAGCTCTCCACCCACTTTTAAGCAATTTTGATTTTGTTTTCTATTCCCAAATATAACCCCCCTCCTATTAATTTAAGATCTCTAAAACTATATTTAAAAAACTCTGCTGTGTTTGTTGTTCTCCACTAACAATCAATGAATATTGATCATCTAAATCCCCCCCCCCCTTTCCTCAAAAAGTTTCACATCCCCCTCTGACCTTCAACCCAGCAAATACCTTAAAATATTTAATATTAATTTTTAGAAAAAGCTGCCTTATTTCTTATTTCATAGTAAGGTTAAATATAACTACTCAGAATCTCCCTCTCTGAAATTTTTGCTCCGGCGTTTGTATCCAAGGGGGAAATTCTAAATATGTGGGGGGAGGAGTAAAAATTTTCCTCTCTTTTGCAATTTGGCTGTTCTCACCCCTAAATCACATGTGTATTCTAAAATAAATATAATATCTCTCTAAAATAACTTTTCTGTCTGTCCGTCCGTCTGCCTGCCTGCCTTTCTTTCTTTTACACAAAGAGGGATCACAACTTTCTATCCATTTTTAGATGCTTTATTTTCCTTTCTTTCTTTCTTTTGTGATTATTTTCAAAATTTTTTAAAAGAAATTATGACTGTGAATATTAGCAGTTAAATGATGCTAACTAGACTACTCTACTAGAGTTCTGTGTGGATCCCAAACCCAAAATTTCTGTATTCAGTCAACCCAAAACTCTAACTGAGCCAGAAAAAAAATAATTGACCCGCATTCTGACAAAATGTTTTTCGTCCATCTGCAACTCGTCCCGAACTTGACAAATTTCAACCGGAAACTGACCTGAACACAAAATGAATCGTTAGATGTGGCAATCGCAAAACTTTCTTCTATCTCATACATGTTAATACTTCCTGATAAATACAGCATAGCAGCGCCACCACTTAGGTGATTTACACCAAAATCTAATCAGCAACAACTTACGTGAACTTCTAATTGAATTTGAAGTTTGATAAAAATCTGTGCATTAGTTTTTTAGATACAGCTATTGCGGAAATCGAGAAACATTCTGCATAGCAGTTTCACCTGTTGGGCGATTTATACGAAAAACCAAACAGCACTAATTTATATCACGAACTAACTGAATCTGAAGTTTGATGAAAATTTGTGCATTAGTTTCTGTGATAGAGCTATTGCGATAATCATGAATAATGCTGCATAACAGCATTACAGCTGCATAACAGCATAATGCTGCATAACAGCCACCTATTGGGTGATTTACACCAAAAAGTTAGCAGCACCAAATTATATCAAGGACTAACTGAATTTGAAGTTTTCTAAAAATCTGTGCTTTAGTTCTTGAGGTATAACTATTGTGGAAATCATGACTAATGCAGCATAGCAGCACCACCTGCTGGGCAATTTACACCAAAAAGTAATCAGCATCAATTTATATCAGGAACTAACTGAATCTAAAGTTTTATTAAATTCCGTGCAATAGTTCTTGAGATAGAGCGCTCACAAAATTTGTATCACACACACACAGACAGACATTTTGTAAACATGTTTTTCGGAATCTCTGACCCCTGAAACGTGTAAATCCATCAAAAACTGGAATTAGAAAATTTTCATGAATCCAACACTTTCTTCTTGTAAAGATAAAAGAAAGTAAAAATATTAATCCATATTTTAAAGCAATTATGGATAAGTAATCTACAATTATACCTCTAGTATCATTTTTTTTAATTTCAGTTGAAAACTTAATATTTATATGCTCATTAATATTCAATTGTATAGTTTTTCATCTCAAAATTTTTTTTTGGAAATTCTTTTGAGAAGTTGAGTCAGCCCGAACCGGATCTACAAGTGTGAAAATACGATCTGAACCTGAACTGCAGTGAAAAAGTATATATCTGCGTGCGCTGACACGATTAAATTTGTGTGGACACTGGATAATTCATACATACTTTAAAGATCGCTAGGATTATCTTACTCAGAATGCACACAGGGGCCAGATATGAAATAAAGAGAAAAGGAGTAAAGATTATATAAATCTTCATCTCTCTATGTATGAGAGTGTTTCATTAAAGCCACAAAAAATTCATCATTAATAAGTATTCTGAAATTACCCCTTTAAAAATCAAATTGTTCTCCCTTCCCTCTTGCCTTGTGGGGACATGGCTCACTTTCAAAATCACAATTCTGATATTTTAAAAAAATGTCATGAAAAATTGCTAGCTATCTACAAACAGTTTACATAATTAGCTGTATTAAATTTTGATTATTATTTTTATTTTTTTCATATTGTTAATTCAGAGTTTCCCCCTGGTTTAAAAAAGGGCAGGGTGCTGCTTGTGGGAAAAGGGCACTTTTGGATTCCGAAGGGCATGTTTTGAATTCTTAAGGGAATTCTTGAAATTTTTAAAGGCATTCTTTTGATTTTTAAAACTACTTTTTAATATTTAATAGACAGAACACTATTTTAAAGACAACAATGAGTCAGTTTTTACTATGCAAATAATTTTTTTAATAAACAAAGGAGTAAAAGCACTTTTTTCAGGTGGGGAAAACAAGGGAGCTAATTTTTTTAATGAGGGGCAAGAGGGGTGCCATTTTGTAAACCTAAGCGCAGGCAGGGTGCAGTACCCTCCTGAAACACTCTGGGGGAAACTGGTTAATTATTGTTTATGTTTACCGATTAAAATCCTAAAGTACTTTAATAGCTTCAAATGATTTTGTGTTTTTTTAATATATATTCTTTTTTTTTTCTTCCAGATCCTTGTGGAAATGCAACTAATCAAGCAGAGAATCATATAGGAACACAATGTGCTCATAAGGAGTTTGCTACAATAAGAGCTCACTGTGTTGTAATAGCTTCAAGATGTGATTGGTTCAGAAAAGCACTCTTAAGTGGCATGAAAGAATCTATCAATAAGTATGCATCTAGTTTCATATTTAACTAAATATTTAAAAGAAGCTATACTTTCTTCAAATTATGTCATTATTTTTCTAGCTAAATATAGCAATTCATTTTCATTCTATGAAAATTTGCTTCATATCTTTAAAATGTATTTTTTGACAGATTTCTAAAGTTATATGTACTTTTTTTCTTAAATTCTTAATTTTAAGTTATCCTATTTGCCTAATTACTCATTATGATGAGTGATTACTGGGGAATTCTGCTTCTCAATATTTTAAAGAATTTTAACATGAACACTTTTTTTTTAAGAGTTATTGCAATGCAATTGGTGAAGTTTGGAGTTCTTTAAAATGAAGTTTGTGTAAATCAAAGGTTGTGTTATCAAATCTTTTTACTTAAAGAATTAAAAATTATTTGATTATTAATGTAATAATGAGAGGAATTTTACATCATTTTTGTGCATTTCAAATTACTAAAACCAGAATTTTTGAAAATAAAGAAATGCAATTTATATACAGTATGGAACCATTTATCCAGAAACCAGTTAACCGGAAAACCACTTATCTGGAATGATATTTCTGATAGACTGATTTCAGAATCTTTGCAGAAAAAGGTGTTATACACTGCCAGTTTGACATAGGCTTTGCTTGAAACAATTGTATAATTTGGTGACAACATCTAGTATTTTTTGTCGTCACATTTAGTTGTATTTTAGATGTTTTAATTTTTATGCAGAGGAAACAGAAGAATTTTTGTTCCTAAGGGATTCCCATAAATTACCTTCTTTTAAACTCTGGCTAACTTTTGATCTTTCTTGCATTGAATTATAATCCAAGTAATCTAATAATTTAAAATGAGAAATAATGCCACAACTACACATATTCCACAAAACTTATCTAATGGATGCTGCTTTAATGCACAACCAGTTAACCGGAAAAACCAGTTATCCGGAATACATTTGACCCCAAGCATTCCGGATAAATGGTTCTGTACGTATATATATATAATTTCAATAAAGTTATAAAAGTAAAATTTTATTTAAAAATTCTTGCACAAATTTTGATTAAAATTAAGTGATGAAATAATATACCGCTGCCCTTCAAGGTATTAAAATACTTCTGTTTTTAATTTGTTTGCCCTCATATGAGGTGGGAAGTAGTAAGTAGTAGAAAAAAAGTAAATAGTAAAAGTAAGTGAATTAAATAGATAAAAATATTGAAATTTAAGATACTATATACATATAAGAAGGTAATATGTAAAATGTTAATTTAGTGAAATAGTCAAGTAACAGAATTTTGAAATCATACGAACTTCAATTTAATTCCTTAAAGAATTTAACTTTACAATTCAAACTTACTTAATTAAAATGTACTTATTTAGTTTGTGTAATATCTATAGAACTAGGCCTAATAGAGCCAATTAACTTATTGACAGCTCCCGTGCCAATGCTTCATGAGTGATAAAAAAGTAAGAGACTGACTCTTTTCTGATTTTCAGAGTTTAAAGTCCTTGTGCTTGTGATCTATGAATTTTGCTGTTCTATCTCATGCATTCAAATCATAGACAATATTAAATACGAGAGTGTTAGTGCCCCACCAGTGGCCGAGAAGTTCTGCTCTCAACACTGGTAGACGGGAGGTGCTGGGTTCGAACCCAATTCCTCCCGTCAGCCTAATTGTTTGGAGTTTTTGTGGTTTTCTTTGAACCTTGTATTTCCTTGTGCAAATACGGATTAGGTTCCCTTAGAAAGACCCCCACAGAGGGTACTCCCCCCCTTTGGGCCCGTATCCCTAGTGTAGATAATTGGCCAATATAAACAACACACACACACACACACACCAGAGAGTTAGTTAATTTGCTGATCACACATGTCATAAGTAAAATGCATGATGCTATCTAAATTCAAATTGTACATAATACAAATCCATATAGCATTGTTCAGTGTGGATCATAAACTATATGAGACGTGAGTTTCAAAACTTGCCTTATCCAGAAAATCAAATTTTAGGAAATCGCAAAAAACCTCTGACTGCGTTCATAGGTTTTCATTGTAAGCCAAGGTTTTACAATGCCAAAAATACACGATAAAACTAGTTTTTTTTTTTTTTTTTTTTTTTTCCAAATTGTAGTTTTTTTTATGCAGGTTCAGAGAAAACTCGATTTTTTTTTTTTTAATTTTGGATAAGGCGAGTTTTGAAACTCACATCCTCATATATTTAAGGAAAATTCAACTTCATTTGATTAAATTTAACTTTAATATCCTTTTCTCAGTTTGATAATTTATTTCTTTATTTGATTTCTAGGCAGATTATTATTCATGATACAAGTCCACAGTTATTTCAAATATTTCTAGAATATTTATATGGAGGACAAGTTGACACTGGGCAGTTGATGACTGACCAGTTAGCATCTCTTATGCAATTGAGTGATCGATATGAAGTACGGAAATAGTATTAGCTTATCATCCCTGTTTTATTTTGTTTCAATTTTTCATTAAGATTGAATTTAAAATTTAATAGTGAGTGTTATACTTGTTTGAATATATATATATGTATTTTTAGGTTGATTGCCTTAAACAAATATCTGAAGATGCTCTTGTAAAGCATATTGATGAAGATTCTGCATTGTTTTTACTCAGTATTGCTGATCAGTTCAATGCTGGTGCACTAAGGGTAAATAATAAATAAGGAGATATTGATTTATTGTATATGTTTTTCTTTTTTCACTTTACAGTATTGTTAAGTAAAAAACCTGGAGTTTAGTTTTTTAACAGAATAGACTCCCTATCAACATTGGTAAATAGTTGGGGCTAGAACTTCTGGAGGGAGATAAAACCTTTTTTAAGCCCACTTTATTTTAACTTGCTATTTAAGTTAACCATAAGTATTAGCATATGACAAAAATGTTATTTAAATAATTCAAATGTTCTATGTGCATTCACCTAATCAAGGAATGAATTTATTTGTAGTGTTTATATTTTACAAATGTATTTCTTATAATCATGTCTGCTGGAAAAAAAAAAAAAAACAATTTATTTATTTTTAGAAGATGCTTCTCTTAATACTGATTTTAAAAGTCTTATAATTTCTTATTAACAATTTTATTTGATCTTTAAATTAAGAAGGCATGTTTTATGAAAATATTTCAAAATGTTAAAAAATGGAAAAATGTTGGCTAATGTTTTCCATTATAAATTTTTTATTAAACTGTACATGGAGTTAATTGCAACTTATGTAGTTTTTAATTCCAAAGCAAAATCATTTAATATTTTCCTGTCTTTCATCTATGTAAAACACTCACGGTATGTCTAATGTTTTGTAATACCCAAAAATTCATGCACAGTTTTCTGTAACACATCAGTGAACAGTGTATGCATCATATTTGGAAAAAAGTATATAAGTATTTAAAAATTAGTAGCAATTACAAAAAAAAAAAAAATATTTTTTTATCCAAATTTGAATTTTTTAAGTAATGTATTGCTATGAGCTTTTTTCTTTAAATGTTTTTATAGTTCTGTATTTACATTTTAGATGTTATTATAGCAGCAAAAAATGTGTAGTTGAAGCAATGCTATTGAAAAAGTCGATGTGTCTCCTTAAATTATTATAAGTCCTGATAATTTCTGCCTTATCAGCTATTAGTTGAGACCCTTTTTTATTATTAATCTTTCAGACAGCTGCATTAGAATTCATAGCTATGAATAAAGATATAATAAAGAGTGAAGTGTTTTATGATTTGCCAGAAGATTTACAATCTGAAGTTGAAGGAATGATCAGATGGGTAGAATTAAGGTATCTTTTAATTTTATTATTAGTGTTGCTTTTTAATAGGATTCAAAATGGTTTATTTCAAGAAAATTAGAAGTATAATCAAAATCCATAAATTTAGTTGTGGTTGTAATGTACTGCGATCATATAGAAATTTAACAATTGTGATTTTAAATATTTAAAATAACCAGACTTTTAATTTTTTTAGGACATGAATATGTATTAGATAGGGAAATGTTGTATCTTACCAAAGTTTTGGAATGATGTTAATGAAATGCATCTTTTGAATAAAAAAAATATTTTATCAACATAGTAGTAGTAAACAGACTTTCCTCTGGACTGTTAAATTTTGCATAGAAACTTAATCCATCCCAGAGGTATACTTATAAAAGTTTCCATTGATGATTAACTTTATTAAAATTTATTTGTCAATTTCTTCAGCTAAGCACTCTATCACATGTCCACTACAAAAGCTTAGACTCAACTGACACTGACCAGTACAATCAGAAATCAAATTTTTAAAAATGGGTGTAAAAAGTAAATTCAAGACTAGAGAACAGGAATTCTGCTCTTTCAGAATTTAGTGTCGCCCCCGGCATTTCCATTACTTCATTTTCTTCTGATGGACTGATGGCTTCTATTATTATGAAACAGCCATTATAAATGAAGCGTTAGGTGAAGATAAAAGAGCAGCCATAAAAAGTTAGAACTCTGATTTTCTGATCAAAATGGGGGAAAAAATAGCCATAATTTTGGCCATTTTTCCCTCCATTCTGATCAGAAAATCAGAGTTCTAACTTTTTACGGCTGCTCTTTTATCTTCACCTAACGCTTCATTTATAATGGCTGTTTCATAATAATAGAAGCCACCAGTCCATCAGAAAAATATAAATTGAAAAATTATGGCCATTTTTTTCCCCCATTCTGACCAGAAAATCAGAGTTCTAATTTTTTACGGCTACTCTTTCATCTTCACATAACACTTCATTTATAATGGCTGTTTCATAATAATAGAAGCCACCAGTCCATCAGAAGAAAATAACTCGGTTAAGCAGGACTCTACTGCAGTACAAAACATATTTCAATTTTAAGACTTAAAGCACACGTTTTATTTTATGCAAAATGATGTCATTCGCATCCGCTTAAGAATTCCACATTTACGATCTACTCTTAAACATCTACAGTAAAGCATGCATAGCACATCACTATCACAAAATAATGTACAAATGCAGCAAAAAGGTGCTGTCATTCAAGAAAATCTACAAAAAAAAAAAAAAAAAAAAAAAAAAAACAGCTATCTGATTCATAGATACTTAAAATTAAATATAGTTTATTATAGCTCCATTGTTTTAACAGAAATCATTTGTTTATATTTTTTTCACGATATCACATATTTTAATTAAATTTTCTTTCAGTTGTTATGAGAAAATGGCAACAAAAGTATATAATTACTATTTTAGAACTATTTTTCCTTTACTTTCTACAGAAATGGAGTACTTCCGTTGCCAATATTAGCAAATGGCTCTAAAAACTACAAAAAAATTAATATTTCAAAAAGAAATGGAGATACAGTTTTCAAACCAAATGCATTTAAAAGAACTTTTTTCCAATATGACAGTATAAAAATTGAAAATGTGCTATGCTTAGAAGTTAAAAAAATTGCTATATTTTTCCTGATTTTGTTGATGACTTTTAGCAAACAAATTTCTGTATACCATTTAGCGTTAACAGTTTTTCAATCCTATAAAGGAATGTTTGCGATATGTCCTGTAAGACCGAAGAAACAAGCAATCATTTTCTTGAAAGTGCTTCGTAAACGAACAACTTTCGTAGGATTCGGTTCATCTGGAAACACCCAAACAGTGGATTGTTGTTTAGTTTCCAGCTGATACGAATATATCAAAGTTTCGTCACCTGTAGCGATGTTGTATACGGACTTTGCAGTTCTAAATTTGAATTTTCTTTGCATTTCCTTACACCAATTTGCACGAGCCTCTTTTTGAGCTTCTGTCAAACTGTGCGGAATCCATCTGGAACAAATCTTTTTAACAGCTAAATGTTCGTGGCAAATTGAATATATTGCAGTCTGTGATATTCCGAGGGATGCTTCTATCTCACGATATGTGACATGCCGATCTTCTTCAATCATCTTGCGCACAGCATCGATGCTGTTTGGAATCACTAGCGATTTTGGTCATCCTTCACGAGATTCGTCACTAATGGACGCACGACTATGACAAAATTCTGCAAACCAATTGTAAGCAGTTTTTTCTGATGGTGCTTCATTACCAAAAGTTTCGTGAAGCGATACTAAGCATTCTTGTCGGGTGAGGCCTTTCTTAAAATCATAAAAAATCATCCAACGGAAACCTTCAAGAGTTATTTCCATTTTTTTCACTCACTTGTTTCTTTATAACACTCACTGTAAACAAAATATGCAGGCGATTTCTAAGATGCCACTGATTCCAAAATAAAAAAATGTGAATTTTACGAATATCCTAAAGACAAATTTCAACAGCGCCTTCTAATGGCGATTTGTAAAAACATAAAAGGTAACTCTCGTAATCGAACTGTGTTTTCCATTTCTTTTTTTTTTTTCTTTTTTTTTTTTTTTTTTTTTTTTTTTTTTTTGCAAGTGTCAGAAAATAGTGTCAAAGTAACCGAATTCTCGCGCAAAGGAAGAATAATCATTCAAGGAAGGGGGAAAAATGCCTTTGCCACGTGATCAAAATTGCTTATAACTAGGTAATTAACTTAGGTAATTTATTTATCAAAAAATGGCAAACTCAGTTTGATTCAAAATCGCTTCCATAGTCAGGCCTTCCAATTTTATATCTTTCCGTTAAAAAATGTATTTGTAAATGTGTCAAAACATTTTGCGCTTGTTGAGCAGAGCAGTTGGTAACTTTCTTAACTATTGAACATTTTAGTTAATGTGGGCTGCTTTATAACTTAGTGATGGTAGAATAAACATTATTCTCCTTGCTTCTTTCCTTATTGCTTATTCTCATTACTAGTTTAAAGTACCGGTCTTTTGTTTGCTTTTATACATATTACGTTTATCACAGTTTTATTAATAGTCTACATTTATTCATCTTTATTTATTTAAATATGTTACTTACTTATCTTTTCCATAGCAGTCTTTAACTATAAACACTTTTAATTTATTTTATTCATATGATGTTTACTTCGTAAACATTGTTAAACGTTGCCGTTCTTCATATCTTGAATCAGCCACGTCGTACTTAGAACGATTCATGATGTATTGATCCCACTTTCGCTTTGCCACTAGATGGCAGCATAGGATCTTTTTAAATCGAATGAATCGATTTCATCGGCTCAGGTTTTGCATATCTATAACGATATCGGCTGTTTATTGGATGTCGTGATTCTTCTTAGATCACGTGTCGTTCCTTCCCCCCCAGTCGTATATATCCTCGGCGTTTAGTTGAGAACGTTGCCTTTGTTTTGCTTCTCCCATGTGAGGAAGATAGTTCAAGAAACTTGAATGCCCGGAAGTTTTACGGTGTTCATGGATGCTTAAGTTTGAAATTAATGAGTTTTAGTTTTAAATAGTTTTTAACCAACCTCTGCTTATCTGTAATATTTTCTACTGTTAATTAGTGTGCTGTTAAACGTTTGTTTTTGTTATCACGAATATCTTCAAACCAGCTGTCTGCATCCTCGATTGTGTGTATGACTATTTGTATCCTTGATCTGTGATGATATTTAATAAACTGTGTGGTTCGAAGTTCACTCAAGTCTCTGCTATTTTATTCATGCAGTTAGAAGAATATTTTCATATATCGTTGACATTATTCAACTTACTCTTCAGTTGCACTCCTTCCAGCTAAAAACCTACACTGTGTTAGCCTCTGCTTGTTTAATAGTTACCTTTTTGAAGACATATTAACTTAGGTTATATGCTCTAAATTATTACTTAGGTATATCATTAAGAAGTTTTTCTTTTCTGTACGTAGACGTAAGTTAAGATTCAGTAATAAAGCTTCATTGCTCTAGACCTTTTTTTGTTTTTCACTTCTTTCCTGAAAACTGCCCCTGGAAAGTCCGAACTTTAGACTTTGTACTGTACTACAAAATTCTCATTGTGCCACTGTGGGCTTAAAAGGGTCTGGGTGTAAAAATTCTCAAAAATATTCATTTTACATTTTTTTTTTCTTTTGCTAATAAAATACTACAAAGCTAATTTAATTAAATAAAGGAAACTGCGTATTTCTACAATGATTATGTTAGCTGATATTAGAATTTTTTTGTTGTTTTAACAGAACCCTGTCTTTAACTGAAACTTTAAGTCAATTTATCTCAGAATGGATTTTCTCATTATTTGTCATGTTTAAAATGGTATATTTAAACTTTCTTTTGAGATCCATGCATAAAGTTTTGCACAGAGGTTTTATGATATGTTTTTAATAAATTGTTTTTAGTTCATGTGAAAAATTTAAAAATATAATCATCAAGATAAAAATCACTCTCAAAATTGCTTTTTTTGTCACTTTTAAATTCATTATAAATTTTGTAAGTAAAATTTTTATAAATCCTGAAGACAAAATAACAAGAAACCTTTTTTGCACACAATAGTGAAAAAAGTGAAGAAATCGGACAAGTTGTTCATGAGTTAACTTACATCAAAAATTAAATAAGTACAAAATTTTTAATTTTTAAAGCAATGTTTAAAATTTTTATTATTTTTTTTATATCATAAGTAATCTTTATAAAAACATACATTTTAGAATAAAGTACCTTAAAATTTGCCTATAAATAAAGGAAATAAAATTTTGATAAATAGGACCTCTTAAGCATGGCTGCAAATGGCTGCCTCATGTGCCTTAGATTGGTAGAATAACATAAAATCTTGGCTCTTACCTTTCTATTTGATCCGAACCCAGAACTTTTAGTTGCCAATTGAACTAAATATTTAGTCTGTGTTTTTTTTTAAATCAATTGGTTTAAATCATGATTTTAAACAGGATTAAAATCAAGCTGATTTAAATCAACGAGCCCTGCAACAATGCATCTGAATAGTTTTGTGAAGTTGTATAAAAATTAAAATATAATGTGCACAATTTTTTATAGGGATGATGTTGTTATCCTGAACTTTTATAACATAATTAATTTCATCATGTTAGAAATAGTATGCCATCATTAAAATGTAATGATCTTTAAAGAATTACTGCCTATAAACAGCGATGTAATCAAATTTGTTTCTGTCCCTGTAAATGCAGTCTTAATACTACTCGTATCATTTTCTATAAAAAATATGTTGTAAATGTTAATAATGCATATCAGTTTTGTAATGTTAGAAGCAGCTTAACGTCATGGAAATATACTAAAACAATTATCACTCATACACCATAATTGATCTGAATTCTTTTCAGTATATCTTTAAACAAACTCTAACTGCTATGTACTCTATTTGCTGTAGGGAACCCCAATAGCATCCTTAAATTATTGGTAATATTAAGTATAATTATCAAAATTAAAGAGTGCAAACTGAGACAAACAGACCAACTGAGGTCATAAACACTTTTCTACTATGTTGAAAAGTGCTAGTTTTTGTGAGCAATGGTTTAATAATATACCTCATCTGGTAAAATATCCATGGGAAATTCAAAAGATAATACATTCCACAGCCAGCGTACTTTAATTTAAAGATCACTCAAATGATTTATTTGATAAAGGGGGATATTAAATTATTCCTTTTGAAACTAGTTATTTTTTAAAAGCATACCTGGCTATAGTAGTTTTTTGTTTTTACTCTTGTTTTTCCATCCACCATGTTAACACAGCAAACTTAACCTTATTTTAGGAATTCTCAACGTAGTGAAGAGCTATCTGGTCCACAGTATTTAGGGCCTGATAGTCCTAGTTCTATGTCCTCTAGTCTATTAGATATTGAAGAATTAACTTCTGCAATGAATCTGTCTGGAAAAGAGGTAAATCTTGTTCTAACAACTGACACACTTTTTCATTTAGTGAAAAAAAAAAAAAAAAAAAAAAAAATATTTCCCTAAAGAAATAAGATATATACCGTGTTTTTTGTTTATCTAAATATTTTTTTAATTAGTCTATATAAATAGCATACTTTTGTTGACTTTAAAAAAAAAAATAACATTAAAATATAGTTCAAGCTGTAAATGTCTTTAGTAATATATTAAAAAACTTCTATATTTTCCTAATAAAGATAACTTAATAAAACTGTATAAATCAGGATGAATATTTTCAATGGTAGTGTCAGTAGCTATATCTCCTACTTAAATATGTTCAAGTCTTTTCAGAGATCTGTTCTCTTTAAAAATATGTATGAATACACAGATGCAGAAGAAAAAAAAAACAATTTTATGCATCATAAAATGACAAATCATTGTTAAACATTGTGTAAATATATAATGTATGAAGATATATTGCAGCAATTCTTCGTCATATCGTTCATTCAGATATATCAGTCTTTTTTCTTGTCTGCCAAAGACAAAAAAAAAAAAAATAAATAAATAAATAAAAATAAAAACCTTCTTTAACACCACTTTTTAAGTATCTTTATGTATTTGTTAAGTATCTTTATGCATCTGTTAAGTATCTTTATGTATCTGCCACTTAAAATAAGTGCAACCTTCTGGAAAAATTCTAATATGTGTTTAAACTAAAATTTTAGAGACAGATACAAAACATTAATTCCTATGTTATCTTGCTTAATTTTTTTAATACCCTTAGTTATAGTATGCTTTTAGACATGTTTTGCTTTTTGTTGTTTCCTGACATGCACAAATATACCAGAGTTGGCATGACCAAATTAGATAATTTTAACCATTGTTTAAACCATTTACACTATGTTTGTATGTGTGTAGGGCTATATCAATGAATATCCGATGTCTCAAACAATTAACTTAAATCAAAGTCAACACATAAACATGGTTGAAACTAACAAGTCTAAAACAGAAAAAAATATTAAAATTTTATTATTAAATTTTTCAATTAAAAAAATTCCGATTATTTATGGAAATCAGTAACATAAGAGGATCTTAAAATTTTTGGATGGTGGGTTAGAAAAAATTACTCGATTGGGAAGGGAAGGCTGTCTTCTACAAAAGCTGTAAGCTTGTATTTTTGAGTAGCCATAATTAGTTTTGATGCTTTCTGAAATCTAAAAAATTAAATTTGCCTGTTTAATGTCTGTGATATTTTCTCTTCTAAAATGCTTACCTTTTTATTTAGAGTTTTTCTAAATCAATATGTTTTTATCTCTACATTTGCTAATTAATTTTTTATTGAAGTTATCTAGCATTTATGAAGATATCATATTCTTGTATCAAACTTGGTTGTTCTAATTGTTAGTAATATTTAATTTCCATTTTGTAACTATTGAGCTGTATATGTTTGTAAAAACAACAACAACAACAAAAGAGAAAAAAACTTAAAAGATAAATGAATAAATAATAATTCAAATCCAAAAAAACATTTAAACTAAATAATAATAAAATAAAAACCTTTTTTTTTTTTTTTCAACACTGCAATATATTGTGGGATTGTTGTGTTTTGAATGTAAACAAGATAAAATCCTATCTGGGCAGTTAACTAAATGCTGGATGTAATAATAAAATTAGTCTTCATGTATATCATTGACCTTGACTAAGCTGATTCTCAATGTCAATTTTTAGGATTAAGTATTAAGATTATTTCAGCTATTATTAAAGTAAACTATAATTATTTTAACCATTATTAATTTAAATTTTTGTTATCAGCATAGAATAGATTTTTTTTAAAGGTAAATTGACGTGTAACTAATTATTTTTTTTTTACTGATAGAAGTGTTTCCTAACAATGTGATTGTATTTTTAATTAAAGATTTTTTTTTTTTTTAATAATGCTATATCACCCTTCAAATTTATTTTCCTTTCCAAAAATTTTATTATTTGTCTAAATGTAGTTATTGCAATGTTTTCCTCTAATAATTTTATTGTGTAGTTTATATATCATCATCAACTGTTTTAATTCCACTGCTGTGTGTGATATATTTGTATATTCTTTAATAGGAAGGACCAGCATCTGATTCCAGTTCTTTAGAAGAACTTTCTTTAACTCATGATTCAGCACAGTTAGAAGCATGTGTTGCTCAGCTTAGAGACATTGTTGGTGATAACGTTGCACGTGAAGATCTTGTCCGGTTTTCTTTAGCTGCAGACTATGACGTTAACAGAGCCTTGAATTTTATTTTCTCTTGATCTAATTTAACATTCCTTTACATATTCATAACTCATGTGTTTTCATTGAATGAAAAGCATTCAGATTGTATGCAGAGGTTTTATAATGAAATCTGTGACTTATAAATAGATTTGGGAAATTGATTTTCCTTAATTTTGCCCTTTTATTTTTCATCTTTCGTATGTGATATAAATTAGGTGTACATTCTCATGGGTATGAGTTTTTATTTCAGTTGTTCAGTTGAATTTGGTGTTTGGTTTATTTTGTATAGTCCCTTGTCCCCTTCTCTTTGACAACCAGGGCTGGATTTAGGCATGAGTCCCAAGCCCAGGACAGCAAGTACAAAATTTTGATAGTATTGTAAAAAAAAAAAAAAAAAAAAAAAAAAAAAAAAAAATTATATACTAAACAGAATACTATTTACTGTCATAGACAGAGAAAGAAGTTATATATATATATAGGGAGCGTGTTCTGCAATGATGAATGTTATTAAGAAATATTCCTCACAAAAGTGATATGAAAATAAAACTATTGTTTTCTCAAATAGTAAAAATTATTATGTTAAGAGCTTGTTTCATGGCTTGGCCTTTTAAAAAAATATATTTGTTAGCTCAGCACAGAATTTCTGACCACTGTATGATGCCTTATTTTTTATCTACTATGTATGAAGTGCTAACAGAATTAAGGATGAAATCTGTTATCTATACCATTTTTCAGAAAGTGAAAACTCAAAGCAGTTTTTCATCATTCAAGGGTTTTTTTTAAACATTAACTAAGCTTTATTACTAGCCTTCTACATTGTATTTTTTTTTGTTTTGTTTGCCTTCAAAAGAACATTACATGGTGTATGTGTGTTTTTTTTTTCTTGGGTGGGGGGGGGGGGGGGAGGAGCGATGAGCTGGCGATTTAATCAGGCTTGTGAGTACATGAAATGGAAATCCAGCCCTGTTGTCAGCATTTTATTTATAGTGTTTAATATTTTCATCTACTAATGTTGTGGATTGACAATGTCTCTCTGACTGCTGTAGAGGCAAAATTTTTGTATTCAAATGTATACGATGTACAGCTTATAAAAAAACTTTTTACATATGAATATATTCTTCATATATATATATAGATATATATATCAGCAGACATAGAAATTAAAGTATTTACTCTATGATGAATAAATTGTTCAAAAACAATAATTTTTTTTTTTTAATTCAAGCTCATAGATATTTTTTGTTATATGTACATGTCATGCAACTTTTTTATGAAGTTGTGGTTGAAGCTTCAATCGTAGTTGCCAGCATGTTAGTAATTCAGGTATCAATGTTAATTATTAGACTCTCCCTGGATTGTGAAATTTGATTGAATTTTCTTTAGCTATGATGATTAAAATAGATATATATATATATATCAAGTGAATTTAAAATAATCCACGCTAAGAGAAAAACTCACAGATGTGGGCGTGGTTTACAATCTAGGCTTAATGATTTTTTTTTTTTTTTTTTTATTGGGCTAAAACTTCTGAAATTTATTGACAAACTAAAAATCCAGGGTCTAAATTTTTAAAACGATAATCACTTTCAAAATTTTCTTGAGCCCATGTTTTCTAAATGAAAAAGGTAAATATGAAATATTCTAAGCACAAAATTTTTGATAAGGAACCTCTGAATTTCCTGCACAAGACAATTTCTATATCTGTTTTTTTAAGTTCATAATCTTTAAAAAATATCTAAAATGGGAATTTCTGAGGGGCTATACTGTAAATGTCTAAAAGAAAAACTGTTCCAATTCTCCATTTTAGAAAAAGCTGGTAGCTCTTTTTTTTTTTTTTTTTTTTAAACAGATATTTAATATTTCTTACGTGTTGATCTGTTATATTTCTTACAGATTTCTGACAAAAATTCTAAATTTAGATTATTTTTTATTTATCTTCTCCATTCCATTTTAAAAATGTTTTAAAATAGTTTTGAAAGTGAAAACCATTGTAAAAACCAGATTTTCTGCTAATTTTCAAGTTGGCAATTAATTTCAGAAAAGGCATTTTTTCACGATTTTCAAAAAAATCAGCAAGACTATACTGCAGATTGCAGGCATATATCTATTCCAAATTTTGCTCCTTCCTGGATTTCATCTTGCTGGCATAAATGGCTTTGATATTATTGAAAAGATCTGTTACTGCGTTGTAACTTACTCTGAAACATTCTTTTTTGTGTCTACTTAAAATTGAATTTAAAAAACTGTATGCATTGTAGCTAACAATATTTCCACATAAAGTACTCTTTCAAAATTTATTGTATTCTGTTATTAGTACTCTGGTTAATAAGTTGGAGTTTTTATGTAATGATAAGGTAAATATTCATGATTACACATTGAAATTGCCTCACAATATTTTAAAGTCATTTTTGATTTTTGTGTTTGTGTGTGTGTGCGTGTGTCTTATGTTGTGTTCTGTGTTTGTAAGTACATTTTAATTTTCATTGAAAGCTGTTTCAAAAGTGTCTTGTTACTTGAATTTGTATAATTTGAATCTATGAATATTGTGTAATAAAATCTTTTGATATTAAAGCTTTATTTTCTGAAGAGCGTAATAAAAATAATAATAATATAATTTAAGAAAAAATTCGTAGCTTGTATACATGTAATTTTGTAAGTTATGCATTTTTTTTAATAGAAATCATGCAGTCATAGTTTCATTTTAATTATTAAAAGGTAATAGATTTTACCTTAAATAATTGTCATTACTTTTATTTTATTTTTTAAATATATGATTGCATTTATGTAATAACTGCAGCCATATCGATTAGATACAGATTAGACCTACACAAGCATGAGGAAAACATGTATTGTAGTTAATGTGATTAAATAATTTCTGAGTCTAGAATGCATTTCCAACTTGTGGTAAAGAAGACAAAAAAATTAAAAACCTTACA
Source organism: Maratus speciosus (assembly GCA_963932465.1). Lineage (NCBI taxonomy): Eukaryota > Metazoa > Arthropoda > Arachnida > Araneae > Salticidae > Maratus > Maratus speciosus. Next base: position 506,723,667 of record OZ010790.1, read on the forward strand.
AATATATTTTTATTTTAAATATCATAAAAGTTCAGAAAAAGCTATGCATTTCAATCTTTCATCTCTGAATCACATGTAACAACTACAAGCTGAAAAGCAGAGTTGTTCTTGATTCTATTCTTGTAGTAGTTGCATGTACTTTAATTTGAAGAAAGTTGGGTGTAAAAACAAATTTAAAAAATTTTTTTTCTTTGTATGATATTGTGTTTTTACAAAAGTTTTTATTTCAGTGTGTGTGAAAACATTGTATCTGCTCTTGCAAGAAAAGGAATGATTTACTCCCTTTTCCACATGCCTTTTTTTTTTGTGTGTGTGCTTGCTTTTGTGATATTCTTAATAATTTTTGTTGAAAACATTATTATATTTACAAAACAAATCTATTTGGATTTGGTTTCTTTTTTCATTTGATTGTACAAAACTGGAATATAAGTTTCTTCTGATAGTTTCCGTTTAGTATGATTAAAAAATATGTTGATAAAATATCATGTAAATTGAAAACTGTGATTACATAAAGTGATTTGTAAATTAAACTGCACTTTAATATGATGTTATTTGTAAGCATGAATTTTAAATTATGGCTATTGTGTACTGGGTATTGTGTTAAATTGTAATGTTCACTGATTTCTGAACTTTGATTTACTTTTGCATGTTGATTTTTCATTTTGAAAGTCTAGGAAAGTTATGCATTTGATTATTGTATAAAATTGTTACGTAAATTTTATTTGTAAATTAAGCTTCACTCCAATGCCATAGTTCAAAGTCTTTCAACATGTTGAAAAATTCCTTTGCTTCTTTAATTATGTAGTTTTTGGGTGTTAAATATAATTTTTTTTTTTTTTAAATCTCTTCTGAAATATAAATTGTATTTCTGTGTTTTATAGAATTGTATAAATATTCAGAAATGTAACATGAGTAGTTTTTTTTATGTAGTATAATCTATCTTTTTTAAATCTTCTTATGAAATTGATATGAATTTCTAAAATCCTTTTTTCTAGACTTATCTACAGTTATGTAGTTTGATTTTGTATTTTGAATTTTATTTAGTAATAATTCAAATTTTTACACATAAAATTGTTATTTGTAATTAATTTAACTATATACATTCTATCTGCATGCCAAATTTGCCTACATGTAAAACATGTACAATTGCTAAATGTAAAAAGAAAAATGAGAAATATCGACAAAACATATTACTTACATTTCTTTTATGGTGTTAATATAGCGCAATGCTGGAGTACAATGGAAGTTTCTTTTAATTTTCTCCAATTCTTCTTTTTTTTTTTTAAGTTTATTTACTAACTAGTAGAATAGACGGGAACATTTACTGTACATTTATTCTGTTATTGTAACTATCATATAAATTTATCTATTTCCGAAAAAAAAAATTACATGAAATTATTTTTTGTTTCATTTAACTCTTAGATTGTCAATTCTAGCTCTGCCAAAATGACTTCTCAGGAGTTCTCAACTAATACGTATTCGTTGAATAAAAAGATCATTGGAATTAACTAAAAGGCCACAACATCTGTAAAATAGCAAAACTTTCTGTAAATTTTACCAAAAGCATTTTATTTAGGTGTATCAACATTACTGAATTTGATTTTTTTTTTTTTTCCCTTTGCAGTTGACACTTTTCATTTCTTGCATCAAAAGTTTATTATAAAATAAAATAATTGTTCCAAAGAGCTCTGTGAACTGCAAAAGTATCAGCCACTAGTTGGAAATGTCTGTTCTAGAAAAAGTATTATGTAATTCTCTTTTCTGCTCAATAAACAGTGCTAGACAAATTTCTGTATGTTTTGAGTTCTGTAAATTGTTATTAATTAAATATGGGAAATATAATGTGGCATTATTTATATGATGTAGCTTTCCAGTATTTATTTAGTAACATCTTCCATGATTATGATATCAACAAGATAAATTTTCTCTTCTGCTTAAAAGATTCCTCTATTTTCTTACACCATAATTTAGTATATATGTAAGCATTGTTACTGAATTTATAAGTCGCTTTTTATCTTTAGTTTTATTTCCTTCTATGCTGTTATTAGCATCACCTGCCTACACTATATTGCCTTTGACTTTTTTAGCTAATATTTTGATTGAAAGTCATTAGTATAAAGACAGACTTTACACTTGTTGTATGCATTTTGCCTTCTGTATAAGACCTATTTAAAAACTATAATTAGCAGTTGCTGTATAAAGAGAAAAACTTCTTAAAAACACTATAAAATGAAAAAAAAAAAGTACAATATATTTTGAAAGAACTCAGAAGCATAGGAAAACATAAGACCCATGGGACTGAAGCTCTCCACTTGTATTTATAAATCCGATTTTAAATTAAAATGCATAAGTCATAATCTGAAAATGTTTCATTTATAAATTCGAAGTAGGTCTTTCAAATGCCGTAAGATTCCTTAAAATTGATCAATTACTTCTTGAGTTTTTGCATATTGAAAAATTGGTTGGTTGGTTCTCCCTTTTTTTTCCCCCCCTGTTTTCTGAAAAATTATTTTAGATATTGGAATGTGACAAATGGCAGACTGTATCCAAAAACATTATCTAATTGCCCCTGATAAGTCTAGAATTTGTTACAGAACCATCTCTGAGTCTTTTTGGACAGGCAAAAGAAAAAAAAAGTTGACTATACATCATCTAAATAGTTGAAAAATTTTAGAAATATGTGTTTTTCTGGAAATTGTAGGCACACTCTAATTGTATATATTAGAACATATTATTTGAAACTCTCAACCCACTGTTTCATCTTTTTTTCAAATTAATATTATTAAGGAGTTTCATGGAATTTAACTTTTGCTAATTATAATGCAAAATATGATTATATGCACTGCTTACTACTCCATGTGTATTCATTCCTGGTGAATAATTTTTATTGCATGAGTGAGGGCTCTTCCACCCCACCTCCCTTCCCCTTCTGGACCCCCTGCTGTCCCATTTAATTTATAATTGTAACTTTCTAAAATTCAGTATCTTAAATCATCTTTCTAAAATACTTAAAATATTGATTTTGTGATAATGACAATAATTAGTTTGAAAGTTTATTACCTCTTAGACATGACAAAGACAAAATATTATTGTAATGGTGCAAAACTTGAAAGTTACCAAAAAATATTATGTAATTACAAAAATTATTGAATGCAATCTTTTTTTCCCTCAATAAGATCGGTTAAACACTCAGAGAGCTGGGATTAAAAATGTATAAAAATTCTCCATTGTGTACTATGAGTTTCTTTTTATGAAAAGTTCCTTTTTTCGTGCTAATTCTTCAAAGCATGGTTTTATATTTCTTCAAAGACTTTTTTAATAAGGTGAGAGAGAGTGTTTATAAGTTAGGTTTGCCTGTCTGCTGTCTGTCCATGCTCTAACTCATGTAAATATACTCAGATATCTGTGCAATTGATATATGTTATTGATGTTTGATGATATGGCTTGTTTGGTATTAAAAATGAAGCATGTAGCATTTGTAGTTCATTTACAGGGACACTCAAAAGAATTACGGTCCATTGGGAAAAAGCATTTGAAATGTTATATTATTTCAAACGTATTGATATTGATATATATCACTGAGGTGTATTAAAAAATGCTTACTATAGAATAAGGTGTACATGGCAGTCATCGTTCATTTACAGGGACACACAAAATGATTCCGTTACAGGGCTGTCTATCAATAATAAATGAATAACAATTGCTGGAAGTGTGTTTCCAGTTGTGGTACGCATTTTAAATTTTGAATCTCTTTTTGTGTATTACTTACAAGGGAACCACTTTTGGTGCTGCTTGCACCTAGCATTGAGACCTGGTGCATTTTTAAAGCTCTATATTACGAAGTTTGAGAATCAAAAAAATTTTTCTGTTAAAATAATATTTCTTGATTTTACAGCAGCATAACTTTCTGAAAATGCAACTTTCGAGACCATTTATTGGGCTATTAACATTAAGGTTTTTTTAAAGAAAGGCATTAAAAAATAAAAAATAGTTAATAATAAATATAAAATATTGGAAAAAGTTTAAAAATTCCTTCAAAAACCCACGAATTTGATTTTGAAAAATTGCAACATTATATTCACTTTTTTGGCGAGGGTTGGCGCTTTTTTTTTCAAACATAGAGCTTTCTGGCAACCCTAGCCAAATGTCATAGCTGTTTGTCTTTTGTGAGGAGAGGAACTTCACTAGAAATTGTAATGTCTGACCTAATTAGCCACAGTAATTTTTCTAAATTGTGTAAAAATATTAATTTACTTCACGATTACTTTTACCAAAGGACCATTTAATACAGCAACATTTCATTTTAAACATTCGAAACTTTATTCCATTTGATTTCAAAAGAAAATAGTTTGTTTATTTTGTATTTCATTAAAAAATAGTTTTCAATGATCTTGAAAGCTTTTATAGAAATATATTTACTATTTATATATTTATCATCTGCATAGAAAAAGAGAAAAGAAAAAACCAAATTCTTGTTTCTTATGCTATCCATTATTATCAAACAAATTGCAATCTGATATAATTCTAATATTTACTGTACATTCCCTCCCCGGAGAAAGCAGGCTGAAAAATTGTAGCGCCCTATTTGTCAACTTAACTCACTTTTGGTGTGAAATAAACAAATAAAAATGTAATAATAAAAAATTAAAAGTGTGGAAAAGTATATAAAATATGATTTTAGCAGGAAAATTTTATCGGTTCTCTAACTTTTATGTATAGGGCTACAAAATGCACCAGGTCTCGATACTAGTTGTGAGTAGCACCAAAAGTGGTTCCCTTGTTAGTGTTCTACAGATCCTATACAGTACCGCACAAAAGATCTTGAGTACATTTCCATTTATTGGTGGAATTTGCTGTAGGGGAATTTTGGGATATGCTATGCATTTTGTAGCTGTATTAAGTTTTAAAATACTATGTAGTATGTTTATGAATCTATAGATCCTATACAGGATACAAATAGACAGGATACCAATACAAAAGAATTTGGGTATTTTTCTGACTATTGATGGTATTTTCTGGCATTGGTTTTCAAATGTGTTATGCATTTTCCATATTGTCTCATGGATAAAAGCAGTGTTCGAAATCCTTGGTGGTCCGCTGGTCCGAGACCACTAATTAAAAAAATTTAGTTGTCCGCAGGACCAGTAGCTTTTTCCCCCTCTAACAGGTAAACATAAATTTTCCCATCCCTGAGAAAACCGCAACCAAACACAAACCAGAATTTTATTTTATTTAAAAAAAATAAATAAAAAATTGCATTAAAACTTAGTCAGTTGAAATAAATAATCGGAAATAAATACATAATTATAATTAATAATTTTATAGTTTTTGTTCATGTACTGTTTATTTAATTTTTAGCAAATTATAATTTTACATTTTATTATGCTGAAGGGAAGTTTGGTTTATATTCTAATAGGAAGAGGAGGGGGGTGTCACTTGAAGGGTTAAAGGTACATAATAGAATTTTATGTAGCTCGCCAGTAACGATGTCTGCAGACCAGTAAACTTTGATGTTTACTGGTCCCTTGGACCAGTGACTTTTTTTTTATCAATTCTACCGCTGAAAAGTTTGTATGCTTAACGGCTGGCTCTCCACGAGAGGGGGATTTCATTTCATTTTGTTTAGTTAGATATCTTCTTTCATCTTATTATGATGTGATTTTTTTTTTTCTATGGTGTACTTATATATTTTATTTTCATAATTTTTTGCTGTGATTCTGAACCATAGAGTAAAAAGAAAGAATAGCAATGAAGTGTGGTGGCTGGAATTGATGCCAAAAATGTAACCTCAAAATCTGCTACATTCGGTCCAAACACAACTACGTGCTTTTGCCAAAAAAGAAAAAAAAAAACATTTAGTAATACAATTTTTAATTTATAATACAATGAAATGCTACTCTAGATTGCTTAAAGATGAGCGGATAATTTTCATTTAAAGAAAAAATGCACAGGTGATGTCAAAGAATTCGGTCCCTGTTCCACATGCTTGTTTTGTTTAGACAGAATGAGGGCATTTAAATTTGAGCGATAACGCGCATCATATTGCAAACCATTTTTACGGCAATACTGCATCTCCACCTATCTGTTTCCTCCATGATTGTGAACCCCCATTTAAATAATTCATGAGTCGCCACTGACTGTTTTACAAATTGTTAATAATCTGAATTATTCAAAAAATTTTAAATGATTATTTGTGATCCTCCCATAATTTTTTAACTGATATGCTTTTGAAAGAGGTTCATCAGTTACAAAAAGTAATGCTACTACTTTGAAAGCGGGAACAGCCTTATGATGCCATAAAGAAAAGTTCTTCCAAAATGTGTTGTTTCTTTTTTTTAATTTTCAATTATTATGAAGTGTTTTTAAGAAGTTTCTATTTTCTTTTGTGTTGTTTTTCACATTAAGTATTTATAATTTTCTGTTTATATTCTTCTATTCTTTTTTATTTGATAGAAGCTTTGCAAGTACATTTCCATTCTTTAGGGAGCAGAGCTTGCCTTTTAAAGTTAGTCATATATAATCTAATCTCATTAAATACAATTTTTATTTTTTGATGAACCTTAGAAGTTTTTTTTAAAGATAAATCATGTACAAAATATCACAGAGATTTTGTTGTTGTGCATTTCTTTATGAATTGTCTATGCAATTTATACTTGTAAAAATAGACTACATTCATCCATTTGCTATTTCTTAAGATGAACTCAGTTTAAGAATAACAAATTATGTGTCTAAGTGATTCTCTGAGTTTTATGTGTCATCTGTTTTTAAGTGTGGAACATGAAAATAGTTTTCAAGCTTGTCTAAGAATTTACAGTCAAATCCCTTTAATCCTATAATCCACAATGCATATTCGTATACAAATAATGAAATTTCCAATTAAGATTTCTGAAGAAATTTGGTAACAGCACTTTTTTAGCAAAAAGTTACTTTTTCTTTTCTTTGTTTGCATCAATTTACTTTTGAGTTTATTTCTTGTTTCTCTCTGAACTCTAAGTTAAACAATAATTAAATTAACAATTTAAAAAAAATAACTTTTTTATCAGAACAGTTTTTTACTTTTGAACAGGAAATTTACGCATAACTCGCAGGATAAAATTTCCAAAAGTAAATCTTAAATATTGAAACAAACATCAATATTTCAGAAAAAATATAATGAACAAATGATCAATGTGCATTTGAATTTGTATATTTAAATATAAATGCTTATTTTGTTGCTATGTATTATTTGATTATGGTTACATTATTTACTTTTATGATGAAGTTTTTATAATGTTGAAGGGGAATTTTATTGTAAAAGTTACTTGCAATCATTATTTTTTTCATTTTAACATTCATTCGTGAATTAATAAGCACTTATTTTGTATCTGCAAAAGAAAAATGTAAGCAAATAACCTATAAACTACAAAATTCTGTAATATGCACTTCCTTTGGCCCCAGGCTTCGCAAAGGGAGAGTTGACTGTAATTATGCCTTTATGAATTAAGTTTGTATTAGATTTTTAATAGATGTGTTATTTTGTTTTTAGTTATAAATTCCTGTTATATACACATCTCAAAGAAATTCTGTCAATTGTTTAAATGCTTAAAATAGTTCTTGATTTAATATTCTGAATGTATTTAAAGGATTGATAATCTTTTTGTTTATTTATGTTTGATTTACAAGAGCTGCACTAAGCAATTGCCAACAAATTTGGCAAATTTTAAAATTAGTTGATTTTAAAATGTTACTTTTAAATCTTTTTAATTATATTAATTTGTTTACTACATGAAACTTTCATTGAAAATTATTAATGCAGAATTTTTTTAAATTTCAGTTTGCAATAGTTTGATATTAAAATTGTAATTAAATATTTATATCATAAACATAGGAGAAGAGTATCTGCTTCTACTCATGCTTCCACATGAGCATCTGCTTCTACTCATGCTTCCACATTCAAAGACCAGATCAAAATTAAATATTCTTCATCTCTATCCCTTCGCTATAGTTTACAATTAAAGCACTAATTTTCTTCTTCCTTTTGTACTTCTTGGTGAATTTTCTTTTGTCACTCTTAATAATGTCTTGCTTATCACAGCCTCTTTCAGTATTCATGTCACATAAAACCTCTTTGCTAATTAGGGAATATGATTTTCTGTGAAGCTGTGAATATTCAACTTAGGAATACATTGCGAATGTGGACATAAATTGGCCCTAAATTTCTCTTCACATGTTTTAGATCTTAGGTGTAGCTTTACTTATTTTCTTTCTCCCCCCCCCCCCCCCCACCCACCCCTCTCCCTCTTTTGTTTGTGAAAAAAATCTTCTGTAAATTTTAACGAAATTTTTAAGCACTTCTGAAACAATCAGCAACAAAATAAACATTCACCAAATACTTAAACTGATTTTTCATAGACAATTTTCATATTTGCATTTCATAAAGTGGTGAATGCTTAGTGCAGGCGCTGATGTAGGATATCTTGCAATTATACTCATAATTGTCTAAGGAAATCTGTGAAATACTATACATATAAAAGAAACTGTTTTGCTGTTTGAAATCTTTTATTCTAATCCAAACAGTATACTGTTGAGATAAACTAACGATGAGTAACTGAAAATTTTTCATTTAAACAAAAAAAAAAAAAAAAGGGGAATGGGGAGGGGAGGGGGGGGGGGGTTATATAATTTAAAAACATTTTCTTAAATTTTGGCTTTAGAATTATCTTAAATAAAAAATATTTCATACTCTACTTAATTTTTATTTATTTATTTCAACTATTTTATGTTATGGTGTATATTATTTTTTAATTAGAATGTTTTTGTTAGTAACTTAAACATTAAATGCAATTTTCTGTGTTACATTATATGTATGTTGCATTTTTATTTTTTGTATTATAGATTTGTTACATTTCTTTGTAAAAACCTTGTGTAGCTCATTCTAGTCAACTGTTTTTGTTATTTATTACTTTTTTTTTAAATGTATGTGTGTGTGGCTGTTGGAATGAATGAGGGATTAATTAGAAAATATCTTCAGTATTGATATTATTGTAAGAATGCCTCTGAAATCTATGCTGCCATTTTGTTAATCATCATGTTATGTGTATTTGTTTTTATTGTTTATTTTGAGCTTATATAACTATGATTATTCAGATTAGGAAACATAAAAAAAAAAAAAGTAGAATTCTTCTAAATTATATAAAAAAAAAAAAAAAAGAGCATTATTGAAGTTAGGACATCATAAAATAGACAATATGTTACACTATATAAAAATATGATTTTCTACTGCCTTATCAATTAAAATATGCATGCTTAAATATTAAGGATCGACCGAAAAAGGTTTTTAAGACCAAAACCAAATTTCAGTAATCTTCCTATTTTCGGCCGAAAACGAAAACATTAAAAAAAATGTTTTAAGTAATTAATACATACATAAATATACATCCTTTTTGATTAATTATAAGTTTTTATTAATTACACATAATTACTAATTAATTATACATGTGGCCCAAGCTGGCACTCTGTTCCTCTGACCAAAACTTTTTTTTTAAATATAAAATATAATTAATTCATCAACGACACAGAATGATTTTCTAATTATATGAATTTTTTTCTAATTAAAAAATGTTTTGGGTATACATCCTCGATTTATCTTTTATAATGTTTTTTGTAAAGGATCATCTGTTATACTAGAACTTTCTCAAAGAGTATTCGAAATACTTCTGTGGTTTCAAACTAAAAATTTTCTATTACTGTTAAGTCTGCAGCTTTTAATGAGCACATGAAAAGCATCTTCAAATTTTAGTCATATAGGCATTGCTTGCTTTATAATTTACACTAACGTCTTGAATCAGTCATGACTGATAATTATAAACAGTAAAGTGCATAGCAATAAAGTGTCTCATTTGAGCCGATATAGCTCAAATCAATAAGTAACGTTGAAAATTTCCAAAGGAAGAAACAAGTTTTTTGGAATACAGATAGTTTTGGTCCAGCTGAAAACAAATTTTCTGCGAAACTCAGATTTTGGAACGATAATTAAACTGAATTTTTGACCAATCTCTGTTAAATATTTTAAGTTAAATTAAATAGGCAAGTCCAAAAATCCACATGTTTGAATGCTAAAACAGTATTCAATTTGGGTTTAAAAAAATAAACCATGCTTTCATTAGGCTTACAGAAACACATATTCAATATTAACTGACAATGCATAGTTTTTGTGAAACTTGTGAAGAATTTTTATTTTTTCATTTTTTAATTCTATAAAATACTCTAGTCACTTTAAAAAAATAATAATAAATCAAGACCTTAGTTTAACTGTAATCTTGAGAAATGCATGTGTTAAAAGTACTGTTTATTTAAATAAAGTTTGGTGTTTTTAATTGCTGCACTTTCCAGTGCTTGATTCATTACACATCAAGTTTTCATGCTCATAATTCAAAATGGTTTCAGTATTAGTTTTTGCAATTAAATTTGGTCATCCAATTATGTGTATTAAAGTGCAATATATATAAGAAAGATTTTGCTATCCATTTTAATTAAAATTATAGATTATGTACAAGATACTCTAATTAGTTTAAATGTTATATAGATATTTATATGAACATTTAAAAATCCATAGAATCATTTGAAGATTAATTATATATAATTTGAGTATATTTGTATCTATAATTATTCTTTGTTAATGTAATTTTGTTATACATATTTTGTTCTTAATAATAATAAAAAAACAAATTTCTAACATTTCAGTGTTACACTTATTTTCTGTTGATTTTTCCATTTTTATTAAAGAAAATAGAAATTGATTTTACACGTAACAGTATATGCTTTTTTGATGTGCTTAAAGTGTATTTAATTTTTATACTAATACACTCCATTTTTAATAGAACTACTTGTCATTGTAAACATCAATAATATATATCGATTACATGACAATCAGAGTATATTTATGAGAGTTAGAACACGGGCAAATGGCAGGCACACAAAACGAAGTCATAATTATTTTTCAACTATGTTGGAAGATATTGTTTTAAAATAGAAACAGAGAGAAATGTTTCTGATCTAATAAGAACGTTTACCAAACTAAAACATGACCCCTTCCGAATTGCCCGTACTTGCAAAAGCCTTTCTTTATCCACAGAAACCGATAGATTTCCAAGATTTAAAGAAACGTTTCTGAAAAAAAAATCTCTTGTTATCCGTAGTTTTCAGAAACATTACAAGGTACTTTTTACAGTGCATATAGTCAGTTCATCAGTTTTCTCAACTCAATATCAACACGAAATATCGGTTTTTCAGATGTTATCAATTCTCAAGTCTATATTTCCACTGCGTAAAAGAATTTATACATGCAAGAGTAGCAAAATAATGTTCATTTTATGCCATTAATTTAGCATGTTTATCTGTAGTACAGTTAAAATAGGGTTTTTTAAACAAATGATGGTCATCAAGAATTGGGAAGAACTATGTTTTGGCACTAGAAATAGAGACCCAATGAGTTCCCCAAAAATAAAGTTGTTTTACCATTTTTTTTTTTTTTTTTTTAGGGGGAGGGGCATTTTTAACCCAGGGAGTGGGAGATCAAGTGCGGTATCGTTTCTTATGTATTTTTTAATTTTGTATCGAATAACAGCATCCGCAAGTCTAGTGGCGGCAGCTTATATGGGGTCCAAGCAGTGGCGTGGCGTCCGGTCATCGCTGGATGTGGCGATGACCAAGCAATATTTTAAAACTCTTAATAAGCTTTTAAAACTCTACGATCCAGTTTTAGCAGAACATTTGGAGTTCATGTATAAGTGAAGGTAAGATTTAAAGTTTCTTTTTTGAACATTCAACCATTGAATTTTAGAGTTAATAATTTTTCACCACAAACTTAAATAATTGCGATGACCACCGAAAATTTTCACGCCACGCCACTGGGTCCAAGCCCATCCAATTTTCATTCTCTTTTGTTACTTACATTTATTTTTCAATCTTTCAAAAAAAAATTCTTCCACCTATGTTCTCAAAACCATTTTGTTTAAAAATACAGTAAGGATAGCAATAACAGACACACCAGAGCATAGAACCTCCTTCCCCCCATTTTAAAAAACATACAATTAATTTTCTCTCAAAAGAGAAATTTTCTCGTATTGTACCAGTGAGTATCAAGGAGGTGAAGTTTGTTAATGCTTTTAGACATCCATAAAACACATAGTTTACTGAAATGTGTTGCTCAAAGACTATGTTTTGGAATCATGTGAACTATTCGAAATGTTCCTTTATATTTATAATTGCAAACAGGCACCTTTCTTTTTTTTTTTTTTTTTTTTTTTTTTTTGGAGAATAGGCTTTTCTGCATACAAAAGTATTTGCTATATTCCGTCCCTTGAGCTTCACTGGATAAAAATAATATAAATAAAATGCACTCAAAAAAAGGTGACTCAGAATCAGGAAACAAAACTTGTAAAGTGGAGAAAGATATTTCTTTTTTGGACACTTTTAAGTGGGCATTTCGACTTATAAAGGTAGAGCGAATGTAAGCATATGTAGGAAGAACTCAATTCTTCAGTGAAACTTCCAGGATGCACCGGTTTCAGCATAGAAATATTTTTTCTCTGATTTTACTATCTTAATAAAATAGCAAAGCGTATAAATGTTGACATCTTCTCTCCTCGGAAAAGACTGAAAACATTTTTTGCATTCCACTATGTGACAGAAAAGGTTTAATCAAATTACTATTTCAAATGTGAATATGGACAGTGCTGAAAAATTCGTTGTTGGGGATTATTGTCATACATATATTAGAAGATGTACAGTTAGGATATCTTATTTAAATCTTGCCGTGCTAAATAAAGATAAGTGGGTTCGTTTTATTAAAAAAATAAACACGGAAAGGCGTGTTTTTAATTCCAGAAAACATTGAAAATCCATAAAATTTAAAGTATCATAACTCTGTGTGCTTTGACCAATAAAAGAATTTTCAAATATTCGGCCGAACCGAATACTTAAAAAAAACTTTTAAAACATATTTTTTAAAACCTTATACAACTTTTACGTTTAACAGTCAACTTATAAAGATATTCAGAATAATTAGAAACAGAATCATATTTATATAAAAGATGATGTTTTTACATTATTTATTTGCTGTTAAGTATTTAAGAAAATTAACCAAACACGAGGATTTTCATAGCAACTAATTATGTACCAATGCAAGTTCCTGAACATTGTCCAGTAAATAATCGGTTTCTTGCTAAGATTCTAAGAATAATGTTTGCAATCTCTGAAAATGATTGCACACTCCAGACATCGATGTAAGATGCATTTAAAAACTTCCTTGCTTAATCAAAGGGAGTAGAACAGCTATTCTTGCTAAGTTGCCACCTTTCAAAATTTGAATAAGATTGTATTATTTATTTACTTTTGTCTCTTCCTGACAAACAAATAATATCGGATCCTGTACAATTTTTCTTCCATTTTTTTCACAATTTCTCTTTGATTTTAAAATGTTTGTTTTAGAATTTAAGAAAATTTTATTCATTTGTTTTAATTCTCAGAAGAAGCCATGAAATTAAAAATTTTATTAATTAAAATTTTTTATAACTATCCTCTTCTTATAATTAACTCAAAGCAGATTTTTTTCAGCATGAAGTTTACTTGAAAAAAGCTCTTATTTCTTAGAATAAAAGTTTCCGTTTTAAAATTTAGCATTTTAATGCCTTTAAAGTTTGAAATATGAAAGTATTCGACAAGCCGAATATTCGGTATTCGGCCGAATAGTTGCTGTTCGGCTAGCCGAATATTCGGTATTTGGTTTGCCTGTTGGCCGAATAATCGGTATTCGGCCAAAATCTCTATTCGGTGCATCCCTAGTGAATACAAAGTCGAAACTTATACTTCAGCTAAAATACTTTTTTACAGTAACAGCTGATTGCCATTTACGAAAATTTGGGAAGAATGTCGTTTTGGCACTAGAAATGAAGATCCGATGAGTCCTCAAAGAATAAAGATGTTTTTTGGAAAAGGGGGGGGGGGGGGTAATTCAGCTTTTTTAATTAGGTCAAGTTTGGTATCGTTTGTTATATATTTTTTTAATTTTGAATCGAATGACACCATCCGCAAGTCGATATGATGATTCGTTACAAAAGTATGGTAGCTTTTAGGAGTGCAAAGCTGGAAAATTATGCTTATTAAGTTTTATCGCATTTATTTTACGAAACATGTTCTTTATATCGCATCAAATAATCTCAAACTTATTAAATGCCCTCAAAATAACAATAATCAAAATCAGGATCATCTGAGTCGTCTTCAAAGTCCTTAAAGATGTCAAAATCCGTGTATTCATAAAACTATTCATGACTTCTGCCATTCATAAAACCTGCCGTAACTTTGTAACGAATGATCGTATCGACTTGCTGATGATGTCATTCGATTCAGAATTAAAAAAATACATAATAAACAATACCCCATTTGACATAATTAAAAAAGTTGAATTTTCCCCCCCCCCCCCCTCACACACACACCCAGTTAAAACGCCTCTCTTTGCCCTCCCCAAAACATGGTAAAACAACTTTATTTTTGGGGGACTTATCGGATCTTCATTTCCAGTGCCAAAACGATGTTCTTCCCAAATTTTTGTGAATGGGCATCAGTCGTTACTGTAAAAACCTATTATACCTGCATAAAGTATAATAGTTGACTTTGTATTCATAAAACTTGCCGTAACCTTGTAAATAAAAAAGAAAACTGCCCAGTTAAACTGATGGCAAGCTATTCACACTAATTGCATATTATACTATTACTAGCTGCAATACTCGGCGTTGCCCGGGTCAGAATATATTGCACGCTTTATGACATGAGGACGAGTCTCCTTAAGAGATGTGTTTCAGCAGTGTTGCAGTTCATTGTTTCGGCGTTGAATAAAGATATCACGATGGCTATATTTGTTATCCACAATTATCACTGCAACTTCATTAACTTGAGGTGCATTAAACTTTCGTTCATGCTCACCGGCTGGTCTTTTGTCGGACAGAATGACGATCTTATAGTTGTCTGCAACCATTCGTTCTAGTCTTAAACACATTGATCACTTGATTATGGTTATGGAATAGAAGTTGTAACCCCTGAATAATTTCTCATTGTAGCCCCAGAATGTGAGTGCAACGATAATCTATTTCGAGTTTTTCTCACTAACAAAATATATTTGTAGGAATTTCGGTGTGTCATTTGGTATCGGCATTAGCGAGCCTAACTCGATGATAAATTTGCCCTTGGACTTTAAAAACTGGGCTGAAATTTTCTATGTAGCATATTGAGGTAGCAACGGAGCGAACTCATTTGAAAGCAAGAATTGTATCGACGATAATTTGCATTTCCTAATATTCCTTTAAAAACATAATTTAGAAAGTTTTTAAAGGGTTTTTTTTAAACGCTTGTTGTTCCTGTCAAACCCGAAGTGGTAGTGGCACCAGCTTAAAATGTAGCCTGTGTAGCATCAGGAACTGTCACCAGTGATTCGCAACCATTACTTTCGGAATAGGTTCATTATTTTTTGGGATTGCATAGAAATCGTAATTTAGGACATTTTTAGAACGCTTTTCACTCCTTTCCTTCGCTTCACCCGTTTTAAATTTCGAATTTGTTTTCGACTGGTTCTTAGAGGGCATTTATATTTTATAAGTTACCATGCCATGTTTCAAGATTCTAGCCTCATCAGTATAACAGAAATCGCAATTTAGAACGTTTTTTTCTCCTGCAACCTTCTAGTGGTAGTGGCACCTAAATAAAATATAGCTTGTGTTTGAGCACATTATATCACCACCAAATTGCAACCATTTTTTAAAAAATCGGTTTGGTGTTTCGTAAGTTGCGTAGAAATCGCAATTTAGAAGTTTTTAGAACGCTTTTCGCGAGTTTTCACCCTTTTTAGATGTCGATTTTTTTTAGGAAATGTTCATAGAGATCGTTTATAGCTTATAATTAACTACTATGCCTAATTTCAATTTGCTAGCCCCTGCAGTATTACAAAATTTGCAATTTAGAATGTTTTTTGCTCCTGCAACTTCCAGGTGACAGTAATGCCGACATAAATAGAGCCTTTGTTAGAGTAAGAGCTGTCATCATCAATTTCCAAAGTTTCCAACCATTACTTTTGAAATCGGTTTGATACTTCCGGAGGTTGTGTAGAAATCGCAATTTAGAACATTTTTAAAACGCTTTTCGCCCATTTTTATCCTTTTTAAAATTCGAATTTTTCAGGGAATGTTCTTAAAGATAATTTATATCTTATAAGTAACTACCATGCCTAATTTCAAGTTGTTAGCCCCTCGGTATCACAAAAAACGCAATTTAGAACGTTTTTTGCTCCTGCAATACCCAAGTGGTTGTAACACCAACATAAAATAGAGCCTATGTTGGAGCAAGAGCTGCCACCATCAATTTCCAGCCTTTACTTTTGAAATGGGTTTGGTGCTTCCTGAGAATTTCAATTTAGAGCGTTTTTAGAACGCTTTTCGCGCGTTTTCACCCCTTTGAAACTTCGAACTTTTTAAGAAATATTCTTATTGATCATTTATATCTCATAAGTAACTACCATGCCGAATGTCATGTTTCTAAACTCTTCAGTAACTCAAAAATCGCATTTTTAGAACGTTTTTCGCTCCTTTACCCACTTTGGTGCAATGCCACTGACATAAAATATAGGTTATTTTGGAGCAAGGGCTGTTACTATCATTTTGACACCATTATTTTTTAAATCGTTTCGGAACTTCCTGAGATTGTGTAAAAATCGCAATTTAGAACGTTTTTAGAACGCTTTTCGCGCATTTTCACCCCTTTTAAATTTCGATTTCTTTTGGAAATGTTCTAAGAGATTATTTGTATATAATAACTAACTACCATGGCAAATTCCATGTATCTGACCCTTCAGTAACACAAAAGTCGCAATTTCGAACGTTTTTTGCTCATGCACCCCTTTAGGAGTAGTGGCACCGACATAAAATGTAGCCTATGTTGGAGCCATGGTTGTCACCATATTTTGACACCATTATTTTTTAAAGCGGTTTGGTACTGCCTGAAATTGTGTAAAAATCGCCATTTAGAACGTTTTTTAGAACGCTTTTCGCGCATTTTCACCCATTCTTAATTTCGATTTTTTAAAGAAAAATCCTTAGAGATCATTAGTATCTTATAAGTAACTACCATTCCAAATTTCATGTTTCTAAACCCTTTAGTAACATAAAAATCGCATTTTTAGAACGTTTTTTTGCTCCTGCACCCCCTTTTAAGTATTGTCACGGACATAAGATATAGCCTATGTTTTAAGTTGGACTAACACCATCATTTTGATACCATTACTTTTGGAATGGATTCGGTAGTTCCAGAGCTTACCTCCTACCAGGGGCGGATTTAAGGGGTCGCGATGGTCCCAATCGCGAGGGGCCCCGCATCCCAAGGGGCCCCCAAATTTTATTTTGAGTTCAAAGATAAATGTGACGTTTTGATAAAAGGATTTTCTTAGTGCTCTTTTTTTAATTTTTCAGTTATTATTACAATAGCATTTTCATGTAATAAATATAATTTTTTCTATCATTTGCTACTACCAGAAATGTTTTAGTTTTCCCTCATCTTTTTTCCCTTTATGAATTATCAGGACTATGATCGTTTGTGGATGGATAGGGTGAGATTCAAAGGAAACTTGGGTCTGA